>SEMN01000566.1:0-329107 GCA_005408345.1 Macquaria australasica
TTGGACATTTCTGATAATAACTGTCTTTGCTCGTGTTAGTTCATCTGTCTTGTTGCTTGGGTCCTTAGTGCAGGGTCTGATTTTGTGTATGAGCTTGGCTATAGATCAACAGAGGGTCTTCCAACTGGAGAAGCGCTCAAACCTGTGTGAACCAAGCTCGTCTTTGGAGGCTTTGGTTATGAAGGCTGTGACCTCCGGGCGTACATCTGCATCAGCATCCGGGTCTACAAGCACATAGTTCTCTGGCTGCAAGCAGGTGCCTCTGGACAAGAACGTTGGTCCTTTTAACCAGTTGGTGTGTTTCAACAAGGCTGCTGGCACAGAGCGAGTCCCATGGTCTGCAGGATTGTTTTCCGTGCTGATGAAGTGCCATTGTTCTGGGCTCGTGGACTTCCTGATCCGGGCAACTCTGTTGGCAACATATACATAAAATCTTCTGTTTGTGTTGTGAATGTAACCTAATACGATCCGGCTGTCTGTGTAGAATGTAACCTTGTGGATGTCCGTGTCCAATTCATCTGTGATTAAGTCTGCCATTTCAACAGCCAAGACAGCAGCACTAAGCTCTAGCCGTGGAATGGTGTGTGGAGGATGAGGAGCCAGCTTTGATTTGCCCATGACAAACCCAATGTGAGTATGGCCCTCCACATCTACCGTTTTTAGGTATGCTACTGCTGAGATGGCCATGGTGGAGGCATCGGAAAAGACACAGAGCTCTCTGTGTTTAGTGGAACAAAGAGAAACAGGCACATAAGGTCTTTCGATTTGAAGCTGTTCAAGCTCACAGATTGAGTCTGTCCACAGTTTCCACTGTTCTTCTTTCACAGCTGATAGAGGGGCGTCCCATTCAAACTGTTCAGAAGACAGCTCTCTGACTAAGGCCCTTCCTTGGATTGTAACAGGTGCCACATACCCCAGTGGATCATAAAGGCCATTAACTGTGGATAGGATTCCCCTTCTGGTGAATGGCTTTTTCTCTCTGGACACCCGGAAGGTGAAAGTATCAGACTGCAAGCTCCAGGTGAGTCCTAAACTGCGCTGTGGTGGCAACGGGTCATTGTTTATTTCCAGATCTATTAAGCCTTTGGCACGTTCTTCTGGGGCGAATGCATCCATCACCATGCGGCTGTTGGAGGCTATCTTGTGTAGTTTGATACTTGACTCAGCTAGCATGGCTTTTGCTCTTTTCAAGATGGAGATGGCTTCTTCATCGGTAGAGAAAGAGGCGAGGCCATCATCCACATAGAAATTCCTCATGATGAACTGCTTGGCTTCAGCACCATGTTCCTCTTCTCCATGTTGGGCTGCCTTTCTCAAGCCGTATATGGCGACTGCAGGAGAAGGAGAGTTTCCAAAAACATGCACTTTCATGCGGTATTCTGTGATCTGCTTTGCTGGGTCATTGTCTTCAAACCACAAAAACCTCAGGAAGTCACGATGGTCTTCACGGACGATGAAGCAGTAGAACATCTGTTGGACATCAGCCATCACCGCTACAGGCTCTTTGCGGAAACGCATGAGGACCCCCAACAGTGTGTTGTTCATGTCAGGTCCTCTGAGAAGGACATCATTAAGAGACAGGCCTTCGTGCTTCGCACTGGAGTCAAATACTACACGTATCTGGTCCTTTTTCTGTGGGTGATAGACACCAAATATCGGAAGGTACCAACATTCCTGTTTTGCTGTTAGTGCTGGCGCGGGTTCCGCTTGGTCTGAGTCAAGCATTGTTTGCATGAATTTGAAGAAGTGCTCTTTCATGTCTTGTTTCTTTTCCAGCATGCGGCGCAGGGATGTGAGACGGTTGACTGCTTGTTGTCTGTTGTTGGGTAGGCGTGGCCTGTTTGGCTTGAAAGGTAGAGGTGCTACCCAACAATTAGCATTGTCCATGTAGACTTCTTTGTCCATAAGGTTGAGGAACAACTCATCTTCAATCGACATGCCAAGTGTGTCGTCTTGTGATGTTCTTTGAAACACGTCTTGCCCAAGGCTGTCTGTGTTGCAGTTACAACTGCTGGCATAAGAGACACTGGGAGGGATGCTGGTTAGCGTAGGGGTGTCAATTTTCTCTTTCACCCTTATGCTGCTTGTGCAGGCCTCAAGAATTGAGTGGCGCCCACTCATCAGCACGGTGGTCCTGAAGACACTAACACCAGCCGTCTTGTGCGCTCTTCCAAGACACACATCCCCAACTATTACCCATCCAAGGTCAAGTCGTTGTGCGAATGGGGCATTGTTAGGTCCATTACACTGTTCTCTGACCTTGTGTACCTGGATTAAGTCTCACCCAAGGAGGAGTAGGATGGATGCTTCTGGGTCCAGAGCTGGAATTTTATCTGCCAGGCACATGAGATGAGGATGATGTCTTGCCACCTCTGGTGTTGGAATCTCAGATCTGTTATCTGGCAGCATGTCACATTCTATCAAGGTAGGCAAGGAGATCTGGGTGTTGCCGTCTAGGGACTCCACGATAAAGTTGCTGGCACGTCGGCCTACTGTCTCCACTACTCCTGAACATGTCTTAAGAGTGTACTTTGATCCCGTTCCTTGAAGACCAAAGTATTCAAAGAACTCTGTTCTGCCTAATGACTTGTTGCTTTGTTGGTCGAGAACAGCATAGGTTTTTAAAGCTCGTTCTCTTTGCCCAGCTGGATACACCCAGATGAGACAGATTTTCGAGCATGATTTTGAAGTGTTGACACCTCTGCAGATTTCCGTGCATTTGGATGTCACAGATGGGCTGGCCTCTGCTTGCTGCTCCCCGCCTTGCTGCTCCCCACCTTGATCCATAATATTTGTTTGAACATCAGTTTTCCATGGGGCCGGCCCTGGGTGTAGCGCTGAGGGGTGTTTGCTGCTGTTACACTCTTTGCATTGCACAGGCTTGTTGCAGTCCTTAGCAGTGTGAGCAGACGATGCACAGCAGCGAAAACAGATGTGTTTGTCCTTCAGATACGCCTTTCTTTCCTCTAGTGTTTTGTTCCTGAAGCTGCGGCATTTTCTCAATGGATGTGGTTTGCTATGCAGCGGACACAGCTTATCAGGGTCACCATCTGATGAGATTTCTGTCTTTCTTACAGCTACTGATGTTTTCACAAGATGGCTGGTTGAGAAGCTTCTATCTGTCTTGGCGGCACACAGCGTTCCTGCTATGCTGGCAAAGCTGGGGTCATTGCGCACTTTTGCTTGCTCACAGACAAAATTCACAAAACTGAGAATGGAGGATATGACACCTTGTGTTGTTCTTTATAGCGTGATCCTACCATGATCCATTTTTCTTGCAGGTTATATGGGAGTTTCTGGACTATGGGGCTGACTCCACGTGAGGTGTTGAGGTATGAGAGGCCAGGTAGGTACCCGCCTGCCTTGGCTGCCTCAAGCTCCATAAGCGTGTCTCCTAATTGTCTTAACTTGTGATTGTCTTTTGCTGATATCTTGGGGAAATCATCAACTTTTTTGAGGAGAGCATTTTCAATTACCTCTGGTGAGCCATAAATGTCTTCCAGTCTCTGCCACACCATCCCAAGGCCAGTGGTCGCACTCTGAATGTGTACTGCTCTGATTCTTTTAGCTTGTTCAGATGACGATGGACCAAGCCATTTGCACAACAGATCAAGCTCTTCTCTAGCGGAGAGTCTTAAGTCCTGTGTGGAGCTGATGAAAGATGTTTTCCAGGCCCAGTAGTTTTCTGGCTTATCATCAAACATGAGTAAGCCTGAGCTCACCAGCTCTCGACGCATCAGGTACTTTGCTAAGTCAGTAGCAGCCGCTGAACTGGATGAGGTGATGTCGCATGGAGGGGATGAATGAGTTTTACAGGACTGAGGAGGCAGATAGTTATCACTGGTGTGTCTATTGTTGCATGAGGGGTCTCTGTAACAGTATGATTCTCCCAGTGGCTTAACAGTGCCAGCATGCATTGAGTTCCAAGTAGCCTCTCCTTCATATGAGTGTTGTGTAGCTAATTCAATGAATTCGTAGTCACTGATTTCACTCGATGGCATTTCACCATGTAGCACACAGCTCCTTGTTGCTTCACAGCTGCCCATGGTTGGCTGGGATACTGGTGGATGTGTAACTACTGGTGGCTTTGCATCAGGAGGGGTTGTGACTGAATGTAATGTGTTAGCTGTTTGCACACTCTGGAATGGCTGGAGAGAAGGACGTTGCACTGTAGACTTCACTGTAACCCTTTCATTGGGAAGTTCAATCGAGGACTGAGGCATCACAGGTCTCTGTGTTTGAAGAGGTAAGCTGATTTGGTTATGCTCAACCTGAGCAGCTGCTTCCAATACACCAGCTTCTGCAATTGCAGCTGCAGCAGCCTTTTCCATTTTCAATTCATGTAAGCTGGCTTGTAGTATTGCTTGCTGTTTTAGCATCTCCGCTTCTTTTTTAGCGAACGCCAGTTCAGCACGAGCAGCTTCTGCTTTTGCACGTGCTCTCAGGGCAAGGGAGCTGGTTACAGAGAATTTGCTGGTTTGTGAGCAGCTGGATATTTGTGATCTTGTCTCTAAAAGTTCATCCAACGTGTCCACTTCTTCTTTATTCTGTGTCATGGTGACTGATAAGATGTTTTTCTACTTACAGGATCACAGACTGCTGGCTGTTCGAAGATATGCCTTTTTACTATTCTGCCCCGGCTACCATAGCTTGGCAGATAGATAACAGTTTCCCAAGAAAAACTCTGCTTCAGAAATTCCGTTTGAAGTTTTACTTGAAAAGCACTGTAAAACTGAACACACAAGAAAATGTACATTAATTTCACATAAGAAAAGACATTTGACACGTCATACGTGCTGCTTATTCATCAAAAACTATACAGAAAACAATGCGCTAGCTTCATGCTAACCTATATGGGAAATTACATTGTTACGCTAGCGGTTAGCATACATCGTTTTATTACAGATTTAGAGCAGATTTGCTAGATCACTGGACCACACACTCTTTATATAGCCATAGTGAAATAACTAAACATGAAAATACTCACAGGCAAATGTCTTCCTGGTCAGACAATGAGAAGTAGAAAACACATGTAGGAACTCCATGTAACTGCAGCAACTCAAGGTGCAATACAAAACACTGTGTTGCTATTACCACTTTATCCACTAGATGTCCTTTTTTGACCAACACCAAACAACTGGTCAACACAAAGAGTGCTGCATTTTTAACCAGTTACAGATTTTTAGTGTTGTATGATGTCAGTAGGCTCTTATTTTAGGCCAGTCTAAGATGTGTTTAAGGCCAGTAATGAAATTGAAAATGCTGTTTTGTTTGTAGGAGCAGTTGTTTTGTTCAAACTCTGGAAAGCACGTATTAGAAACATTGATGCTATGTTCTCTCTATGGTAACTCTTCAGGGTTTCTGGGGGTCTGGAGGGAGCACTTTTAATGATTACGGCCCAGCTGTGGGATTGATTTGATTTGTAAATCCGTTTCTAACTCGCTGTTTTTATGGACTAAGAGATTTCAGGCACATAGAGGAAGAAATAAACCTAATAAGGGAGAGTTTGCTCTGCTGTGATACACTCGAATGTTAATGGATCAGAACTTGGCACAACAGATTCAATGCTCTGTGTAATAAACTTGTCCTTATATCCATTTTTAGTTACTCTTGTTTCCTTTTTCCTTCCTCTCCAGATTTGTTTGCCATGGAAACGAATATGATACCAAAATTCTCCTCAAAAGATGAGGAAATTGACTTCTGGAAGGCTCTTTCCCTCAAGTACAAGAAAGGGTATGTACCTGGCACATATTTCTCCTTCACTTGTTGTTTCAGCTCATTGGTAGCATTTACTTACTGTAAAGTATGAGGCTGGCATTATTCTATGTTTTTCTTATTGTCAACAACTCCCATTCAAAGACCTAAACAAATGTGTCCTACTAACCAGTATCGTCTGAGTAGCAAAAGCCAATTTGCAATTTACAGCCATTTACATCTTCAGTAGGAACCAGTGGGCTTGGAAAATGGGAAACGGTTGAGAGATGGACTAAGACATTGTTGGTTCTAGTCTTTTCATGGGATTTGTTGACCATAAGAAAAATTCAGAGCAAGGCCAGCCTTATACTTTAACTGTAGGAATAATTGGCCATTGTCAACCCACAATTTCCATCTTTTTTTCCATCTTACTGGATAATTCTGACCAAAACCTCCCCAGTTATCTACTTGTCTTGCTTGCCAGTGTGTGAGAACCACAGGGCTACTAAAAATGTCAAAAATCAACCTCAGGGGCAACCAAAGAAAGGCTTTTTCTATTCGTCATGTACACACTTTCTCATGAGATGAAAGCCAACGTACCACCAGGCAGATGTGCCAAATACTGTAGCTATAAACTGAATTTAAAGTCCAACTAAAATCACAATTTGTCATCCCTATTTGCAGTCAAAGATAGATAGAAAGATATTTTTTATATTATTAAGAGGAAGAATAATAGGTCTGAGTAACAGAATATGCTGTAATACTTAAAGGCCTGTTGTTTTTGGACCATATACATTTGAGGTATTCATATTCATAACTGGAGAATGTGTGAGTTCTAATCACATCATTTTGTGTGTTTCTGAAAATTGAAGGGTCAGGATCTAGACTGTCTAGATCACAAGATTTGATAGTAACACTACAGTTTCCTTGTGTCTGTGGGAACGATAGCAGGAATACATCACCTCAGGAATGTTATCTGCTATCTTGTCAGTCTGCTAGACTGCTAGATTTCAGTCACCCATTCTTCGTCTTTCAATTAAAAGCCAGTGTTGGCATATCCAGTGACACTTTTGGAACAGTTTTATGTGGGACAAGCGGTGAAAGCCTCTGCCTTTCTCCCAAAGTGACAGCTCATGTTTCACATTAAACATCAAAGACTCTCATGTCTCTTTGTCCTCACATCTTTGAATTGGTTTATGTAATAATACAGCTGCTGTTTTTTGCCTTGATAACATTTTTAATGATCTAAAGGCTACTAAAATTAGTTGCTCCCAAGATTGAATCTTATTTTACAACACGTCACTCGATTAAGAACTGATTGAAATCTCAACACCCTATGCTAAAGGATACATGCTCAGGCCAACACCCAGTTATGTAAGGGCCTGTAGACAATGAGCTTCCTTCAAAGTCAAGGCTACATCCATTCTGTTTGAGTGTGTGGCATACTGTACATAAATGTTTTCTTCTCTTAATCCATTGATGATATTAGAATTAGTCTTGTTTTATTGAGGCATCTAATGTTATAGTAGCTTTAATAATATTGAGTTTCAAAACTCATTCTTGACCTTGGAAACAGCAGTTTATATATTTCCAAGGTGATGACATGAACTTCATCAGCAGATTTAACAATCTTCAATCAGGATTTTTCTTGTTTCAGTAGGATTTTCCCTTCCCTTTAAGACTAACAGCATTCAATAAGTTTTAGTTTTGTAAACCAGAACCCCATAGTACTAGAACTGATTTAAAAGCCTTCTGCTGAAAATACTCACCAAATTGTGTGTGAAATAAGCAGATATAAGCATTTCCACATCATGAAATGTTCTTCTGCTTTCTGAGGATTCCCCTCATATTTTGAATAAAGGGTTATAATAACCCTGAAGATGTGCCAGTCTGCAAATTAGCAGCAGCCAACCTTTTCCAAGTAGAACCAGTTCAAAGCGAGGCTGAGTATTTCCACAATGGGCTGAACACAAGCGTTTATAAATGGATTTTCTAGCTCTGGGCCACCTCCAGCACTCTCGCTCACATGACGGTTGGTTATTCCATTTGCCATTTTTAGACGTGTGTGTGTGTGTGTGTGTGTGTGTGTGTGTGTGTGTCCGTCCGTCCAAATGTGTTTAACCAAGGCCATATCAACAGACACTTGCATAACCACCACTTCATGGTAAAGCTGTTCAGTGATTACATGTCTGAATGTAATGTCAGTGATCTGGCCAGTCGAACTAAACGCACAGAAAGAGCATAAAATATCAGTCCTGTTTACTATGTGCATTTCTTGAGGTGAGGGTGCCCACCTGATGACCCCAGTGAAGCGATTACCCCTCTTACCCCCACTCAAGGATGACTACCAATTACAATACAGGATTGTAAAATGAGCTCAATCGTATCACAGTATGTATCATGGTATTATAATTTTAAGCAAAGAATGACGGGAATATATTAAAGAAAGGAGAGAGCGTTAGAAAACATGACTCACCAGCTCCGAGCATACATGCTCACTGAAGAGGGGCTCGGTGGTGTAACATTAAAATGACGCCCCAGGGGAACAAGAGGTATGCCATAGAAAACCCATAGGGTGGAAATCAAAAATAACAAAATTAGCTTGGCTACAAATGCGTCGACCAGGCTTGCATACTGACCTCTTTCTGTCTCGAATTGTCGTCTAATGCCTTCTCTCCTGTCTGCCCACAGCTGCCAGGAGGCTCGGGAGGAGCTGCTGGAGTTTCAGGAGGGGAGCAGGGAGCTGGAGGCTGAGCTGGAAGCACAGCTGAGCCAGGCCGAGCATCGTATGAAGGACCTGCAGTCTGAGAACCAAAGACTCAAGAATGAGGTCGAAACGATCAAGGTAACAGCTGGAGTTTGGTAAGATACATGAAATGATCTGTGTCAATAGACTTATGGCCTTATCATCTCAGGCTGCCACCTTACTGTACACAGTATTGGTGAAGAAGTAGTGCTGATAAAGACATTGCTGTAATAAGCGACAGTATATGTAGTGATAGTTTTTTGCTTATGTGTCCATGTGTGCTTCTGATCTGATCTACTAAAGAAAATCTGCTATAATGAGAAGAAATATCAGTTTTACATGGCCAAAACGATATAATAAACTTAACTGTCGTTTCTTTGTAAATGTAGGTATGAATGTGTTTTTATTTCTATTTGCGTACATGGAAATGAATGTAGCAGACGTAGTGGCAGGGGATCGTGTGGAAATGACAAAGAAATGTGTTTCAGAGTGAGTAGTAGGCTATCCATGCAGTTTAGAATGAGTGGGAAATATCCGATTTATGCTAACGTGACTGATGCTAGGAATATTGGGTTATTTTTGTAAAATGTGATTAAAAATGTACATTGTTATGAAACAGCATATATGAAACAAGTGTCAGGTCAGAAATGTTGACCATATTCCATATTACCTTTTTTTTTTTTTAAATCTAAACTGGTCGTATATTAACAAGCTAACGTTAGCTTTGTCAGTTGGTTGAGTTAGCTATGCTAACACCTGGCAGTTACTGGGTGTAAATATTTAGTAACAACTCATTTCTTCGTAAGAACTAGTTTATGTGGTGAAACCCGTTTTAATTTAGTAGCGCTCCACTTGGTAAACACTTACAACAAGTTTGAGCTTTCGAAGAGCTGCTATGCTTATTTACTTTCTTGCCAAGAGTTGGATGAGAAGATCGATTCCATCTATCTGTGTGATACATGTGAAGCTACAGCCTGTTAGCTTAGCTTAGCATAAAGCCTGGAAACAGGGCGGCTAGCCTGTGTTTGTCCGTAGGAAATCTGCTTACCAGCACCTCTGAAGCTTATTAATTAACACGTTATATCTCATTTGTTTAATCCGTACAACAATGTCCTGGAGTCTCTGCTGGTTGACTGGAAACTGGTCCGTCCCAAATAGTCAGGCACAAAACCGCACATTTTGCTGAAACGATTAGTTGATAAATCGATTTGTCAATTGATGGGAAATTAAATCAACAACAATTTATGAAAGTTAGAACTAAAAGACCAAATTACTCTTTTTTTGGGGGGGGGCTCTATGAAATCATGATGTGCATTTTTTACAATTTTCTGACATTTTGTAGAATAAATCATGAATCGATTAATTAAAAAAATGATGACAGATGAATCACTAATGAAAATAATCTCTAGTTAATCTGAATCATTTTTGAGTCCTCCTTAGAAACTCTCCAGCACTTCAGAAAAAAAAAATTATATATGAAAAAAGTCAACATATTTTTTGTAGCAACAAACTTTTACTATCTTCCTATCCTATCATCTCGTGACCTCTCACATTTATCTTGTGACCCCCCTGGGGGATCCCGACCTCCAGGTTGGAAACCATTGATCATAGTATAACAGTGGAAGTAAAAACTGTTCACACCAGTCAGTTTCTGGCTTGATCAATGATCAATGAGAACAGTTGTTATGTCATATTAAAGGACCTCCGCTGTGAATGTGACTTCATCTGTAAAATGTGGATTTATCATGAGACCAGCATTATGTAAATGTATCTAATCTTAATAATACATTAAGCAAGTACAGCGTGTCTCCATGTATACCCTTCAAATGAATATTTGATGGGGTTTCTTGTAGCCCATCTTATATCACCACTGGTCCTTGAGTGCAGTCTCTTGGAAAGTGAAGTCACGCTGTAACAGCTGCTGCTCCCCTGGATGCACTTGCACTCAGTACTTGTTTATTTCTTGTGGGCCTGCAGCTTTGCCTCTGGTTATATGTAAGAGGTCACGGGAATGTTGAGATCAGACCTATAGGGGCTTGTAAAAAAACACAACAAAATAAAGGGTGATAAGTTCTCATGGGTCTGTGCATGTTGGAGGCCTAACTCAGACAGTTATGATGAGTACAGTCCTGGAGTTGGCATAGTCTGTGAGTCCATGTGCAATCTAAATGGTAATCTCACTTCAGGAAGGTGCTGAGGTACCTATTTTTTCTAATCTCAGCACTTATCAACTGGCTGTAAGCTGGCTGTATACTAATGCAGCATACATAAGATTCTCATACATAATGCATCAGGTTGTGTCTGTCATTCTTATTCTCGCTCCATAATTACCATTTGTGTGTCCATGTTTCCAGCAGGGTGAGTCAAGTCACCAGCAGGGATGAGATGTGTGTGCCAACATGTCTGTCAGGTTTTAGATTAGGAGAAAACACAATTGTGGTAGTTTTTGGAGCAACATTGCACTGTTGGCTTTTTTTCTGGAACATGTTTTTGATTTTTTTAATACAATACTGTTGACTTAATTAGGTAGTTTCACCCACTGATGACAGTTTTCAGTAGAAAGAACATTTCAGAAAACTCAACATTTTAGACATAAAACACAAAAACACAACTTAGAAAAAAGGCGATAAGGTTTTTTGTAATGTTAGGTTTTCTGTTTTGTTTTGTTAAATGCTGTTTGTTCATTAGATGCCTTCACCCATTGTTGACAGTTTTCTGTACAAATCTACGGTGGCCTTGAGGTGCAAAACACAACAGCATTTCAGAAAACAACATTTTAAAAGAGACGTTTCTGAAAAGACAATTGACATTTCACAAAAAAACATTTCAGAAAACGTGTTTCAGAAAAAAATGACTTTTTAGAAAAGACATTGCCAAGAACACATCATTTCAGAGAACTCAACATTTTTGAAAATACAGCATTTTGTCAAACACAGCAACATTTCAGAAGTGACATTTTAAACATTTTACAAAAGAAATCACAGAAAACAACAATATTTCACCAAACACAAACATTTCAGAAAACACTGGAGAAATAATGTTTTGAATGTTGTTTTTTAAAATGTCTTTCTGTTTTCTAATTAGTTAACATCGTCTGTTGTTTGCACCTCAAGGCCACCGTGCAAAGAACATCACACACCCCACAGAGGGCTGGCTGTCCTCTGTGTGGCTGGCTGCAGTTTATTCAGACACCACAGTAACAGCAGATATAGGTCAGACATACAGACATGCCCAGCGGTACTTATTGAGCTGATTGCTTCAGAGCTGGTGGATATATAGGTCACACTTAACATCCGCTGCACAGTGGAAAGGAGGAAAATGAGGGAGCACTGAAAAATGGATGAAAACATGTAGGTGGTGTGCGTCGGGTGCTGTTAAATCATGTCCTGATATGAAGCTCTCCTGCCCGACGTGTTCTAGCTTAAATACATGCGATCAGTATGTGCTGTCTCTCTTCAATCCTGTCCTGTCTTGCCCTTCTCTCATCAGGACAAGCTAGAGCAGCAGTACTCTCAGAGCTACAAGCAGATCTCCATGCTGGAGGACGACCTCGGCCAAACACGCAGCATCAAGGATCAGCTCCACAAATACGTCAGAGAGCTCGAACAGTCCAATGATGACTTGGAGAGGGCCAAAAGGTCTGTCTGGGCTCTTCATGCTCACTAAAATAAAATACAAAAAACACTTTCACTTTCTCTTTTGTCACTAAGTAAATATTTCTTTTTCATTATAAGGATAATACAGGATACACAATATTCGGACACTTTAACCCGATGCAAAGGTGTTTTTCCCATCAAACCATCTACTTTGTGATCCGTATTTAATCTATATGAAAATTAGCTGGAGATGAAATTCTAAGTCTTTTTTACAATTAGCAAATGGCTCAAATTGAATTGATGGCTGGCTTGAATTAGATTAAAATCAATGCTGCATTTGTAGAGGCTTGACATATTGATCCCTTATCCCTCATTTACATATTATATTGAATAATCATTAATAAGTAGATAGGACATACAGAAGGCAGCCCCAGAGGATATTTAATTAATGAAATGTCAATCTCAATGTTGCCTCCTTCATTTTCTGCTTCTCCTGGTTTAACTTGTTTCTCAGAGCTACCATTGTGTCTCTGGAAAACTTCGAGCAGCGTCTGAACCAGGCCATCGAGAGGAATGCCTTCCTGGAGAGCGAGCTGGATGAGAAGGAGTCGCTTATGGTCTCTGTGCAAAGATTAAAGGATGAAGCCAGAGGTGATTATTGACTGGATATTACTAATGAGCAGAGCTGTCAATCACCAGCTCACTAACATACAGCTGCTGCAGCGCCCCTCCTCTTTGATCGACTGTGAAGATTTAGAGTATCTGCTTTCCCACAGATTTGTATGAATCTCTTCAGTTTGTGTTCTTAGTTGATCTCTGGGAAGAACTACAAAATGTTCTGTCTTTGTTTTTTTTTTGTAGACTTGCGGCAGGAGCTGGCCGTACGAGAGAGGCAGTCAGATGTAACCAGGATGTCCGCTCCAAGTTCGCCCACACAGGACAATGTGAAGATGGACACTGCTGTGCAGGCCTCTCTCTCTCTCCCCGCTACCCCACTAAGCAAAGATCTGGACAATGCCTTTGCCAACCCAACAGGTAGCTGCAGCCTCTCTTCCCTTGAGTGCATTTTTTTCTCATGTACAGACAGGGAAATCCAAGCAGTTCTTTATTAAAATGCTCTGCATTCTGCTGTTTTTTTCATGTATGGACTCTCAGTTATTCATGTCTTGTGAAGAAAAAGGAGCGTTTCTGGTGCTCTCAGAGGGGAAAAAGTAATCTTAAAGAAAAGAAAAATATACATTCAACCATTGGTAGGGTGTGGAATAAAAAAATCTAATTTGAGGCACACAAGGCCATAGTTAAGAATAAAAAGTATTTGATAAATTTGCACAAATACATTATAAATTTTTTGTCTCATTTCAACTGCTGCATATCACTGTGGTTTCAGGCAAGTAAGATTAAAGCCTTAAAACCAATTAGGTCATTATATAAACAAGCCTAAGAAAAGTCTAGGAAACCATGTGCATATGCTTGTTTGTACACATTTTGTAGGGTTGCGTGTATGCTTCGAAGGTGAATATGGAAGTCACTGTACATAATACTTAATTTATTGTATTTTGTAGTGTTTCTGTTTAGCTGCCCTGTGTCTGCAGATAGAAAGTAGGTCCAGAGCATTGTTTCTCTTCTATTATCTGTATCCAAAATGATTCCCTATTTACTTTAAAGTTCACGGTATTTACTGTCCACCATTTAATTTGAATGTGTGACTGTAAATTTTATGCACTATGTAGTGTCCCACAAAGGAATGAAAAAAGTACCGCCCGCGGCACGAACACTGCTTTCACCTGACGATCCCACAATGCACTGCGTTACATTTTATAGATGTGAAAACTACAGTCATTTGACACTACACCTGTCAGCGATAACACAAAATAATGGTTCATACAGTAAATGTCCGAAATGTCATTTTACAGCTCACTAAATTGCTGAAAGTTTATTAGATAGGGAGTAGTATGAGTGAATGAGGGAATATAAATACAAATTTTAAAAATAAAAACTCTAAATGTAAATCAACACCTCTTTTTTATCTTTACTCTCTCCTACACAGTGCTGTCAAATGGCTATGGCAGCAACTCACCGTTGACTCCCTCTGCCAGAATATCAGCTCTCAACATCGTCAGTGACTTGCTCCGGAAAGTAGGGGTGAGTCATTCCTTCTGAGTTCCTGTTTCCAGGTTTCAGGTCTCCCTTTCTCTTCCACTACATCACAAGCTTTATGTAGAAAGTCCCTGTCTTTCCACAAAGCAGAGCATCATCATCTTTTTGTTTTACGTCTCTCCACAGGCTCTGGAGTCAAAGCTTGCTGCCTGCAGGAACTTTGCCAAGGAACAGAGAGCCAGGAAGGCGTATGCTCTCGACAACAGTAACGTGCTCAACGCAAACACAGCCAACTACTCGCAATCACTCCATACATCATATTTTGACAAAGCGTGAGTGAAACCAAAACCCATCTGCTTTGCCTCTTAGTAATTAGTGAGGAATAATTAATGACAAGAATCCTGTCAGGGGATGCCTTAGCCCTTAGGTATGTTATAATGGTAAAAGGTTATGTGATCTATATTGTGTCTGATGTGATGGATGACTAAGGAGGAGATATGGAGGAGTATCTGAGACCTGTGTGCATTTCTTCCCAGCAGGACAGAGATGGTCACATTCCCTGCATTGATTCTGGGTAATCGCAGCTCCTCCGCCTATTACCTGAGTGTGTTGGGGCGCGTGCATGCTGCTGCTGATGTTAACAAGCCTCTTTTCCCATGTAGAAATAACATAGAAATAACCATGGCTGTGGGCTACATGACGTCCTGGCCACTAACTATTCAAGGGTAGTGGTGGTGGTGGTGTAACGGTGCTGGAATTTTCCCGCTGCCTTTTAACTTTGAGCTGACCTATAGATCTCCTTCCTGTCTATGAACCTGTGTGAGTTGTTTGTTTAGTTTTGGCCCTAGATCTGAGCATTAATTATAATTAAAGTGTAACTCCACCCTCAGATTCAGCTAGAACCCTCCATCCCAGCAAATTTAAAAAATTACAGTAGGAGGCGTGGCCTTGTGGCTGCGTAGTGTGTGGGTCAGGAGACAAAGGGGAAACTAACTGACAGTGATTAGTCTTTTTTATATACATTTCATAACGTACATAAGTCCCAACAGGTCGACTCTATCTCAGCATTGGCCTCGCAGGTTCAGGGCTGATTTAAAACAGTAGATGGCGTGTTGAGGCATTTTCAACCTGTGAAATGCCGATTTTTATACATTTGGTAACTAGCATTAATGTGTTTCATCACAGTACAGTCATATCATTTAGTTTACAGCTCAAAAAACATGTCTTAAGTGTGTGCTACCTCTTTTTTTGTTGTGTTTTTGTATTTTTGTATTCCATCCTAGGAATGAAGTTGGGATTTTTATCAGAAGCCCCAAAGAAAGAGAAACTTGATGACAGTGAAACTGCTGTTAAAAATGAACTCAGGAAAATTACTGGCAGAAGCCAACAAAAAAGTGATGTCATCATTAAAGGAAGGATAAGATTTCTTTGTTCCGTCAACAAATCCCATAAAAAGACCAAAACCAACAGTGTGTTAGTGCATCTCTCAGTACTCTCTGACTTCCCTCACCTGTCTGTGACACTCAGCTCCAAGCCCAAGGATGCTAACATGCTCACAATGACATGCTAACATGCTGATGTTTAGCAGGTGTAATGTTTAGTGTGTTAGCATGCTAACATTTGCTAATTAGCACTAATTACAAAGTACAGCTGAGGCTGATGGGTCAGTTTTGTGGGTATTTAGTCATAAACCAAAGTATTGGTTTATACAAATTTTGACTTTGACTCAAAACCACAAATGTAGGCACTACAGGAAAAGTCAAAGGGTCACCAGAGTCAGTAGGATTCATCCTCGGGGCACCATGAACATCTGTGAAAAATTGTGTCAATCCATAAAGTAGATAATTAAATGAAAACTTTGACCTGCTAGTTGGGCTAGATAAAAAGTCGAGGAACCACAAACATCTCTAGGATTCATCCTCTGGGCACCATGAGTATTTGCACAAAATTTCAAAGCAATCTATCCAACAGTTGAGATATTTAAGTCAGCACCAAAGTGGTGGACTGACCAACCAACACTGCCATCTTTGAAGCCACTAGCACGGCTAAAAAGGCTCAGTACCAAACATTACTAAAACGGGACTAAATAGGGCATTTGTTGGGGACTATTTTCAGTGGCGGATTAATCCACATTTGGTGCTCTAGTGAGTATTTGGGGCAGCAGGACGGTGTATGTGGGATTGAGTCCACATGAATTACAGTGCGTGTGTTCATGGTAATAAAGGAACATGTCACCCAGTGCAACAGTGTGGCTCACTGATGTGTTTTTAATAGTTTTTAGATGACAACGGAGCTTTATGTCACAGAGGAAGAAGATATATCAGGCTTTGATACACACACAATACTTGTTGGTAGGATCAGTGCATTGTTGGTTTTGCAGTTTCAATGGGATTTGTTGACAATAAGAAAAAAATAGAATATCATCAGACTCATCCTTTAACAGTCAGTCATATTTAATGGCAAAAGTGCTGTTCTGTCCAATTTTTATGCTGTATCACTCCTATCTGCTTGTGTAATGCTGGTGGTGAGAGCAGTGTGACAGTGTTTCTGCTGTGTTAGGGAGAACTAAAGAGGCAGAGTATGCATATTGAGTGGCACTCACAACAAGGTCATTGTCCTCCTGGTTTCAGAGCAGGACGTTTGTTATGTACACGGTTCACCTTCAGCCAAAGGCATTTTGTCTCATTTACTGTAATAGAAGAAAACATAATGATTGCCTGCTGAGAAAAGAGTGTTGAACCTCAAAACTTTTTGAGTACTGACCAAATGTAATCTGAAAGCTCTTTATTTAACACTGATGCATTTAGCAGTTTGGCATTTTGATAAATCATTAAAATGAATTAAAATATTTATCTGCCCTGAACTAAGGTATCAAAACAGGATAATTGCTTTGGTATTGGCACAGAAACTATACGAAATGTTTAAACCATACCAACCCTAGGTCGAGAATCTGCTGTTATTTACATTTCACTGCACTGTAGTATGTCTTTAATTCCACTCTGAACCGTGCTTTCCAGAGTCATGACTCAGGCCTAAACCACAAAATGTATACTGGTCATAGCCCAACTATGACCCACAAAAGAAACCAGTTTAACAAGTTTGTCAGGCTAACTCTGAAACTTCCTTCCCGCTTTCTGAATTCAAGTTCCATTTTTAGCAACACGCATTGTTTAAAACATGTCATCTCTGTCTAGTAGCTACAGAGTCCTCTCAAGTGTCAGTTAGCCTGAGGAGGAGAATTGGCAGCAACTGAAAATACTTCTGTCAAAGGAGGAGGAGGAGGAGGATGAAGAGTTTATCTGACAATTTGAGCAGTTTTTTTCTTTTTTTTCTCCAATCTCCATCCATCAGCTATGGAAGTCCAATTCTGCCTGGAAAAGTAAAAACAGGGTATTTGGTAAATCCCTGGTCATTATATTTAAGTTTTTTTCTATTAAAGAACCATTAAATAGTAGATTGATAATGTTAATATCAAAAATCATAATAACTTTCTTCTTTACAGTTCATTAACTAACAAAGATGCATTTACCCAAGTAAAAAATAATTTGTAATTAAAGTTTATGTTTGTGTTTTTGTTAAATTTTATGATTAACTGAAATGTTTCATTGATCTTGACGGTTCATTATTGACCTTGGAAAAAGCAGCTTGAAACTTTTTTTAGTGTAATGTATCAAAATTACTTAATGATCACAAAGTACCAACATAACCCCTTGTCTCACAGCAAGTTCATCAGCAAAAAATATTAGCACTAAAACATCACTTCTACTAAAACTATTTTTTATTATGCGTCTATTATATAAATCCTGATTCTCTCTTAAAAACACATATGAGTGGGTGACCAACTGCACACTTTTTTCCATTTCCCTACTATCAAATGACCAGTAAATGTAAATGACCAATTCCTTTTTTAGGAACTTGTTTGTAACATTTCCAAGGAATTAATAAATTGTAACAGGAAAATAAGTATAAGTGTATGGTATAATAAGTGAAGTACTGTAAAATAATGTGCCACAAATGACAAAAATAAAACTACTCATGGTAAGTAAAAATTATGAGATAGTGATGAGATAATATAAATAAATCTCTTTTCTCTATTTTTTTCCTTTAAAGTTTGGGTGTACATTTCATTGTACTGCCACAAGTGATCTTCTAGCAGAGCAGAGGAAAATCCATTTACATTGATAAAAATAAATTATTTCACATTTGTTTCATGAATGTTTGTTTACACTGTCACCCGGGGTGAAATTGATTTCCATTTCCTGATTTTTTCCACGTTTGCTAAACGTGATACTGCCCAGTGGACGCGTACGTTAACCCCCCAATCCATACAGAAGCATGCATCCAGCAGAAGCATGATTCAAGCTTCAGTGTCATCATTTTACTTAAAAAGCTCAAATTGTTACTTATTTTGCCATAACTTATTTTTTCCTTAAAGTAAAAATGACTTATTTTTGTCTTTCCTAACTTTTCATCTGTTTTGTTCTTTGTCCAGCAGAAATGGGCTTCTGTACTTATCAGCTTGTTTCAATATTGCTGCTAAGTGGCTTTCAATTTAAACGTATGGAGGCCTTGATCTTTAACTTTATCTAATAGATTATATTATCACGTCATTTGCTGGTAATGGGTTAATTCATGTATTAAAGTGGGCCACATTGCTGCTTGCTTCCAGTATTACACAATTTCAGTCTTCCTGGTTTAATGTAACTTTTTTTTGTTTTGGTTTTTTTTGCAGCAGGACCGTGAACGGATTGAAACCTGGTACCCTGACAGCCATCACCGCCCCTCCTGCTGCCTCCTCCCCTGGCTTAGTGCCCCTCGCTGTGTGACAGTAACCCCCACACACACACACACAAACCCAATCCAAACACACTCGTCCTGCAATTGGAAAATCACATCTTAAAAAAGAAGGCTCCAGACAAAGAGGGAGCACAAATGGTTAATACTGTAAAACTTTGTCGATGTACTGTTACCCCGGGCCCTTTCCCCCGTCTTCTCACACTCTCTGTTGTTCTGACTCGACACTTGTGCTTCGGTCCTGCTGTAACTATGGGTCTATGTCTGTATATTTTATGTGTTACTGTATCTGCTGTTTGCTCACTGGCTTGCCCAAAGATGGTGCCCCATTTACTAGTGACACATTTAAAGATTCCTCGAGGATCTCACCCTGATTTGTGAAAGGTGTGCACCATATCAACTAAAAAGGGAAATATTATGCAATATAAAATGTGTATTTAGCTGGAAATTTTGATGACACTTAACATGAATACATTTTGTTTTTATTTAAACAGCTTTTTTCACTACTTTAACTAGCAATAACTTCAATTAATGCAACAGTTAAGTGCACTCACATCCACGGCTAAAACCATAAATGGGAAATAATAGGTTTAAGGGGTTGGCACTTGTGCAGATGTCCTGGATAATCGTGTGCCACATGGCCAATGTCTCCATCAATTATTGATGTTTCAAAATGTCCAACATGTGAGCCTCACAGGCGGATGTTTTAAACATTATCTCTGGTGTCTCTGGAAGGATTCACGTGATTTTGGCTTTTAACTGTTTTCTTGTGACTTGTGTTTTTATTGCACTTGATTTCTATTTGGTTTCAAAGCTGTCTAAAAAAGGGAAGGGGATTCTTTGTGTCATTGTAGTGAGTCAAACACACCATCTATTCTCTGAACTATGTGACATGATGTGTACAGTATTGGTCATATTGATCGTTATTTATAGACAGCAATTTAAGTGGTGCTGTCATAGTGTTCAGACCAGTTAACCAGCATTCTTATATAGTGTTTTATCTGCATTTTTTTCGATTTATTACACATTTTCAGTACTGTACACGATGAGCGAGTGAAGCACTTTGACCTCATGTGAACTTACTTTTTTTCATTTTCAAAGTGCAATATTGCCTGTTTTGTCATTGTTTATGGGTTTAATTTATTTCAGGTTTCTTTTACGGCATGTTTTAATAAAAGGTGTAATCATACTCCATCTATTACATTTGTAATATTTCAATCAGTTCTTACTGTGGAGGAAATTGGGGCCGCAACTAACAGTTATTTTCAGTTAGAGCTGCAACGATTAGTCAATTAATCGATTAGCTGATCATCAGAAAATTTATCTAACTATTTTAATAATTTATTAATCGTTTCAGTCATTTTTCAAGTAAAAACTCATGTTATCATTCTCTGGTTCAAACTCCTCTTATGGGAATATTTGCTGTTTTTCTTTTTTTATATCACTGTAAATTGAATATCTTTGAGTTTTAGACATTTGGTCGAACAAAACAAGCAATTTGAAGACATCACCTTGGGCTCTGAGAAATTATGATGAGCATCTGTTTGAATTAATTCCTGTATGACGTGAAAATCAATCGTCAGTCTCTTGAAACTTGCTTGAATTGTGTAATCCAACACTTTGATGTCAGCATTCATTTTTGTCAAAGTTATATGATAATTTCTTGGTAATGCAGTGTCATTGCAGATTGTAGAAAATGAATCCAGACTTCATGTTTAATGTAAAGGATTAGACAACTCTTAACAAGTTTCAAGAGTCTGCCGTGTGATTTGTGAGCCTAATGGAAATGAATGGAAATAAATAGAAGGAAAAACACTAAAACTCTTCAGTGTGCATTTGAAAATGGTCAGAAAAAATGTAAAGCCTACATGATTTATAATTTAGGAGCTACAACTTGCAAAAACGCCCAGTGCGACACCTTTGAGTTATCAACACTGCCCCCTGCTGGAGAAACATGCAAGTACAAGAAAAAGGAGCAGATTTCTGAATTCTCACTTTTAGCACTTTGGTCATTTAATCATTAATACTCATGTCTCAAAACAGACATAAAATAGATTTCATTTCTCATTCATGCGTGTGAATTATCCAAAATTCATCCTGAGGTCATCCACCTCCACCGATGATGCACCAACAGTTTGGCTACTTGCACGACAGATGTCTCCAGTGCTGATATCTTCACTTGTATTTACTGGAAACTCATGTGTGAGGATAACTTATATTAAATAAATCCATTAGTGAAACCAGGCCCCAGAAGAATTGTGTAGTACAACAGTGAGGTCAGTCATAGTCCAGGCTGTGTTGGTGGTTCAGCTGCTCCCTCCTTTCTTCTTCTCGGCCACCTCATCTATCTGCCTCTGCCTCCTCTCCAAGATCTCCATCCTCTTGGCATCGTTGCGTGCTCGCTCCTGGGCCCTCAGCTCCTCCACATCCTCAAAGAACCTGTGCCTGCGTGGAGGAGGAATCATTATACTGATAAATGACTGAGGAATTCACAGTTAGACAACATTGATTGGTATAAGGCTCAGCTATGCCCTTTTTAAATTTTGTATTTCAAATAAGAGAAGAGAAATACGTTCTAATATATCTAATATCTACCCCTGTAATACGACTATTTCCAAATTTACCAACCTTGACGATATATGACGACAGAAAGTAAATTGGCAACTATTTTGATAATGGATTAATAGTTTTAGTCATTTATCAAGCAAAAATGCCAAATATTTGCAGGGTTTTTTTTGTCATATAATTGTAAACTAGATATCTTTTAGTTTGGACCGTTGGACGGATCAAACAATTAATCGATTAATCAAGAAAAGAATTGGCAGATTAATCGATAATTAAAATGGTAATTAGTGGCAGTCCTAGTTTTTTGTTTATCTTTATTTTAACTTCTAGTATACAGTAAAGTTCTACATAATTGTCTAGTATTACATATATTTGACATAATTTGGAGTTATAATTGCATGCACAATAATATAATATAGTATGTAGCTGCTGAGTGATGTTTGTATTTAATATAAAACTGATTAATAAGGTAATAAACAGTAGATGGGACACTGTCTACAGTGGACCAAGGAGCATCATGACACACTACAGGTTTGAGGTATTATCTTGAAGGTGCCGCTTTTAATGTTATGTACTCAACATTTCCAGATGACAATTAACGCAATCCAAAATACACAACATATAAACAACTTGCCTGTTGAAGAAAACAGCGGCTAGTCCGACAATGAGTGTCCCAAACAAAACTGGTTTCGTACGACGCTTTCCAGCGGACAGTTGGTGTTGCTTCATTATAGCTGCAGTCCAGCGCGGTGGCTACAGGAAGGAAATAAAAACAGAAGAATGATCTAGCTACAGTGGCTTTTTAGCTGACCTTTAAAGCAACCATTAGCTGATCATTACACACCTCCTTCGTGCAGTTACTCACGTACCACGACTTCCGTTTCCCAATTTTTATGAACCAAAGTCATCCCACAAATATTATGGTGCAACTTTAACCACCAACGTAGAAGGTGTATGATGCTTTGATATGTGTAAAAGTGGTTTGCCAGAGTTTTAGTCAATATTACAAGTTATTTTAAACCCGATAAGGTTTAGGCGGAAAGTTCCTCTTACCGCGCCGCTGTACGGACATATTTCAGAGACGGACCAAAACAGGAAATGGCGGAAAATGAATGCAGTGCAGAGCCATGGACGTATAAAGAGAACCAGCTTCGATTAGTTTGTTTTATCGTCTTTTGTAGTTGGTTTATGTGATTATTGCTGCTAATATTCAGATGTGGAGGAAAGGCTCGTCTGAGGGCTCGGACCGGTTTGAATATTTACAAACTCTGGTCACTGAGTTTCAGGACACCGACAGTGAAGGTGGGTACTCTTTTATCTGTCGTGGCTCAGTAACGGTACTCTTTTATCTGTCGTGGCTCAGTAACGGTACTCTTTTATCTGTCGTGGCTCAGTAACGGTACTCTTTTATCTGTCGTGGCTCAGTAACGGTACTCTTTTATCTGTCGGGGCTCAGTAACGGTACTCTTATCTGTCGTGGCTCAGTAACGGTACTCTTTTATCTGTCGGGGCTCAGTAACGGTACTCTTTTATCTGTCGTGGCTCAGTAACGGTACTCTTTTATCTGTCGGGGCTCAGTAACGGTACTCTTTTATCTGTCGGGGCTCAGTAACGGTACTCTTATCTTTTATCTGTCGTGGCTCAGTAACGGTACTCTTTTATCTGTCGGGGCTCAGTAACGGTACTCTTTTATCTGTCGTGGCTCAGTAACGGTACTCTTTTATCTGTCGTGGCTCAGTAACGGTACTCTTATCTGTCGTGGCTCAGTAACGTTACACTTTTATCTGTCGTGGCTCAGTAACGGTACTCTTTTATCTGTCGGGGCTCAGTAACGTTACACTTTTATCTGTCGTGGCTCAGTAACGGTACTCTTTTATCTGTCGTGGCTCAGTAACGGTACTCTTTTATCTGTCGGGGCTCAGTAACGGTACTCTTTTATCTGTCGTGGCTCAGTAACGGTACTCTGTGTAAGTTAGGTTCCGTAAATACAGTCCCTGACACCGACTAGACAGTTGGGTATCTCTGCCAAATAACAAATTGCTAGTTTTATATTGCAAAGGCACAATCCGTCATGGAAACAACAGGGTGACCGCCTCGAAGGGTTTGTGATGTGTCTGCCCCCCCCCCCCCCCAATGCTTATTATCCTTCAAGACAAGTCAGACTCAAGTTCAGTCATATGTGTGAATATACCTGCATTTCTCTCTGACTTCCTCTTGAGGAACAGTTGTATTTTAATCGTTTAATTATGAGAAAGTGTGGGGACTACGTAGTGCAATATCCAAAGCAACACAATAAAAACATTTAATAAAATGATTTAATGACGGGGACCCTGAATTAAGAAAGATCGTTAAAGTTAAACCCTCTGTTTGTTTCCACAACATATTTTTTTGCTGTGATTATGACATAATCTTGTGTTAGTAATCAACAGAGCCTCCACATTTCATTTCTGCTGTGCTTTTTTAAAATGATAGCTTGACCCATACCCCAATGTTTGAAGCAGACACCAATATCGACATTGTGTTTAAAAAATCTGGCAACGCTTTTTAACGTACACAAATAGCACAAATAAACGTTTTTGTCCCACTCATTTCATCCCACATTTTACAGCTGAAAAATAAACTTGTCAGTGCTCTCTGGTGGACAAAATATGTCACTGTTTCTAACTGACCGCAAACATATCTTTTGCATTTCTATACTGCAACTTTACTTATCAGCCAACATATGTGCTGATACCAATATGTTTGTGAAAAGCTGATACTCTCATTTTAAATTAATATATTCCAATAGTTATTCTTCTTAAGTTGCTTACATAACTCATTTCACTACATCAGAGGCAAAGGAGCAAGTTCTGGCTAACCTGGCCAACTTTGCGTACGACCCAAAGAACATGGAGTATCTGAGGGAGCTGCAAGTGACCGACCTCTTCTTGGACATGCTCACTGAGGAGAATGAGAACTGTGTGGAGTTTGGGATGGGTGAGTATCACAATAACAACAATTATAAATCATCATCTCTCTCCCGTTGTTTTTACATTATGCAAATGTTGTCTCCTAATCTAAAAATATCTCTTGTGTGCATCATGTTCTCAGGGGGGCTGTGTAACCTGAGTATGGACCCTGAATGCAGAGACATTATCCTGCAGAGCAGTGGGATCAGCTTAGTCACAAATTGTCTGTCAAGCCGGAGGGAAGAGACCGTCCTGTCAGCCATCACTATACTAATGAACCTCACAACGCCCTCGTCACGCTCTGCGATCACTGATCCGGCCATCCTGCACTGCATGTTGCGCTTCTCCCTCTCCGAGAGCCCCCGCCTGCGCAACCTGGCTTCGGTGTTCCTGCAGGACTGCTGCACCAAGGAGCAGGTGAACCGAGCGGAGCAGCAGATGCAGGGACAGCAGACAGCAGTCGGCATCCCACTGCCCAAGGACTAATTTACAGCTAAGATGTTTATGTAGGAGTTTCTTTGTATATCAGTGGATAGGTTTGCTGTCTATGAGAGTGTAAGAAATATTGTACTTTATATGGCCAAAAATATATGGGATGATATATGAGATGTTGGGTGATCAGGTCTGGCTCGCACTCAGTGTTCCAGTTCATCCCAAAGGTGTTGGATGGGGTTGAGGTCAGGGCTCTGTGTCTTCCACACCAAACTGGGAAAACCATTTCTTTATGGATCTGGCTTTGTGCACAGGGGGCATTGTCATGTTGAAACGGGAAAGGGACAAACACAAACTGTTACCACAAGGTTGGAAGTGATATTTTTATTGTCTAAAACATCAGTGTAGAATTAAGATTTTCCTTAATTGTCCTTATAGTTTTGGCTATATGGTGTATTTTTAAAGCGTAAGAACTTTTAATCTAATGTTGCAATTAGTTTGGGATTGCAAAACACACTAACAAGATCCCTCTTATGTTACAACAGATTTAAAAGACAGAAACAAATGTGTAAAAAGTGCTTCAGTATAGTGGGGGAGGATTGGTTATGACAAGAATCTGGTCACAACCTGTCAGTAGAACTGGGAGAGCTTCACATTTTGGGTGCTCCACTGATGCCTGCAGCCTGAGTTATGAGGATCTTTGTCGTCTTGTGCATCTTCATTCCCTTAAATATGGATTTAACCTGTAGATATTGGCTGCCATTCTGCATTTTCCATCAAAGTGCACGTCGGCACATATGCTGGAATTTAAGTGTTGTGCTCTTTCTTACCACATGAGGGAGACTGGAAAGTTTTTGTTGAAGTGAAGGGGCGTTATTGGCAGCCCAACGTAGTAGTGCTTGAGAGATTAATACAGTTAATTACTAAATGGCACAAAAACAGCATGTGAACAATTTAATGTAGTTGACTTCCAAACTGTTTGTACAGAGAAGTGACCAAATCTCCCTTGTAAAAACAGGCCCGCTGACTGTAATACCACTTATTTTCTCCCAAAATGTACATTCCTTTGGCTTTCCCTAAGACCCGGGGCAGATGCTGGAGCACGTTAAAGCCAACTGGTTGACTCTTGCACTGAATACCATGTCCTGAAACATTAAATCCAAACCCAAACTATGTAAAATAAAAAATGCTAAATAAACCTTGAGGTTCCTCCTTAAAGAGCCAGGAGCCCCGTTTGTTTTCTTCTGGGCTCTTGAGAGCTATTTCTGGGCCGAGTCCTTCAGGTCTAGACAGAAGACGACATCCGATCCTGCTGCCCAGCGTCAGTTGGACTGCATATGTAGCCTGGTCAGACTTGAGAGGAAATTCTTTACAGCTTTGAGTGTGTGTGTGCCTGTGATACTCGCTCATTTTAAATGCCACGAAGTTCTCATTTTCAATCAGTGTGTGTGTAAGAGTTTCTGAATGGCATTCCAAGGGCTTCAGAGGCGTGCACCTGCCACTGAGAGCAATAAAAATACCTTAATTCTTCCCGTAAAAAGAGAAACACCCAGGCCTGGTTTTAATAATGTGGTACAAAGTTTATTTCAAGTTTAGGTAAAAAAGATGTTTATAGCTTTTTGCAGGATAAAAAAGCAGCACTGAGTGAGTCAACATCTATTACAAGTTGTGCACCGATCTTCAGTATACTGTATGTTTGAGTACAGTGGCTCAACGAGACATCCACTCATTTATGGATTGTTCTATTGAACCTATATTATTAAACAGTACCAAAATACTCTGTAAATACTTTTCATCTGCCTTACCTATAGATTCCTATGATGCACTGAGCTCCTTTCTCCTCCTCTTCCTCTCCATCTGTACGCCCTCATATCCCATCAATGCTTGTTATTAATTCAACTTCTTCCCGTAGTTGTGTGCTTTCTCTCCTCTCTCTCTCTCTCTCTCCCCTTCTGTTGCTTTCTGCAGGTGTTTCTGCCTCCAGAGCTGTAGAGTCTGGGTCTGTGGTTGCTGCCGCCTGCTGCCCCCGTGCTCCTGCTCTGCACCCGCTGCTGCTATTGCTGTTGTTGCTCTTGTTATTAGTGCTATGTTGCTCTTAGTGTTGTTTCTGTTGGTGTTAACATCAATGCCATTGCCATATCTATTGCCTTACATCCCTATGTGGAACTGTATTGTGCTGCTGTATGTTCTCTTTCCTCCTGCTCTCTCTCTCCCGCTCCCCCCCTCCCCCTTCAACCCAACCGGTCGAGGCAGATGACCGCCCACCTTGAGCCTGGTTCTGCTCGAGGTTTCTACCTGTTACAAGGGAGTTTTTCCTTGCCACTGTCGCCTAGTGCTGCTCATGGTGGGAACTGTTGGGTCTCTGTAAATATAAAGAGTCGGTCTAGACCTGCTCTATTCGGAAAAGTGCCCTGAGATAACTTTGCTATGATATGGCGCTATATAAATAAAACTGAATTGAATTACCTGCCTGTGTGTGGCTCTCAACCCCAAGACCATTGGTGACCAGTGAAGATGTAACTCTTAAAAACAGCTCACAAATACACATTTCATTTTAAAAAAAGGCTCAGTAATTTCCTAAAACAGCTGGGCACTGTAGTTTTTATCAAACAGGAAGAAATAGGGCATTAGTTGGGGACTTTTCAGCAGCAGATTAATCCACATTTGGTGCTCTAGTGAGTATTTGGGGCAGCAGGACGGTAAACTACAGTGTGTGTGTTCATGGTGATGAAGGAACATGTCACCTAGTGCGTTTTTTTGTACACAACATCATACTTGTTAGTGGATCAATTCATCGTTGGTTTTGGTCTTTTCATAGGATTTGCTGACTAAAAAATACATTATAACTATACTTATCCCTTTAACCGTTGGTTACAGGAGGATAAACACAAATATTTGATTCAGCACGTGGCTTCGTACCCAGCCATCACATATCTACATAATGCTCAGGATGTCGTTATTATTGCTGGAGATGTTTTAAGATGTTCTGATACTGGGTAATGTAATTGGTGTTGATTGTTGATTGGTGTTTGTGGTACATGATATACAGTCATTGAATTCTCTCCATACACAAGCTGGCCCTCTCATTTACCCTTCCCCAGTCCCAGCTTCTTCTCAACCTCCTCGCGAAGTTTGTGCTTCTGGATCTGAGAAGAGAGAGAGAAAATGTGTTTGAACGTTGTTTCTCCAAGTTGTGAGTTGTACTGAAGAAGACTGCAACTGTATGTAACAATTTGAACATTACCAATCAAAACCTTTGAGAATGAACAGCTGTTACAAAACTAATAATCTTATCAGGCATGTTAGGGTTGAGAGATATGACGATAAATACTGTGAGATGGGGTAAACCGGCAGATTGGTAGCTATCCTTTTAACTTCTCTGGTTGTTTTAGGTCAATATGGGTAATGTTACAAATTAATTAGCAGGATGGCTTTATGGCATTATTGGATTTTACAAAACTTTTGTTTAACCAAAAACACCTTCGTCTTCCTGCAACAACTCACCTCTCGCAACTATAAACTATACTAACTGTATCTATTGTGATACAGTAACCTGGCTCTGTCTAAACTCTAAAAGGTAACAAAATCTGCCTACCAGCACCTCTACAGCTCACAAATTAACACATTATATATTGTTTGTTTAATTCATACAAAAATACACATAATCCCTTGTAAAACAACAACTTGTTTTTTGTACAGATTAAGCAACATGTTGATTAATGAACTTGCGAGGTGCTGGTAGACAGATTCTATTACCTTTCAGCAGAGCTGTTCCCCCCCATTGCCAGTCTTTATGCTAAGCTAAGCTAATCAGCTGGTAGCTGCAGCATCATATTTACTCTACAGACATGAAAGTAATGACAATCCTTTTATCCAACTCTCAGCAAGACAGCAAATAAGCGTATTTATCAAAATGTCAGAACCATTCCTTTACAGTAACTGCACATCGCACCCCCAGAAATAACAAAACTGTTGGGTTAAATGCTTTCTAGAGGTAGGATCCACATCTCCTGGAAATCCCAGCAGACAAAAACGCTTCGTTCAAGAGCAGCCTGCAGTATTATGGTGTCACTACCTGGAATCAGACAGGTTTACTAGGGGTTAAACTAGTCTACAGGCTTTCAAATGTGACCCCTGTGTTGATGTTATGTAGCCGGGACTCCCTGGTAAGCACCATTAATACCGAGTGGATTATCCTGGTGAAATAAAGTAAAATGTAAAACTTCAATTGAAGGGCTGGTTTTATCCGATATGCTGCTTTGGGACGTGGTCTAACAGGACATGGTGTGCGTGCAGACGAGCTAATAGCTCCCTTTCCCTCCTGTCTGGGGGCACTCAGGGCAGGCCTGTTCAAACACAACGCCATGTCTACAGTCATTTTAAACAGCATCCCACGAGAGAAACACAAGAACCAGAGGGGAGTTGATGCTCTTGTGTCGGACTTCTAATGTATCACAGACTTAAAGCAGCTGCTCTTATAGATCTGTTTTTTAGTCTGTATGTATTCTATCTTAAACACAAAATAAACCTTGTTTGTCTGTCATTTATAGAAATATATGAGCTCAGCTGCCAGGATTTGGGAAATTACCTTTCCAGTAACAGTGAGCGGGTAGCTGGTGACAAAAAGTACATAGCGAGGAATCTTGAAGTGAGCGATCTGAAAGGAGCAGATGAAGAGGGAGTCACTGAGCACAGTCGTTCAAACTGTTTGACAGGAAGATGAAGTAAAAAATAATTCCAGATCATTATTTAATATTAAAAGTGGAATTGTGCCTTACCTGCCCCTTGCAAAAAGCTTTGATTTCTTCTGCAGTGCACTCCTGTCCGTCTACCAGTTTGATGCAGGCGCAGATCTCTTCACCCATACGGAAATCCTCAACTCCGATCACCTGACAAACACAAACAAAAGAACATGCATCTCTGCAGCAAGAGAAAAAAATTTGCCTCACTGGATTGAATGTACTGTTTGTGATGCAACACGTACAGGAAACAAAGACAAGACAAACCACACAAAAAAAGTTCAATTACTTAAATCTAAAAAACATTGCTCATTTCAAAAGTTTAACTGCTGGATACAAGAAGACCATTCTCAGTGTTTGTGCACTGGAGTAAGTCAATATTTCAATTACATGATTGGCTTCAAACTAGTGATGTGACAAAATCATGCTTTACATTCATGTGTTAAACGGGGGACTTTTATCTGTCAGCAGTACATACAAGTGTCAATGATTTCATAACAAAAACTATATTTATGATTCCCTCACTCGTGATATAATACTACGGTGCAAGAAAAAAATAGCCAAATATCAAAAAATAGACGGCTCTGCACACCAAGGTCCAGTGCAAGTATTAAATTAAAAAGTCGAGCCAGATAAACTTTCTGTGTCTTGGGTCCATGTAACATTTATCAGTAACATTTTCCATTATTATAATAATGGTAGGTGGCGCCTCCATGGCTCCATGGATAACACGCCGACTATGAACTATGGCTCCCTCACTTCCTGTCACTATTGCTATCTAATAAAGGCATACAGTGCCCCCAAAATAATTTAATTTAAAAAAAGAATAATGGAAAATTGAATAAAATATTTGAACATTAAAATTTTGAAAAAAAAAATGGTTGTAATTCAAAGCAGGTGTGGCATTGATCAAAGATCAGCCCCACCGCAAATCTGATGCAACCTGAGTCAGGGCTTATTATATCTGGGTTTTTTTGTTTGTTTTTTTATGTCATCCAACAGTCTGTAAGTAGAAAATTGAAGTCCAAAATCTTAATTATTCATTGTTCTGATGAACAAAAAATAGAAAATGGAATTTAATTTCCCAAATTTGTATTTATCTTTCCAGTGGAAAATGAATTATTTATTGGTTTTAATTATTTTCAGATACACACAAAGTGTTGGAGCCACTAGACCCTGATCACGGCAGATAGGGGCCTTTAACATTTAATAATTGGAACTAGGTGTGAAGATTCTTCTTTTCCCCACAACTAATAGTTGTCCCATAACTATATAAAATGGTTATGACATGCTCTCCAAGCCCTTGCTGTTTGAGCTCACCTGTGCCTCCATGACTTTGGGGTGTGTGTGCAGGAACTGTTCGATCTCAGCCGGGTAAATGTTCTCTCCTCCTCTGATGATCATGTCTTTAATCCTGCCGTCGATTCGGCAGTAGCCATACGCGTCCATGCTACCAATGTCTCTGCAGGAAACAATGAAACATCAGAAACTGGACTGAAAATCAACACCAGCATTTGGACTAAATAATAATTTTGTTAATTGTGTTTCAAATATTTTCCTGTTGTCTAAAATTTCTGATTTAAACAAAACACAACATGACAAATTAAGTTCAAAGTCCAGGTTCATGCTATGTGACGCTTTGTGCATCGTACACACGAAAGAGACACAGTAGCTGACAGACTCCACTCACCCAGTTTTGTACCAGCCTTCTTTAGTGATGCACTCTTGTGTTTTGGCTTGATCTGCCCAGTACTCCAACATCACACAGTAACCTCTGATCATGATCTCCCCCATCATCCCCAGAGGGAGCACCTCCCCTGTTGTTGGGTTCACTATTTTAGCCTGTGGAGCAGTCAATTCATATTTTTAAACCTTTAACTGCTTTTATTTAGCTTACAAAGTTATCAGTGAACAATAATTCAATTTCATGCCAATCAACTGAATCATATTGTGTTATCGTTTGATTCCAAGCAGATGCACTGTAGTTAAAACTGTTTCTTCTTACCGTCTTTACTTTTGCTACAATGGTCTTTTTTTGGATATACACTCAGTGGCCGCACCTTTCTTTTATAACTTTTTTTTTTTTTTTTTGGCATTTCACTTTATTTGACAGGACAGTTGAGAGAGACAGGAAATGCAGGGGAGAGAGGGGGGAGTGTGGTACGCTGTACCAGTGAGCTACCGAGGTGCTCCAGGTACACCTTTCTAATGCCGGTTAGGACCCGTTTGTCACCAGAACAGCCTGATTTCTTGAGCTCATACTGGAAATATTCCTCAGAGATTCTGAAGAGAGCAGCAGTTTAGAAGAGATACTCAAAACACCCTAGATCTGATGTTTGGGCTGAACAACAACTGAACCTCATGATGCATCAAGTTTTTGCCACATGATCAGCCACTTAGGTATTGGCATTAACCTCAGAATCAGAAATAGGTTTATTTCCAAGTAGTTTTTTTCACATACAAGGAGTTTGCCTCGGTGTTGTGGTGCAGAATGGCCAAAAGACACAAAGAGAAAAGAAAAAACAACTACTGTAAAAGTCAAGAGTCATGAATAAAAAATAGAAATTTACGATTAAAATATGTAAAATATATATATTCTAAAATGAGGAGCTGTACAGTGTTTAAAATGAGACTAATGCAGGTGTACCTAATAAAGTGGCCACTTTTGGACTACTTCTATCATGGTAATTTCAGCCATATTCAGCCCTATTTCCATATCACACTATACTAATGATGGTGATGGTGCCGGTTATTTTTATTTGACATAAACATATTTTAGTTCTTCATAATGAATAGCATGTTTGAAGTACCTCCAGGTGGTCCATGATGAAGCCGACTGTCTCACACTTCCTCTCCAGGTTGTCTGTCGGGAAGGCGCAGAACGTCACAGGGCTGTTCTCTGTGGTGCCGTATCCAATCTGTTCATCACACAAACAGCATGTTATGAGCAGAGAGAGGGATGTAGGACAGGTTGGTGCAGGGTCGGGGTGACCGATACATTTACAGAGATATATAACATTTTCAGGCGAGAGTGACCCGATCCCTGATGGATGGTGTCGTCTTTCCGTCACCGTCTTCCGGAGGTTTGTGTGAGCCTACTAGCTCAGTGAGACATGTGATGCTCCTCTGACAAGTGGCACACCTGTAGTGGGCAGCGAGGTGGCGTGGGACACAGCGATGTATACTGTATGCAGCAAACAGATCTCTAACGTCCATCATTCTTTTCATCACCTGTTTTGTTTTTTGCAATGTCTGAAATAAACTTGAGGGTGGATTCTAGGAGGTGCTTCAAGTAAAAAGCTCTCGACATGGCGAGTTCAACTCATCCCACTGTACTGAGGTGGCTTTAAGATGATCTGTGACCCAAGAGAAAGGTAAGACATGACAGTCAAACAAGTCGAGATTCTTAAATCAAACTCACAATCCAACAAGTTGTAAATCAACATGAACGTGTTTGCCTCCATGTTTTTACTGATCATTAATAATCAATACCAAGATAGTTAATAACAAAACTTAAATACCTGATAGATTAAGAAATAACCTGTTTTTGTTCTTTTTCGCTAAAAATGCTTTCCTGGAAGCAGTGATCTTTCACCCAACAGGAGCTCCACAAAAAATACCAACATATTTTTTGACACATTTTTCAATTAATTGGGGGTTTTTTCTACAAAATGTCAAACAAATGCGATAAATGTGTCAAGTTCCTAAAGCCCAAGGTGACGTCTTGAGATGTCTTGTTTTGTCTGACCAACAGTCCTTTTCAGACATGAAATGTTTATTTATGGTGTTTATTGTGAGTTTGCTGTAGCTTTGCTGTTAATTTTATTGGTTATTCTTGTTTTGTTTTCTTACTTATTTTTTTATTTTTTTATCCCGTCTAATCTAAAAACCTAAAAATATTCAATTAACAGTGATATAAATCAGAAAAAAGCAACATATTCTCATATTGGTGAAGCTGGGACCACCAAATATTTGGCATTATTGCTTGAAAACTTACTCATACGTTTAATCGATTATCAAAATAGTAGCTGATTGAATTTCTGGCCATCGACTAATCATTTCAGCTCTAAACTGAGTATATTTACTACTACTGTACTTCAGTATGTTTGGAAGACTTTCTACTTCCTCCACAACATTTCAGAGGGAAATAAAGTGCCTTTTCCTCCTTTATATGTATCTGATAGCTGGAGTTACTTTACTGATTCAGATTTTACATTCAGTGAGAGACAAGGTCATAAAAATAACTGATAAAAATAAGAAAATCTTTGAAGAGGAAAGAGACAGAAAGATAAAATATACTGTGGTGCTCACAGGTGCAGATTGAATCAGAGGGAGAAAGGTCAAATACCGTTGTACAAATAGGACACGGTGAGAACTTTACCTGGAAAATCAGGGAGGAGACAATATTCCCAATAAAATGTTAGATTTGTTAAGTAAACTCTAGATTCCAGTTACCTGGATGGATCCATCCATCTTATAAATGCAGCCACCTGAAGCCAAACCATCCACTGACCTGAGCCAGTCAACAAAGTCCTGCTGCACTTTTTCTAAACCTTCCCTTTATTATTAAAAGCAGGTGTAATGAACACCAAAAACAAAGCTGACAGACTTTGAAAAATAACTTAAGCTACTCCATCTCTTGCAGTTGAAACCTGATAGCCACAATCACCTTAACAACTGGCAGGTTCAACTGAAAAAGACCATTACATAATACCACCATTTCAAAAGAAAAAAATGCACACAGGAATGTAAAGTGGCATCTAAAACTTTCCTTTGTAACGTATCTTCTGCAATTGTTATGACTTGAAACAGCATCTCGCTTCTTGCCAGCCATCTGGAGACTATTATAGGTTATAAAACAGCCGCACAGGAGTGGCTCCTTTTCCTGCTACCGCAGACTGAAAAACAATAGAGATGTCTGGGTGGGAGTGTGCACGGATCGAACCTGACCTCATGCCACATGGTTAAACATTCACCTGGAAGTTGCTCAGATGTTATTAAAAAAAACACAAGACATTAAACTAGCACAGAGCATGTGCCTTTTTTCTTATGATTTATCTGCACACGTGCATCCAGCAGCAAGTCGAATGTCAGTCCTTCGTTTAAGTCCTGCAAAAATGCAGCCAGTAGCAAAGAGGTGGTCCCAAGTCATCTTCCTGCTCATTTAGGGTTAAATTCTCACAGACACTTGACTTCCTCTTGCAAACCTCTTGCTCTAACACCCTGGCAAGCCCTCCTCATTTTTTTCCTCAAGTAAATGTTATAAATAGTGCTGTGTGCTCTGTTGCCTGGCCATCCTCCTCTCAAAGTGAATGTCTCGCTGCACTGCCCACCTTTGCTCACCTTTTCACTCCTCTCTCCCCATCCGGTTTTCTCTCAACACACACACACAAACACACTTCAGTCCAACCTTTTGCCTTTCTTCTTCAGTTCTCTGCTTCTCTCAGAGGCCTTTTACAGGATTCTTCTGCTTGTTCTTGTTCTGCTAAAAGACTGAAAGACACTAACCTAGTCAGCGGACAAACTGATATTTACGAGCTTGTCAGCATGCGTTGTGTGAGCTGGTTGCTGCTGGGGACCTGCCTCCTGGTCCTGGGCCCCGCGGTGCAGGGAGCCCCGGGCCAGTGCCCCAGCCTGTGCCACTGCCACGGTGACCTTCAGCACGTCATCTGTGACAGTGTTGGGCTGAAGAAGATCCCTCGGGTCTCGGAGGTCACCCGTTTGCTGAACCTGCAGAGGAACAACCTGGGCAGCATACCCACAGGGGCCTTCAGTGAAAGCAAGGGACTCATCTCTCTGCACATGCAGCACTGTCAGCTCCGAGAGATCGGATCCCACGCCTTCAAGGGGCTGAAGAAGCTCATCTACCTCTACCTGTCCAACAACGAGATCAACAGCATCAAGCCCGGCGCCTTTGAGGACCTGACCGAGCTCACCTACCTCTACCTAGATGGGAACCAGATCAGCGACCTGGCCAAGGGCATCTTCTCCCCCATGATTAACCTCTTTATTCTGCAGCTCAATGACAACAAGCTCCGGGAGCTGCGGCCGGGGACCTTTACAGGTGCCAAAGACTTGCGCTGGCTGCACATGAGTGGGAACGAGCTGACAACCCTGCAGCCGGGCTCTCTGGATGATGTGGAGAACCTCGCTATACTTCACCTGGACAGGAACAAGATGTTCACCTATCCCAGTGCAGCAATGAGCAAACTGCGTGTGGTGGAGGAACTCACGCTGGGGAAGAACCCCATGAGGACCATCCCAGACAACGCCTTCCAGAGCTTTGGGCGCTACATGGAGAAACTATACCTGGACAACATGGGTCTGGAGAAGGTCAGTCTATGGTTTTACTGGGAATTTACTAGACAGACTTAGCATGATTTTAATAGCTAATGCCCAACATGCAGACATTCTAAGCACTAAAAAGGTGCTGTGGCTAAAAAATTTGCTTTTGGCTAAAAAGTTAAGGAATCCATTAGTTTAAACTCCAAAAGGACACCATAATTGCAAGGTAAGATAGATGTAAAATAAATGTATTCAACTACTTTTCAGATAGAAAGAAAACGTAGTATCATGCAGGGGACATGACAGAGAGCTCATGAGTTCACTGCTGGAAATGCAGTGATTCAAAATGTTTTTAGATCTGCCAAAATAATTAATTGCAAGTGATTTTAATCCTCTGCATTCAATAAAAGTGTTTAATCAAGGCCAGAACAAGTTTATCTCATGAAAAAGCTCTCTATACTATACTGTGTGTCTGTCTTAATATTTGTTTATTTGTTTTGGTCTGGCAAACCCGTCTTGAATATATTTCATCAACATATTTACATGTGCAGGCTTGCCAATGGTCGACACGCCCTTGTAGGCAGCCAACAGGCATTTTTCACACAGTATATGTCTTGACACGTGTTAATGGATGCCTCTACAGTAGTTCCTATTCAGAACCTTATTATCAACATACATTACATAACCAACCACCATTTACATACATTTTGTGATTGAATCTTCCTCACAGTATGCAGTGGTTGTTGGTTCATGTGTTCCTGCTTCATCCCCATCCGTCTCAAGTGTTTCCTGATAATGCAAACCTGATCTGATGCTGCATTTTTTCAGCCTTTGCAGATGTGCTTTGTGTTGTGCTTCAGGATGCACATGTGCTAAAACAAGCAGGATCTTTCTCTTGACTGCAAAGCAACAGTCAGTTAAGTTGCTAACTTCCATAGGAAAGAACACGCTGTTGGTAGAAAAGGCTATGGAGTTAAGAAACAACTTGTGCAGCAAAAAAAAGTGTCTTATAATTAAGTTTTAATAGACTGAATTATAGTTGACTATCAGCATATGTCAATGATGGTGTCAGTGTAGGCTGCTGTTGTGCACTCTCAATGTTCCCTTTGAGAGAAACATATTTTTAAAGGGTCTTTACCCAAATTACAAAAGAACTTTCATGAAGATAGTTTTGGTTTTATTTGTACAGGTTTTGAGATATCCGTCTCCCAGCTTTTTGCCTCAACCCCAGTACAATGGAGGTTAGAGCTGAAATGATTAGTCCATTAATCTATAAGACAGTTGACAAAAAACTAATCAGCAACTTTTTTGATAAAAGAATAATAATTTGATTTACTTTTCAAGCAGAAATACCAAGAAGTTGATGGTTCCAGCTTCTTAAATGTAAGGAATGTTTTATAGGATTGTAAATTGAATCCTTCTGGGCTGAGCTCTGGGAAGCTGAGATAATTTTCAAACATTTTATAGACAAAAAGAATCAATTAATCAATAAAATATTAAGATTAAAGTAATACAATTTATATATATATATATATATATATATATATCTTTATTTCTTCTGACTTTTCTCTAATTTTTGCATGTTTCTCCATACACTGAATAGTTACACAGTCATTTGCAGGCTAAAATCTAAAGCATTACCAAAATATATTTTTTCTTTTTGTAATTTGGGTGAACCGAACCTTTAACTCTTAACAAGTGAGGCAGCAAGAAATCATCATTTTACTTCCATCAGACACTGAAGCTGATGCCTTCCTATAGTCTAGGATATCTAGGCTCCACTTATTGACCGATAACTTTTGACCCTAATCCAGGATTTCAATCTGCATCAATGGGACTTCAAAAATGATGTTCAGGCATCAGACATGAGACAGATGTTTTCACAGCAGTCTGTAAGACATCCACGTGTTCATCAAGATCTTACACAGCTTCAGTATGAATGTATACAGTATAAGCTCTATGCTACACCACACTACTTTTCGGACATTCCTGAGTGCACATTTGCTTCATGCTTGAGGTTAATCTAATATTTGAGTGTACCTGTGCCACAGTATGGAGGTATCCCAGAGGGGAAAACTGTAAAATAACAACCTTCTCACGCTGGACTGTGTGAGAGCCAGCTGGAAGCAGCAGGAGACTGAGGAGAGTGCAGCACACATGGCCAGAGAGATTAAACCATTTTCCAGCCAAATGCAGGTATTTATAGAGTGTTTTTGTTTGCTGGACCTTGGCCAAGCATGTCCGAGTCTAATTATTACACAAGTGTTATTTTCAGCGAGGTGTATTTTCTACTTTCACTGGGAGGGTCTTGTAAACAGGTCAGGAAGGGTTAGGAGACTGGTAAATAGAGGCAGGGTGTTCCACAGTGAATGAAGGAGTATTTTTAGCTTGCCATCGCCCCAGTTGAATGGACAATTGGGCCCTTTGCGAGCCTTCCTGGCAGAGGAGTGGCCCAAAGAGGGAGACGACAGAGTGAGCGAAAACACCTCGGCCATGCTGGAAGTCATCCATCTTCCATTGCTTTAAAATACCCTCAGCTACTTGTCGCTCTACAGTGGAAATTTCCAAACAGCTTCATCTCCTCCAGACTCGCATGAAACGACCCTTCAAAGCTCCTCTCTCATCCGCCCTCCTCTTCCTCCTGGAAGAGACAAAACTTGACACAACGTAGATGGGTTCAACTAGCACCTCTCTGAAGCTTTTAGCACCCTCGCAGATGCATATGAAGAAGAAGCAGAAAAAAGGAGGGCAGTGACTGTCAGTGTTTACATAAGTGCTGGTGCAGAAGGAAGGATGAGAGGAGGCTTTCATGCCAGAGAAACACTGGCGAGATTCCCTTGCTCTGCATCTGTCTGCCTTCTGACAGACACAAGGATGGGTGTTGGTGGTGGGTCCGCATGCCGGGCCGGGAACCATGTTTTATCAATACTTTATGCAGTACAAGCTAAGAACAAGTTTCAGGAAGATTTGCATTAACTGGTTTGCTCAGGAGATAGAGCGGGTCGTCCACTAATTACAGGGTTGGTGGTTCGATCCCCAGATCTACATTTCCAGATGTTGAAGTGTCCTTGGGCAAGACACTGAACCTCAAATTGCTCCCAGTGCTCCCTCACCCAGTGTGTGTGTGTGTGTGTGTGTGTGTGTGTGAATGCAGTCATTTACCATTAACCTCTACCTTTTTCTAGTTCTCTGATGGTGCGTTTACCGGTGTGACAGCAGTCAAGTCACTGCACCTGGACAACAACAAGCTAAAGTCCCTTCCCAAAAGCTTTGAGTTTGGCACCATCACCAACCTCACCCTCTCCAACAACCCATGGAGCTGCACATGCCAGCTAGCTCCACTGCGCAGGTAAGACACTCACCTGAAACAACACTACAGCCACAGTAGCAGCTCGGTTAGCCTGTACTTAGGCACTCAATGCCAACATGCTCACAATGACAATTTTAACATGCTAATGTTTAGCAGGTGTAATATTTACTCTATTGACCACGTTAGTCTGAGGTGTTAGCATGCTAAAATGTGCTAATTAGCACTAAACACAAAGTACTACTGAGGCTGATGGGAATGTCATTAGTTTTGAGGGTATTTGGCTGTAAACCAAAGTTTAAATGTAACCAGTTGAGTTTTTGATCTCTAGTAGTGCTGTGGAGCAGTTTTTCATGAATCGGTCCCCGTTTTGTTTGTCTCGTGCACGCACACAAGGGCGGCGCGATACACAATGGTTTCACACTGTTCCACTGAACTACAGGTGGCAGTAACGTGCCAAGAAATGCAATAATGTGCCAGCAAAGGCAAAGAAGAAGAAGACTGCTAGCAAGGGTTTAAACTTTTAAGAAAAATTGGGTTTCTGAATGTTTAGTGAGGAAGAATATGCATTCAACACGTTTGTTAGACCTCAAGGATACACACACACACACACATTACAAAAACAACTGTTTGTTTACAAGAAAACTCCACCGTGCACCTTTAAAATTTTGACCTGATGATCACGCTACAGGAAAAGTCAGAGGATCACCCAGGTTTTTTACAATTCACCCTGATGGGACATGAATGTGTGTAAAACAAACTTCATGGCTATCCATCCAGTTGTGGTAGGCAAGACTCTGAACCAAAAATGTCAACCTGCTGGTGACGCTAGATCACTTGGAGAGACCAAGTAGACAGCAGAAATTCTCTGCTCCTTATCTCTTGGTTTCTTCCCGCAGGTGGATGGACTCTAGCCGCAATCGTCCAGACGCAGTGTGTGCTTCTCCACCTCAGCAGAAGGGCAAGCAAGTCAGAGACAGCACCGCCTTCAGTGGCTGCAGAGTCAAGCCAAAGAGAGCCAAAAAGGGCACACGTCATTGAACACGCAGCTGTACAGGTATCTGTCACCAAACAAGCTGAGGACTGGACGAGAAAGCCAAACCTTAAATCATTTTTCTACATTATAGAAAGATTTCACAAACAGACCTAATCAAAGAATAAAATGCACAATGAAATCAAAGGATTAGGTCAATATTTGAGAAATATACTTGTTCGATGAGAAGATTGATACCATTCTCGTGTCTGTAAAGCTCACTAATTAAGACATTATATCTTCTTTATTTAAACCAAAGTGTAAAAACAATTTATGGTTTCACGGGAAGTTATGTGCTGGACTATTTCTTGGCTAGCAGCAGTGACTTACTAGAGTGTTCGGATTAAGCAAATGAGATATAACATGTTAATCAGTGAGCTTTAGAGGTGCTGGTAGGTGGATTTTTTTTTACCTTTAGACAGAGCCAGGCTCTTTCCCTCTGTTTCCAGTCTTTATGCTAAGCTAAGCTAACCACCTGAGTGGTATCGATCTTCTCATCTAACTTTCGGCAAGAAAGCGAATAAGGATATTTCCCAAAAATGTCAAATCCTTTCTTTAAAGTCAATATCTTAAAGCCCCTAAAGAGGACTGTTTTAACACTAACACTAGGAGTCGCCAAAGACAGAAATCTTCAAATCTTACACATAGTTTTAAAATGGTACTGATGATCATCCATATAAGTAACTGGAGACTCTTTAAAAATTAAATGTTTTCAAGTGACTCCCTGACTGATCACTACCTTTGCAAATACCTGAGGTGTAGTTTTGTTCCTCACTGTGGCCTCTGTTTAAGTCCAAAATCACCTCCCTCCTGTCATGGTCTGGTGTAAAGGTTTTCAGCTGGAATTCTGTACAATTGCACATTGGATTCAGACGTTACCACATGAGGTTCAGGTTGGTTTTGGAGTGGCCAAGAGTTGGCTTTGAATGATTTTGTTTTTCACTTCTCACTTTCTAACCGCAGAACTCTCTGTCCTCCCCTCTGTCCCTATCTGAACTTTTCCATGTTGGCCCTGGGGTCCAGTACACCGAGTCCAGGTCATGGGGTCTCTGGTTGGAGGGTGGACTGTTTAATTTGGCTGCTGATTTTTCTGTCTTTTGCGGTCTTTTCCACAGGAGACGCTGAGGAGGAGCCTGTCCAGGTGACCGGCTACACATGCAACGAAAGCAATGCTAACTCATTCTACTACAAGACTGTCCATCTATTCATCTGCCAAATGCTGTCACTAGTGTAAACACAGACACATTCATAGAAACACATGCTCTCTGTTTGTCTGTCTGTCTGTCTGTCTGTCTCACACCAAACACATCAAGAGCTTTATGGACCTTTCATTTTCATTCATTTATATCAAAGATGAAGACTTAAGTGTGAAGTGGAAATGTACAACATTCAGGTAACCACCAAAACAAAAAGATGCATTTGAGTAAATGAGGACTACAAAAAGCATTAAAAAGGGCATGTGTTGTCTTTTCCTGGTGCATTCAGAGAAGAAACCAGACAAGCTTAAAGGAAAAAGTTGACATTTTGGGAAACGTGCTTATTTGCTTTCTCACGGAGAGTTAGATGAGAAGATTGACACCACTATCTTAGCTTAGCACAAAGACTGGAAACAGGGTAAAACAGCTAGCCTGGCTATAACACAATCTGCCTACCAGCACCTCTAAAGCTCACTAATTAACACGTTATATCTCGTTTGTTTATTCTGTAAAAAAGGTATCAATCAATATCCGTCTTTACTTTACCAGAGAGATGCACTCAACTGTGTCTTGACTTTGCCAGAAAGCTGCCTAAGTCCAGCTTTAATGACTGGCTACCCCCCCTCAGGGAGGAGCTCACCGGTCATCAGACAAGGAACTCAAACAAACTGACCATCCCAAGATGTCAAACTGAGAGATATAGGAGATCACCAATCCCCTATATCCTAAATGACAGCGGATTTTAGATTTCAGATGAGATAATTTTTTAAGTTATATAATTGCAATTTTACATTCATTTGTAACTTTTAGTCTACTTTACATTTGTGGTCTACTTGGTATTGATGATTCATTGTAACAGCAAAATTTTAGTCTATTTAAAATGTTGTGGTCTATTTATTATTGACGTCTTATTGTAACAGCAAAATAATTCAGTGCTTTTAATGACAATTGTTTTTATGAATGTGTGATAATGCTGAAAGGTCAATAAACTGGTAAAAATTGGTATCAATATTCTCATCTAGCTCTTGATAAGAAAGCGAATAACCGTATTTCCCAAACTGTCCAACGATTCCTTTAAAGCTGCAATAATTATTATTTGGCCACTTGAGGGCAGCAGAACAAACACAACAATTGCCTATTTCCACATCCAGCAGTTACAGAGCAACATGATCATTCACTTGGGAGTCGTGTTTGTGTTCACCTGATGAATGTAAGTCCAGTATTCCCTCCCTTTTAGCTCTGCTTTTGGTCTCCACCAACTCCTGAGGGAAATATCTGGTTCTTTAGCTGCTAAATGCTCCACTATGTTGCAGTAAACAGTAAAGTTGTGGGCTAAAAGAGACAGATCCTTTGTGGGTTTGTCGCTACAAGTGAGTGGGGCGGCACAGTGGTGCAGTGGTTAGCACTGTCGCCTCACAGCAAGGTGGTAAATTGATGATTCTAAATTGCCTGTAGGTGTGACTGTGAGTGTGAATGTTTGTCTGTCTCTGTGTGTCAGCCCTGTGATTGACTAGCGACCTGTCCAGGGTGTATCCTGCCTCTCGCCCAATGTCAGCTGGGATTGGCTCCAGCCCCCCCGCGACCCTCTGAGGATAAGCGGTATAGATAATAGATGGATAGGTTTGTCGCTACGAGTGATACCTTTTTAATTACACATAATCATTTGATGCATTGTTGATATAAAAAAACAACAATCAGTGTAGCTTTAAGATACTGGAAATGAAGTGTTCAAAATAGATGATGCTCCTTTATTTTGGTAGCCGTTTGGGAAAAAAAAAAACTGATCATCAAAGCATATATGGCTCCAAACAAGATTAATAATTCCTCACAGTTTGGAGGATGTGTTTCTCTTTAACATCTTACAACTCTTGCTCAGGCAGGCTTCAACACTCTCTTTTCTACTTTGTGATATTAGTTTTACACCCTCACTCACTAAAAAAACGTCCAAGACAGACTACAAAAAAGACAAATGGTTGAAGAACAGCTATTTCTCCAAGAGGTTTAAGAGACAATAAGACTTTGAAGATGTGGGTAAGCTTAATAGGTGGATCAATACATACAATTTCCAAGCTGTATTTGTCTTTCAGTGCAATTTTCCCTGTATGGAGGCAATTTAAGATCCCAAAGATCTAAATTTTTGTTAAGAATGTACACAAATGAGAATTCAAGAAAAACTCTAAAAAAGATCAATACGTTATACAGGATCATTGTCTCTTCACTAAATGCAAATTATTTGTGTCATACTTATAATTTTGACTTTATGCAAATCTAATGTATCTTTACATTTTCTGGACTTTTGGAGATGCTCACATCCAATGAACCTTTTACAAAATGAAGCCTTCTTTTTGTCTAAAATACATCTTCTACTTTCTTACAAGATGCCTGATGTTGGAGCATAAACAAGTCTCCAACAGAGTTTTCATGTACTGTATATTCATGCTTTTGCTAAATCTAATAGATGTTTTTCTAAGGATTTGTCTCCCCCTAGTGTGTGAAAGCTGAATTGCACCAGTGAATCACTTTGTAAACTAAAGTGAATTTTTGATCAGTTTGGTGAGATAAATTTGATTATAGTATAATCTATAATAACAATATTTAAGTTACATCTGTAAGAGTCACTCACTGTTATTCCCTTGATGCCCATTACAGTAATGACCTTCTTCACAAGATCTGGAGGACAAGGGGAACCAGCCATGATGCCTACAGTACAAAAACAAATAGAAGAGCATGTAACTTGTGAAATCAACACTACTACAGGAGAAGCAATTAAAAGATTATGGAAATATTCTCAGACAGTATAGTATCAGTAGAAAAAGAAGGCAATAAATCATTACAACCATTTAAAAAATGGTTTGAAAAGCAAAAAAGAAATACACGATAGCTAATGTCTACAAAAGCTGTCTTTTTCTCACCTGCCTCAACTGATGACAAGTCATATTTAGCAATGTCTGGCTGGCTGAGCATATCAACATACATGGTGGGGGTGCCATAGATGAAGGTACACCTGTGAGGTAAAAGTAGACAAATGAACAGACTGCATCCTCAAACTGTGTCCAAAATGTGTGCATACATCTGGATTTCTTTTATGGGTATGTCTGTATTTTTCTATTTCAAACAACACTTCTTTAAAATGATAAAAGCTATTAAATTCAAAAGTTAAAATTAAAGAAACACTCGATGATTTTGCAAATTGGTGGCTCCAAACTGCATCCGCAGGTAGACAGTTTCAAAAATATGAACATTTATTGGTGAATCCAACTTTCTCTGTTGTTTAGGAGACAGTCTACATAATGTGCCTACATGCTTTGATGCGTTTCTTTCTAATTCCTTTCCATTTGCTTTAAAACATCATACTTTATTTTGGAATAAATACAGTATAGTGAAACTAAAGCGTGTCAGTTCCTATGACACTGTGTGATTTAGGTCTTCTCATCCAACTCTCGGCAAGAACGCAGTACCTTTCCTTTAATAAACTGTGAATATTTTGCTTATAGTGGATATAAGTGGACAAAAGAGACTACTATAAAGTATATAAAATTAGTCTTTAGTCATACACAAAACATAACAGTTAAGTGAAATGAAGCTTGCATTTGTACAGGTCAGGGATCTGGGAACACCATGTCATCAGCACCAAAAGGATTAAAGATAAACTTGCATTAAAAGCTAATTATTACAACTTATTGCTAAAATACTTAAATACAATTCCACCACTATAAAAACACTTTGTCTGTGAAGCTAAAACTTATTATTCTACAAAACCTAAAATAAGTAATACAAGTCTATTCAGTCAGATAGGATATTTTCACACAAAAAAGCAAACAATCCTTTAAATGACAGGGGTAAAGGGGAGAGTGAGCACTAAATAATAAGCACCAGGCAGTCGTTACCCTGTACCAAGATGTATCAGGTTAACTATTACAAAAACAAAACCTGATTCTACTGTAACTGGTTTTGCAGTTCCTTTTCTATATATATATATATATATATATATATATAAATAAAATAAAACAATCATTTCTAGTTGAGAAACAATATAAAACAATGTGATTAAAAAAGGTTTGTGTTGTCCTTTGAACTACATTAAAACTAAAAAGGTGGCAGTCTACCAACAGAAAACACACAGAACTTAATACATATTTTATGGTGTTTAAATAGTTTTGTATGTTTTTTAGTAATAAAAGTATTTCTATTATTATACATTGGCAATACATATTAGAATATCCTTTTAAATTCAGAAGACAACACATTTTATTTAAGAATACATCGACGTATATAACCCATATACGTCGGTCAAAAATCACTGCATTCATTTGATCACTTTAATATGGAAGCCCTGAGAGGAAAGTGAGAAAAATCTAAAGTTTGACAGGTGATCATCAAATGTTTGTTGTTGTAATACTCATTTCGGTCACAAGAGGCTGACGTGCACCACTACCCCATGTTCTAAATAAAACTAAAAGCATTCGTGTTTTCTTCCAGGTGAATTTTGAAGGAACTTAGAAAGATCATCCTGGCAAAAACCTTTTTTTCTTAAGTCATAAACACAGGAGAGAAAACTATTTAGATCAGAAAATGGATCACCAGAAAAAAAAAAAAGTATCTCTTCCCTCTCAGGGCTTCCGTATCTTTAAAACTTCCACAGCTGGACAAATACTGACTGCTTATACAATGACAGGGGGTCTTTGGGGCCTACATTTTTCCTCAGAATCATAAAAACTAAGGCAACAAATGACGAGACACCTTAAGTAAAAGCCAGACTAAAAAGATATGTCTAAGTATAACTGAATAGTGAAAAGCCACTTCTCTTGGTCCCTGACCAACAAAACAACATGCGAGATCTGATCCCACTCGACACTATTGCTAACCAGACTCTGCAGACCTACCATGAAACAGCACACAATGTTTGAACCTCTGACCCAAACTGTGAGTGAGTGCAGGTTTAAGAGAGGTCTGAGCACATTTTCAAAAGTCTAATTTTAAAATAAGTTTGAGACCAAATGCATGGACCTGGCCAAGGATTTCTGACATTACCTTTCACTCTCCAGAGCTGCAAGGTTGGCCTTTCCATTGTAGCCAGCAGAGGGGAAGACCAGGGAAATGCCATGCACGGCCATACACAGCCCACCACCCACAGAGCCAAAGCAGTGGTACAGAGGCACAGGCAGACAGATACGAGTGTGAGGCTGTGGGACAAAATCAGGAAATAAATGGGTCAAAATTGACGGCTGCACCGGAGGAATCAGTTATTGAATGAAAGCTGTGCAACTGATTTTTAAAGGATGATGAATCATTGTACATTAAGAAGCCTGATTCAGTCGCTGTGAAGATACACAACATTGCCAAATGTATGTGAATCCTTTCTCATTTTAGTAGACAATAGTGAGCTTCCAATTATGTGTTCGTCCCTTACCTGTTTCACCATGACTGAGCCCCCGTGCACAAAGCCAGGTCCAAGAACGTTATTGGTGATATTGTATATTTTTCTTATTGTCAACAAATCCCATTAAAAGACCAATATCAACAATGTGTTAGTCTGACTCTCAGTACTTCCTGACTTCCCTACCCTGTCTTGTCACACTCAGCCACAAGCCCATTGGTTCCTACTGAAGATGTAAATCTTTAAAAACGCCTAACAACTATAGTTTTTTTTTTTTAAAGTCTCAGTAATTTCCTAAAACAGCTGGACACTGTAGTTTTTAACAAACGTCTCTCAAACAGGAGGAAATAGTGCATTTTGTGGGAACTATTTTCAGTGGCAGATTAATCCACATTTGGTGCTCTAGTGAGTATTTGGGGCAGAAGGACGGCGTATGTGGGATTGAATCCAAATAAACTAGTGCGTGTGTTCATGGTAATGAAGGAACATGTCAACCAGTTCAACAGTGGCTCACTGATGTGTTTTTAATAGTTTTTGGACAGCAGTGGAGCTCTATGGCACAGAGGAAGAGGATATATCAAGCTCTGATACACACACCATACTTGTTGGTAGCATCAATTCATTGTTAGTTTTGGTCTTGTGGCTCTATATGTTGAATTTAAAACTCCATCTATGCTCAAAGTATACCACACCCCAAACTCACTTGATAACTTGTCAACTCTCTAAATGAATTTTATGGCCTAAAAACACGCTCACTGGTCAGAAGAGGTTAATGAAACTCTCAGATGATACGTTTTAAGTAACATTTTGGTTAAGACTCACCCTCCAGGTGTATCCCACTCTTTTGCCAACAAAGTAGGCATTGTTGATCATGTTGTGATGAGACAAGGTGGCACCCTTTGGAGTCCCAGTTGTGCCCTGGGAACAGATATTACAAATAACTTACTGAAGTTAGAAAGCCATAAAAAAGGGTTTAACATAGTAGGTCAAGGTTACTCTGATATGCTTCTTTTATTGCTCTCTAAACATGGTGAAGCAAACAGTCGGTGATCTTATAAAACAGTCTTTGTAAACGCAGCTAAAAAAGAGAATTACTCTGTGAATGTTAGCTGTCGTGTAAAATGAGATGATCTTAACCAAACATTTGTTTTCTGTAAAATTTCTACAGGAAAGTTAACATACTGTAAGATTTGTGTCCAGAAGGAAGACTTTTTGTGATATCTTGCAATTAGGGCTGCAACTAGCAATTATTTTCATCATCGATTAATCTGCAGATTATATTCTCAATTTATCGAAATATCGTTTAATATACAAAATGTCAAATGTCAAAAAATGCTTGTTTTGTCTGACCAATAGCTCAAATATATTCAGATATTCAAAATGATGTACAAACAGAAAAGCAGCAAATCATTCCAATGGAAGAGTAGGAACTAGTGAAAAGCATTTTTTGCTTGCAAAATGACTGAAACAACTAACTGATAATCAAAGTAGTTGCTGATTCATTTTCTATCGATCAACTAATCGATTAATTGACTGATCATTTTAGCTCTACTAGCTGTTTTTTGAATGTATCTAGAGTGTCTTATTAAAAGGGGTTTATCTTAATAGTTTTACATGTTTGGTTTATTATGATGTCAGCATGGCCAGATTAACCTGTTATGGGGCCCAAGGGCAAACATTTGCTGTGGGGCCCCTATTGACTGAAAATTGCAGTAAATACTATGTAAATTAAAGTAAAGAAAGGTTACAAAAACAACAACAGCTAGACTTTAACACAGGGCAGCAGGACAAGGTATGACAGGGACACAACAAGGACCTGTATTGGTTAGTACTGAAATAAGTCATGCAAATTACCTAAACCTGAAAATGAAATTCGCCCAGTTAGTAGTCCAGGCTTTGGACGTCAGTATGATAAAGAACTTTTTGCATTTTTCCTGTTTTGGTTGGGCAGAAATGCTACATATCACAAAACAAAGGAAAAGATGACCACACACTGACAAAAAAAAGTGAATATTTTCTGTCACAGGACCATGGTCAGAGCAACTTTTGTCAGTGTGTGGGCATTTTTTCCCATGTTGAGGGTTGAAACGTTGCCCGTTCAGTCTAATAAAGTTCGGGAGCTGTAATCCAGTGCACAGATGTTGTCAGGTTTTTTCCCCGGAAGGAGGAAAAAACAAAACATCCAGCACTCCCCCTAAACAGGGACTCAAATGAGAAACAGTTTCAGCTTGCACAGACCTCAGCTAGGGCTCTTTGAGATTCGTAAAGGTCAGCAAGAATTATGAAACAATTACCGAAGTGAACTGGATGTTTATCGGGTCGTCAAAGCAGAGCTTCTTCTGCAGATCCTGAACTTGCTGCATGTACTGGCTGCTGCCTGCCTGCATCACGTCCTCAAAATGGAGCATTCCTGGTTGTCGACTATCCAGAACAATCACAGAGCGTAGGTCTGGGAGTCTGAGGGGAAAACCAGACAAACAATAAAAATGTGGGTCATGCTTTGTAACTATAGAAGCTCCAAGTTACATTGTAATGTACACTTTGACTCTGTCTCTCTCTCTTAAAGTAGTGTGTTACTGTTCAATCCATGTATCCTGTTTAGCCTGTAAACTGAATGACAAACATGAGTCTTTCTGTACGTGTAAAAACAGGGCAGTACTTAGAATATTTCACTTACTGAGGTCGGGGGTTCAAATTTCCCCAGTAGGGTACCATCTCTTAAGGAAGTTTTTCATACACCACCACCAAAAAAGCTATTAAAAGGCCCAGTCACACACCAGCATGTAAAACAGCAAAATTTCATGGTGAAATCAATTCATTTAAAATGAGTCGTTGTGATCAGTGGATTCACTCGCATGGGGTGAAGTTAATCTGCATGAATCTTTCGCATCAAGTTCACGTGGAAACACACATTTGCACCGCTGACCGATAGATAATTCTGACCTTTGAGGGAAGGAAGAACTGGACAGTTCATAGTGAGAGCTATCGTAGCTTATTAGCTATGTTGCACCATCAGCTTTTACCTCCTGTCAGGCTATAAAAGGCATTGATAGGGACAGATCACATTAATGAACATCAGTATAGAAGTACAAGATGTAAACATGCTGGAGTTATATATTGAAAACCTTCAATAAATACATTTCAATAAAAAAAAAAATAAAAAAAAGTAGTTCCCATGTCACCAAGCCTTTAGCACCGCCTATGTCGCGGATGACACTTTCTTGTGAGACTGTGCTTTTAGTTTGAAAAAATATCAGAATTAGCTTTATAAAAAACACACCATGTGTAATCTGTGTGACTGTAGAATGTAAACTCTTCTCAGGCACTTTAAATGCCCAAATTCCCAGAAACAACTCCAGGACATGAGTTTGGCGTCTTCAATGGCCTTGTGTAGAAATAAGCCATTTGCCACAGGTGACATATTTTTGCAGTGCTCCATAACTTAAACTTACAGAATACTGAAGAGTTAAGACCTGTGACAATAACAGGCGAACACCATGCAGCTGTACCTGGTGCTCTTGATGTCTCCTGGGGTGGACGACTCGATCTCTGGACATATCTGCCTCAGCATGTCACAGTACTTCTGAGACTTAAACTGATTAGGGCACACTATAGCTTTACACCCAACCTGTGAAAAGAGGAATAGAGAATTCACCTTAATGTGATACAGTCTCTGCGTGTCACAGTAAAAATAGGTATGTAACAAAATCACCCACCTTCCGCAATGCAAACTCCACCTCCTGTGGTTGGTATGCGGGGTTCACAGCCACCTGTTGGGTGGTAAAACCATAAAAAGCTGCTCATGATGGAAAAGAAACTAAAGGTTGACAGATTAAAAATTGGACCAGAGCAGAAGCAAATACAATGTACATAAAGAATAAAGTGCTGACGAGACTTTGTCCCTGTGAATGGCTGTTTTCAACAATATAATTTAATTAATAAAGGTGCCTGCAGGCTTGTTTTTCCTCTGAAGCTATTTAGATTTTCATTAAGTACATTTGGTTACTAATACATATTTATTATGTTTCAATTTATTTCTGCCTTTATTTTAAAAGCTTTTATTAAGTTTTTCTTAGGAAAACATAAGAAAAAGACCCAGAACTAAGCAATATACAAAACATATCCCCCCATTATCCACCCCCTACCGAATGTCCATTTCCTCCTTATCAAACCAACGCTCCAAAAAATGAATTTCTTTAACCTTGATTGTAGTACTTTTCCATTGTGTAGGCCTGTTTACCACACTTATATACTACTGAACTATGTGTTCAAATATTTTCTTCAAAATGGATTTATTAACATCACTCAAACAGGACGAAATAGTCCATTGTTGGGGACTATTTTCAGTGGCGGAAGAATCCACATTTGGTGCTCTAGTGAGTATTTGGGGCAGCAGGACAGTGTATGTAGGATTGCATCAAAATAAACTACAGTGTGTGTGTGTTCATGGTAATGAAGAAACATGTCAACCACTGCAACAGTGTGGCTCAGTGATGTGTTTTTAATAGTTTTTGGACATCAGTGGAGCTCTATGGCACAGAGGAAGAACATATATCAGGCTCTGAATACACACACAATACTTGTTAGTAGATCAAACGTTGTATGTTGTAAATGTTTTGGATGAATTATGAGAATATGCTGGCGTAACTGGTAGGGCTCACACCTGTGTTAAATCACATGAAGTCTATTCTGTAATTGGACCTTCTTGGTCACATGCCAAGTATGTGATGAAGACGTCTTGTGAAAATGTCAGAGCTGCACTAAATAAATCTTTCTGAGAGCATCAATTCAGAGTACGGGCACCGTTTCTCTGATACGGTCTTTGCCTTCTTGCCAATGCTGTGCATACTGTACACTGTGCTGTAGCTTTGACTCACCAATATAATGCCAGCTTTGGCTGTGGCAAACTGGAACAGGATCCATTCGTAAGTGTTGGGTCCCCACATGCCAAGCCTGTCTCCTTTCTTCAATCCAATTGCCAGCAGCCCAGCTGCAGCCTGATCCACCTGAAAACGTTTTGGAGACATAAACAGGTCTAACAGGTTTGTTGTTGAGTGTAGATGAAAAAGATACTACAGTTTCTATGGGGCTGAAGTAGAGGTCTGCTCTCAGACCACTTGAATTACAATATGCTGCACGGTTAATATGGCATTTTTGGCATTCATCTTTCAGACAAAAGGTGTCTTTTACATTAATGCTTCAATCAGACATGACAGGACGTTTACAGAGACACATATTTGGCACTTGGTGGCACCACCAACTTAAGATTGTCTCTTTCACAGTGTTTCATAGGTTTGTTAAACTGATTTTGTGCATAACGAATGATTGAGATAATAGATTTATTACAGTGATGTTAGAAGGTGAAACATGACGCACATTTCTCTCTCTCTGTATGTTTAACCTTGTGCTGCTGCAGCCTTTAAATTAATCTGATGGCATTTAATTCAGACTTGTGATGTTTAAAGTGATATGGAAATGTTTCTAGGTCCCACCTTGTCAGATTGTCGTTGTGACTTTAACAAGAGTAAAAGTGAACTTATTCAACCATGAGACCAACATGTTAAACTGCCATCAGATTATCGTAATGAGGTTCATGTCTGAAAGGTGCTTTGATTTACAACCATCACAACCTTTTTAACATACATCTCTCCTTATTCAATTTTTCAAGTTACATACACACATACACTTATATTAAAATGAATGCCAAACACCTCAACATACGCAGTGTTCAGTGATTTCAGAGATGTTAAGGCATAAACAAACACCTTTTTATAAAACATGGTTTTGTTCCTAACAAAGCTCCTGAGGACACAAATATTTGGTGTAATAATATCAACAATAGCCCTTGTTGCAATGGCCCTTTTCTTAAAACAGTTATGATGTTGTGCAATTTGAAAGTAAAGAATAATTCGTATTGTTAAATCATTAATTTGTAATGAGGGAAGACTGTAAAAGTGCCTGCCAAGCAGAGCAGAGATAACACAAGACCATGCAGGAATAATAACACCAAAAAGACAAACATATGTTATGGTCACTGGGTGAAGGTTTACAGAGTGAATAGGCCTGAACATGCAGGTAAGAAGACCTTTTTCATGGCAGACATTCTTACATTACTCTCATCAGTGACAGCTGTGTTTTGACAATTAATGTGAAAAGTAAAAAAGGTCCGCTATCAAAAGCTCCAGTGACACGTTATACTACAACCTCACCATTTACATAGTTTGATTTGTCAGCAAAAAAATATAACACGTCAGAATCTGAGGAAAGCTGAACTGACAAAAGCTGTTCTCCTGTAAAGGGACAGATTTGGGGTTGTGGGTAGGCACATTGACTGGACACATACAGTATACTTTGAGGAAAAGACTCACATCCTGCTGAAACTGTGCAAAGGTCTTGCGGACTCCGTTTTCTAGAAAGACCATGGCCTCTCTGTCAGGCCAGCGCTCCACAGTCTTCTGCAGGGACTCCCCTATTGTAGCGTGGAACAAAGATGTGGAAGACGTGCCGTGGGCATAGCTGGTAGTGAGAGTTGGGATAACGGGCGGAGAGTCCACATGAATGCCACTGCAGGGAAACAGGAGTTAGAAGATGTTTTCAGACACAGATAGCCTTAACTGTGGGCACAAATCATATTAAACACAGGAGGTTTGAATTGGAAAAAACTACCGTATAGTAGTATTATAATACAATCACATGAAAATAGTTCCAATAGGAATATACTGTAGTGCCCCTTTGATTTGTGGAGTACCTCAAGGCTCTGTCCCGGGTCCCCCTCTATTTTCGATGTACATGCTTCCACTTGGTCAAATAATACATGACATTTTTTTCACTGCTATGCTGATGACACACACCTTTATGTATCTGTCAAGTCAGGAACCACCAGCATCCTTAAAAAGTAAGTAAACATCAGGCTGAAAAACAGCATTTCATTGCCCTCTCTGGTTGAAAGGTTAAAGCCTGTTTTACCTCTGACCACTCCCAGCATCACTGATGATGGAACGTTGTCTTTGTTCGCCATTCTTTTTAAAGAAACTGATTTCCCTATGGTTGTTTTCTTTCTTACCCCTGTCTCTCTTGTGGTCGTCTGATTTTACCTTTTTTAACGACATAATCGCTTCAAAATTCACAGCGTTTTGAGGTTTGGAGACTTGCTATTTTTGATAATCCTATTGCGGGAGTGGACTAGCCTGGGAACCAGACGAATCTGCAAGATCATGTTTTATTTGCTCTGGCAGATGCCAGACACATTTGTGAATTGGTCTGGTAAGAGTGGACTAAATCATACTAATATTGTTTCAGATACAAGAAATAGTTTGTCAAACTATTTATTCAGCCAACAGTAGCAGTTAACGTATAATGCCAATAACATAATTACAAGCTTGTGTACATAACAATGTTGTGTCATCTCCCAAGGTGCATTTCGGCAAGAAACATCCAATCACTGATCTTAAAAACTCTGTCATGTGCGCCGCTAATGGTGGGTGGAAGCTAAAGAAACAGACATATATTTGGAATCTTTGCATTACTTGTAAAATTTGACTGCAGTTCTTTGTTGCACGTCTCTCCCCACATTTCCTGTCTCTCTCTACTGTCAAGTGTTAGTAAAGGCAAAACCAAAACCTATGTTACTGGAAAGCAGTGGTGGAAGAATGACTCAGATCCTTTAAGTAAAAGTATTGATACAACAATTTAAAACGTAGTTACTGAGTAAATGTACTTAGTTACTTTCCACCACTGTTTATATATAAGTTGTATTTACTTAATGGAAATCAACGATTCTCGGTCATTCCAGTTACTGTGTTAGATAAAACTGTCTCTGAATCAGTGCTCAGAGTGGATTCATTCATTGTTGGTGGGGGTGGGGGTGGGGGTGGGGTGTGTGTGTATATATATATATATATATATTTTTTTTTTTTTCTCTCTCTCTTTCTATTGTGTTGCACTGCAAAAAAACACACTCGTCTCCTCCCCTTCCTTCCGCCGTTTATAGCTGAGGTTTTCATTTGCATTTTTTTTTTTACTATATTATTCAAACGCCTAAAACCGAACAGTTTGCACACAGAAACAGCAGAGCGAGACTTAATAGAAGGGTTAGCCGAGAATAGCTATGCAACACTAAATATGGGAGCTTGTTTTGAAGATTTAAAAATAACTATGAAGTCATTATAATCATATGGTCTTTCTAAGCAGACGTGGTGATTTTGTTGCATAATCAAAAAGGAAACAAAAAGTGACCAACAAAAAGAGGGTGCTGAAAAAAATCTGTTTATGCAGGCTCATGAGCTGTAATTTTAAAGGAAAGTCATCTTGACTGAGGTTTATTCTTCATCAGTATGATGTATAACTCACCGACTTGCTGCAGGTAATCCTGGATGACGTGTACATGGACTCTGCACAACTTTTAAAGCTCTGGAAAAACCACCGTTGCTCCGAAGAGACTGGGAGCACAACGCAATCTTGAAGCTCATTGTGTGCAGCTGCAGCTCACCGCGCCCGTCCGCACTGAAGCTGAGCTGATTTTCTGGTTCACTGAACGGAGAACTTCTTCAGATCGACTCCTGTGCACTGCAGGGAAATAATCGCAGTGGTAGTGAACATGAAATGACTCCTCTTTTTACAGGACAGTGTTCTGCAGCTATTGGCAGCTCCTTTCTCGGACCTTGATCAGACACAAGTAAATACACAATGTTTTCTGAAACTACCAGCCCTGTGCTGCTGGTGGCGCCATGCAGGCATTCACTCTGAGGCTATAGACATTATACACCGATCAGCCTTAACATCATGACCACTGACTGGTCATGATGGAGGAACACTGATTATCTCGTTACAATGGCACCTGTCAGACATATATACAGCATATATATACATAGACTGTGTGTGTGTATATATATATGTATATATATATATATATACTGTACATACACATATACTAAATATGTATATATAGATTCACACATACGTATATACATATGTGTGTGTGTATACATATATATATACTATATATATTGTACATGTACTATATACATATACTGTATACTATATATATATATATATATATATATATATATATAATATAATATAATGTTATGGCTGGTCGGTGTATCTGATTTTAATTAAGTTTAAAAACAGTTAAAGATCCCCCTTCAGAAATATTTAAAGACTTATTTAAAACTAATTTCTGATGTTTTTCCCAGTGGTGGAAGAAGTATTCAGATCCTATCAATACCACACTGTGAAAATACTCCACCACAAGTAAAAGTCCTGCATTGAAAACCTTATTTAAGTAAGTATTATCAGCAAACTTACTTAAAGTATCAGTAGTAAAAATGGTCCCAGTCAGCGTGTTACCATTATATATGGTGTTTCTGGATTAATATTCCTGCTGCATTAATGTGGATGTTGCATTTTACTGCTGTAGATGTTTCAGGTTGAGCTCATTTGAACTCCTTTATACACTGTTGGCTACTTTAATCTACAGCTATGCTATATCCTATAAGATCATCATGCGTTTGCAGCGTCGCTGTCCTGGGAGAACCACGTATCTCTAAAAAGTTTAACTTTTCATGAGCTCAGAAAATCTACGGAAGCCGAGAACGGCCGTGCTTGTGAATATATTTTTTGCCGTTTTCTCGAGATAACAAAGCTCGTTTTCTCGTAATAACGAGTTCCTTTATCTCATAGTGTTCTCCTTAAATGACAAGGACCGATCTGAATGTTATCTGTATTTCATTTATATTATCCGCAGCATCATTATTCTTGCACTGTTTTCAGTTTTTAATCAGCTGCGGTTAAGCCAGCCGTCATTCGCGTCTGTATGGTCAGACTAGCCGCCCCTGTATTTCGAGTGCGCAATTCATCTAGCGTTTATGGTAATCGCAATGAAACGAGTGGGGGGGGGCTGTTGGAAGCGACTTGTCGAACACATTCTCACAAGATTGGGACAGATCTTACAGAAATACTTTAAAGTTAATTATTCCCGGTAATGAACTGAATGAACATTTAATTAGTAGGAAGTGTCGTAAACTGCAGTATATACTCGGACACTTTAAAGCTAACATAAATCCCACCAATGAATACTTCCGGATTTCAAAGTAAAGGATGACGTTGGGTTTCATTTCCATTATTTTCGATTGAGGAACAGAATGCGTGTTCATTGAAAAATGTATGGGAGTCTATTATAGTTACAATCCATAAGTAGTCCATGAGCCTGGTATTTTTGGACTTGGTACTTCTTAGACTACTTGCACAAATACTATGACACACTTTTACTGTGTAGTTTTTGAGTAATCCAATGTCAAAATCCCTTCCAGGCAACAAGAACGAGCATTTTTTCCTAACTCATATGGAATAAAAACCATTTCTTCCGTAAGTAGTTCACGAGGCTAGTATTTTTGGACTTGGTACTTCTTAGACTACTCTATCTATCTATCTATCTATCTATCTAACAGACAGACTCCCTGTGTGATAGACCTTGATAGAACTACAGTCTGATGCCATGATCAATAATAAGGGTAGGCTACTCCTTGATATGACATTTTCAGCACTCTGATCTCTGATAAACATTATAACAGACAAACATATAACAGAAACGATTTTTTGTTTTCTCGTGATAACAGGTTGATTATCTCGTTATCTCAAGATAACAAAGCTTGTTTTCTCGAGATCACGAAATAATTAACTTGTGATCTCGAGATATCGGCATTAAAAATATGTATTTGCATGCACGGCCGTTCTCGGCTTCCGTAGAAAAACAGCCGTTTTCAGCTGTGTGATGATGCATTTTCCAGCTGATCCAATGGGGGTTTAAAGAGTTTATTTAGCTTATGAAGGAGGAGGATTTTCTCGACACATAAAGGAACTCTTCATCCTTCAGTTTATCACAAACATTCACATTTAACATCAATACATTTTGGAGATACAAGGTTTCCACTGGACAGGAAGGGTGTGAAAAATTGTAATCTGTAAAGTAACTAAAGCTGTCAGACAGATGTAGTGGAGTAAAAAAGTCTATTTGCCTCTGACGTTTACCTCGAATTTGTACTTAAGTACAGTTGTTGAGTAAATGTACTTGGTTACATTCTACCACAGTTTTTTCTTTAACTAGTTAAACGTGTTTAAAATGACATCTCCTCCTCTCTCATTGGAAAATCCAGAATATATGAATATGAAAATATTTTTCATTTTAAAAGTTTTACTGCTGGCTGTCTTCAAAGTCCATTGCCAGTGTTTGTGAACAGCAGTAAGTTCAGTGAAAGAATATTTCACACTTCTAGTGTCAAACTCTGCTGACATCATTCTGCACAGTGAAGCTTAAAAACACCCAAGTGAAAGAACAAGACGAAAAACCTGTTTCACTGGAGGGAAGTCTTTATCACACATTTACTTGTTTGAAGTTTGTTTGGGAATATACACCTCTACTAACAAACTAAAAATACATTTTAAAAGTATGCAGTGGAAAAAGTATTTAGATGTTTTACTTAAGTAAAAGTAGAAATGCCACAGTGTAAGTCCTGCATTCAACATTTTACTCAAAAACAAGTACAGCATATTATCAAAAGCAAGTAGTAACATAATCAGTGGTGGAGAAAGTAAACAATGGTTCACCAAAAAAACAACAACATATTCTTCCTCTCAAATGAAACTTGAATCTATAAACAAAATCACAGCCTTGTTCCATTAAATACACTCAGTGGTCTTACTGGGTATGGTATGACCAGTAGCTTAGCTAGTGTTAGCGAACATTAGCAAACTTTAGACTGATATTGCTGTGTAGCTGATATTACTGGTTCTTCTCTACTTGAGCATTTAGAATGATGTGATTATTATCACCACAGTGGTCGCTTTTCAGGTTGGGTTGAACTTTCTGACTTTAAAAAAACAAAAAAGCACATTAAAAACAATACTGATAAATTATCAGCTCACCAGAGCATTATAGTTTCAGTTTGTGTGATGACATCAAACTGTTAAATCCTTTTTAGACATAAGCATGATTTATGCTAATGTTTTCATAATACATGCTGCATACCTCATCATATGCTTTTTGTATTGACAAATGCTTTACGCCTTACAAGATTAAAAACAGGCAGGTTACCAGGTCAGGGAGAATATTTACCCAATTGAATTTGCAGACACTTGTTACATCTAAAATTCATGTACAAACAGTAAAAATAGATTCACTGAGCTTTTCTCAGCTGACTTGAGAGAACAGCTCCTCTTTCAAACGATGGTAGCGTCCCCTCTTGGCCATGAGTTCTTGGTGCGTCCCCTCCTCCACAACTGCTCCCTTTTCTATGAAGATAATGTGATCTGCCTTCTCCACAGTCTTCAGCTGATGAGCCACCACCAGGACTGTCCGACTACGAGCCAGAACCTCCTGCAGCACCTGAGACGCAGAACCCAACAAGGAAAGACCATGTTACAGCAATCTGTATCTGGATAACTCGCCTGGAAAAGGATAAAGGATAAGATCAAGTAGGTAAAAACTCCAGCAACACTTGAAGTATAAAGACCAGCTTTATTGTAAGACCAGCATGTTTCGGCTTGTGGTCCTCGATAACCCTGATCTTCATACTACAAGTGTTGCTGGACTTTTCACCTCTTCAGACTTCCCTTTTCTTAGACTGTAACTAACGATTATTTTCACTATCAATAAATCTGCAGATTCTTGATGAATTGTTTGGTCTATAAAATGTCAGAAAATAGTCAAAACATATCCATTCAAGTTTCAAGAGTCTTCAGATGTCTTGTTTTGTCTGAACCACAGTACAAAAACAAAATATTAAATTTACAATAATATTAAACTCAGAAAAGCAGGAAGTCTTCATGTTTGAGAGGCTGAAAACAGGGTTTTGAAAATGAAAAATAGAACAAAATAAAAGAAAATAAAGTGCTTGAATGATTCACTTGAATGATTAATCCATTATCAAAATATTTTGATTGCATTTAACATTTTCACAATAGCAAACAGCAGATTAGCTGTAGAGATTGTAAATCACTGGTACTCAACACAAAAATCTGTCTGTCTTGTATTAACAGGGTTCATACAAGCACTCTTCAAGCACTTTCAAGGTACCTAAACCAAACATTTCCAGACTCTCAAAGCCTTTATCATCACAAATTGTTACTATAAATTCCAGGAGACAACAAACAAACATGACGACAGGATCGTTTCATTTGATTTGTTTCAAAAGATTTTGGTTTACATGAGTGATTGTGTAGATCAGGGATTCCCAAACTTTTTCAGCTCGAGACCCAAAAGAGAAATCTGGTTTCTCCCCGGGACCCAAACTTACAAAAATACATCATGAATTGCCATAACATCTACATTTATAAACTACTGACAAAAACATAACAAACCATGAACACCTTGAATGAGACAGAGAGGTAGATGACAGTAAGGATGTTATCATTAAAAATCACCACTCTCATTAGTCATACACACACACACAGAATTTCTTACATTTGTCCAGCATGGAAACTAACACACATACACACTACCTAGGTTATTACAAACGTAACACACACATTACTGACTCTTCCACCGTCAAAACAATGTTGAATAAATGCACTTTACTGCCTAATCCACATTAGGGATAAGCCTGCGAGTCGGAGACAGAATGTCGGAATGCCAATCGCGGCAAGATAATGATGTGGTTTTTTGGGTTTTTTTGCCATGTGGGGACAAATTAAGTGACCGATGGACTGAATACTTCTGATCTGAAATCAAGTTTTTAGGTCCTTTATCATGTGTTTTTCCTTACATAAAATACCAGATGTAAATGGTCTCCTAGGCTTGGTCTGGCTCTCACTGTGATCTGCAATCTCCCACATTCTTAAGAAAAAAAATCCCCCCAACAACTTGAATGGTCACCTAAGTTCCTGTTATCTCAATCAAGCCTTGCAAAAAGCTACAGATGTATCTAGTTTATCTTCTAAATATTTTGCACAAAACTGCACAGCTCTTTCATTTAAATAATAGTCATATTGTACATATTTTTTATTTTATTTTTGTAATATTATCTTACTGTCAATTTTCTATTTATGCTTCTTGACTTGCAGTACTTACTTTATCTTTCTTTATATTTTCTACTTACTATGTTTTTGGTTATGCACCAAAATACCAAGGCAAATTCCTTGTATGTGTAAACCTACTTGGCAATAAACCTGATTCTGTTTTAAAATGGATGACGCTCGCCCAAGAGGGAAATGCTTCCTAATGGAAGCCACACAGCAGCTCCACCTACTTAAGTTGCATATTGAGATCTGATCATAATGCGGGCAGATTTAAGACTACGAGGAACACTTCTTAGTAGTGAAACAGCTGAAAATATAAATCACTATGTGTGCGCGTCATTAGTGGAAAAGACATGCTATGACCGGTGTTTTTTAACTTACAGCATGCTGCGCTTCAATGTCCAGTTTGCTGGTAGCCTCATCCAGTATGATGACCTGCGGATCTCGAACCAGAGCTCTCATGATGGCGATGCACTGCCTCTGTCCATCTGAAAGTTTGCCACCATGTTCGCCTATATCTATAAAGATGAACCGTGGGAATATAGATTATTCAAATAGTCAGTCAGTACTGAAATATCACCAGTTTCTTTCTGTGTCGTGGCCTTTGATCACCAGCCACCAGCAGGACACCTCAAGCGATAAACAAAGACTTTCCGCCCATCACATCTGCCATGACTACTGTCTGTTAAAAAGTTAATAATTAACTACTTTCCAGTCATATGTCTGTTACAGCTTCCATTACACAGTGCACCTCTCTGTTTATAGCTACACAAAAAGAATCTGTAAATAGTCGACTTATCATTTCTATTATACATTTACTGACTTGTGTATGTTTCGTGTCTGTTACAACAGCTGTTTTTATTTTTACTATATCAATGTTATGTTCGTCCTACAATGAAAATGTCTCAAGCATAAGATAAAAAAGCAGCTAAAATTTTTATTTAAATGAAAAGCCTGGGCCTCTCTGCCCTCATAGTACAAACACAGTACATAAGCATACTACTCCTGCATCAAACTACATACTAAGGCACCGTGGTGACAATAAACAGACAATAATAAACAATGGCATTAGACAGTTAACTTCACCCTAAACTCCTATCCTAGGATAGCATCACATAAAAAACAAAGGATAGTATTTGTAGCATTCAGAACTGATTGGTTTTAATGAGTCTTGTAGCAATAAACTTTATTTTAGCACAATTCAATTATATTTATATGATATTAAATGTGCTCTTTGGGTGTGTCACAAGGTCATCCCCACTTCTGTACCTGTGTCATATTTATTCTCCAGTTCAGAGATGAAGTCATCTGCGTTGGCCTTCTTTGCAGCTTCTTTCACCTTGTCAATGGTGCAGTCCTTCAGGCCGTATTCTATGTTGTATCTCAGTGAACCAGAAAACAGCACAGGATTCTGGGATACTAAGGCCATCTAAATAAACAAAGTACAAGCAACCACAAATAAAGCAGATATGTGTCACCATACCAAACCTGTCCGTCCTGTTGATACAAACTGAGATCAACTTTGCACCATTTAAATCCATTGATAGGAAGAGCTTCAACATGCTCAACCATGTGTCAGAGTGGCACAATTTGCCTTTGTTTAGTTTTATGTATTTTTATCTTGTTTTTATTTATTACTCTTATATTGTGCCTGTATGTTATGTCTTGTTTTTGTCTTTTATTGTGAAGCACTTCGTGACATTTGATATAGAAGGTGCTATATAAATAAGCTTTACTTTCTTACAACAATCTATGCAAATTAAGGGAGCATTCCTGGATGATTTTATTTGTTGCAGCGATTAAACAGTACCTTTTGATGGAGGTATTTGTGTTTGTAATGGTGCAGTGGCTCTCCGTCCAGCAGGATCTGTCCCTCTTGAGGTTCATACAGCCTCTTCAGGAGGCTGACACATGAAGTCTTTCCACCTCCGGAGGGACCCACCAGGGCTGTCATCTTCCCTGGCTGAAGTTCCATAGATACTGACTGTGCAGAACATGTTAATGATGCAATGATGCATTTGTGTCTTGTCCAACTCTGTATTAATGTTTGACACCATTTAAAACACAATGATACTACGACACAGTGTCAAACTATTACTTCCAGTGTGTAAAACAGTTACCTTCAGAGCTGGTTTATCTTGGAGAGCTGAAGGATATGTGAAGGTGACATTTTGGAAAACAATTCTTCCCTCCAGATTCTCAGGAGCTAACTCTCCCTCCTTCTTACAATCTGGTGTCCGGTCAAGATAACTGAACACTTTGGAGATGACTCCAACTGTGGACACCGTCTCTCCATAGCAATACAAAATCTCCTGTGACAAAAATAAATAATCTTCATCAACAACAGGCATTATATATTTTACAAATACATAGAAGAGATTCTGCAGTGTCAAACATGTGTATCTAAGCTCACCTTTAAATTGTTTGACATGGGCTTCTGGTACAAGAAAAAGGACACAAGACTACCGATGCTGAGGTGACCCAACGAGATGAGACTGCGGGCCTGTAACAGCATGAGTATCTTTATCCCCAGACTCACCAGCTAAATGGAAAGAGTACATAGAGAAGAATTACTCACATTGTAGTTGAACTTAAAAAACATACAGAAATCACACACGCTCCTAAAAAACATGGGCCAAACATTTTTTTAACATTATTGGAGCAGAAGCACATATGTACAGAAGCCCACTCCTGCCAAGAAAAGAAAAGAAATAGATGAAACAAAGTCAAATCTAAAAAATATTCATGGTAAGCCAAATTACGAAGTACAAAGTCAAAATTTTGACTTGCTATCTCACAATTTTACTTCCCATCTCATAATGTCGACTTAGTAAGTTAAAGTCTTACTTAATATCTCATAGGTTGACTTGTTACCTCATAATTTTGATTTATTGAGTAAAGGATTCAACTTATCATTGTGACTATCTCAAAATTATAACTTTGTATCACGTTTAATATGAAAAGTCAAACCTTTTCCTTAATATCTCATAATTCTGACTTAAAATGTCAAAATTCTGACTAATTATTATGTATAATTATGACTAAGTATACCATAATTTTTAATGTTGAAAAAAACGTTATTGGGATACAGGAGGAATCAAATGTATGACTTCTCCTGTATCCCAATTACGCTACGTAAGTTTGACTAAGAAAGTCCACATTTTCACTCATTATATCACAATATTATCTTCTGACCATGCGTATTTTTATTTCATCATCCTTAACTCCTTATATATTTTTTTCTTTTCTATATACTTTTTCTCTTTACATATATTTTTTTCTTTTCCTGGTGGAAATGGGCCTCCATACTTATGACCATACAATGAGTTGAAAGCTCAACATGTTCTCTTGCTTCCTTGATAAGTCAACTCATACGATCCATGGATGCACACCACTGTCATCTTACCCTCCGTATTAGGAGGAAGACTGCGCTGTAGATTCCTTGACGTCTCTTAACGACGCACATCTGGTCCAGAGCGTCATTATACCTCCTCAGTTCATCTTTGTCTGCCTTGAAGCTGCGGACCGTGGAAATCATGCTGATTGACTGTAAAGCCAAGTCTTTGTTCCGAGCGTGGCAGTCCTGGATCTGATCCTTCAGCTCCTGTTTGAGAAAGAATACAGACTGATTCAGTAACAAGACAATGAGCAGACTCATGCTGCATTCAGGACATCACAGGTTCAGGTCTTCTGCTTGACCTGTGCTGCAAATAATTTCCTCAGTTTCTTTCTTAACTGTTGGGTCTCTGTAAATATAAAGAGTCGGTCTAGACTTGCTCTATTCGAAAAAGTGCCCTGAGATAACTTTGTTATGATATGGCGCTATATAAAACTGAATTGAATTGAACTGAATTATCTTTGTCGTCACATTTTCCAAAACAGTTGCACAAATCTCATATTCCAATGCATCTGAAGGTCACATTAGTTTTTATGCTTTTGAGAAACAAAATCCCTCAACTATTGTTTCTACCTTAATTCTTTTCAGCTGCAAACAATGAATGCTTTCTGTTGTAATTTTGTTTGTCATTCACTTATCATTGTGACTATCTCAAAATTATAACTTTCCTTGTTTCTGTTTTTGCTGCCTTTTCCCTTGATATTTTTGAATCTTGTTTGGTGTACAGTGGAGGACAACAAAGGAAATAAGCATGTTTGGCTTGATTGTGTTTTCTGCCTTAAAAGATTCCCAACAGACGTGGTTCAAGACATATAAAAATACTCTTTCATGGTTAAAAATTCTTTAAATTACATCTCCTTCTCCCTCATAGAAAAATCAGAAATCTTTGAATATATATACATATTGTTTATTTCAAAAGTTTAACTACTGGACACAAGATGTCTCCTACTTCTCTGCAAAGTCAATTCTCAGTGTTTGTGCGCTGGTGGTTTCAAGTTTTCACATCACACTTTTGTAAGTTGCATATTGGACCGCCATTGGCTTCCAAACTAGTTGTAATGTCACAAATCATGCTCGTGCATTCACATATTAAACTCATTTTTAAGGTGAGCACAGAGAAACTTTCCTCCTACGGCAGATTAATATGAAAACAAACTCTGCTCATACATCATTCTGCACAGTGAAGCTCAAACATCCAAGTGAAGGAACAATAAGCAAAATACATTTTTGACTGAAGGGGGACTAAGAGATTTTGGTCCATATTGACATGATAGCATCACGCAGTTGCTGCAGATTTGTCGGCTGCACCTCCATGATGCGAATCTCCCGTTCCACCACATCCCAAAGGTGCTCTATTGGATTGAGATCTGGTGACTGGTGTCTGATGGGGGCCATTTGAGTACAGTGAACTCAATGTCATGTTCAAGAAACCAGTTTGAGATGATTTGAGCTGTGACATGGTGCTGGAAGTAGCCATCAGAAGATGGGTACACTGTGGTCATAAAGGGATGGACATGGTCAGCAACAATACTCAGGTAGGCTGTGGTGTTTAAACAATGCTCAATTGGTACTAAGGGGCCTAAAGTGTGCCAAGAAAATATCCCCCACACCATTACACCACCACCACCAGCCTGAACCGTTGATACAAGGCAGGATGGATCCATGCTTCCATGTTGTTTACGCCAAATTCTGACCCTACCATCCGAATGTCGCAGCAGAAATTGAGACTCATCAGACCAGGCAACATTTTTCCAATCTTCTGTTGTCCAATTTTGGTGAGCCTGTGCAAATTGTAGCCTGAGTTTCCTGTTCTTAGCTGACAGGAGTGGCACCCAGAGTGGTCTTCTGCTGCTGTAGCCCATCTGCTTCAAGGTTCGACGTGTTGTGTGTTCAGAGATGCTCGTCTGCATACCTCGGTTGTAACAAGTGGTTATTTGAGTTACTGTTGCCTTTCTATCAGCTCGAACCAGTCTGGCCATTCTTCTCTCACCTCTGGCATCAACAAGACATTTTCACCCACAGAACTGCCACTCACTGGATAATTTCTCTTTTTCAGACCATTCTCTGTAAACCCTAGAGATGGTTGTGCGTGAAAATCTCAGTAGATCAGCAGTTTCTGAAATACTCAGACCAGCCCGTCTGGCACCAACAACCATGCCACGTTCAAAGTCACTTAAATCACCTTTCTTCCCCATTCTGATGCTCGGTTTGAACTTCAGCAGATCGTCTTGACCATGTCTACATGCCTAAGTGCATTGAGTTGCTGCCAAGTGATTGGCTGATTAGAAATTTGCATTAACGAGCAGTTGAACAGGTGTACCTAATAAAGTGGCCGGTGAGTGAATAGCCGCCTTATGATTTGTAGGAAGTCTGCATGTTCTCCCTGTGTCTGCGTGGATTCCTTTCAGGTACTCTGGCTTCCTCCAAAGACATGCAGGTTAGGTTAACTGACGATTCTAAATTGCCTGTAGGTGTGAGCATGAGTGTTTGTGTGTCTGTATTTGTCAGCCCTGTGATTGACTGGTGACCAGTTCAGGGTGTACCCCGCCTCTAGCCCAATGTCAGCTGGGATTGCCTCCAGACCCCTGCAACCCTCTAAGGATAAGCGGTATACAGTAGATAAAGGATGGGTAGCATTTTTGTTTGTGCTATTTTTTTCCTGTTGATTGAGGAGCTCAGGTAAGCAATTTGAATTTCGGTTTAGCTTTTTTTGTTTGGATAATTACAAGCTTGGTTAAATTTAGTTCTATTATTGTTTGTTACTAACCTGAGTATTAAGTACTTTAAAAGGCTGAATCCTTGTTTACTGGCTGTTCATAGATATTCAGAGTAACCCTCCATGAATCGCCAACTTAACGTGGTGGAGGGGTTTGTGTGCCCCTGTGACCCTGGGAGCTGTGTTGTCCGGGGCACTGGCCCCTGGTAGGGTCTCCCAAGACAAATTGGTCCCAGGGGAGGGGACAGACTAAGAGCGATTCACAAACCCCTGATGAGTCGGACAATGCAGAGCTGGAGCACCTCGCTCGGAGGAGGGATACCGGGGGCCCCCCCCCTGGAGCCAGACCCAGGAGGGGAGCACGATGGCGAGCGTCTGGTGGCCGGGCCTTGACCCATGGGGCCCGGTTGGGCACAGCCCGAAAAACCGACATGGAGCCGCCACGCTGTGGGCCCACCACCTGCAGGGATAGGCATCGGGGTCGGGTGCAGCGTAAGCCGGGAGGCAAGCAAGGGCAGGGACCTGGTTTTAGGGACGTGGAACGTCAGCTCTCTGGCGGGGAAAGAGCCGGAGCTGGTGTGGGAGGTGGAGCGGTACCAGCTAGTTATAGTTGGGCTCACCTCTACGCGTAGCTCAGGATCTGGAACCAAACTCCTGGAGAGGGGCTGGACTCTCTTCTTTTCCGGAGTTGCCCAGGATGAAAGGCGCCGGGCGGGTGTGGGGATACTCACGAGTCCCCGGCTGAGCGCCGCAGAGCAGAGGGGCAGAGCTGTCAACTGATCACCACTTGGTGGTGAGTTGGATAAGATGGCAGGGACGGCTGCCGGACAGACCTGGCAAACCTAAACGTGTAGTGAGGGTGAACTGGGAACGTCTGGCGGAGGGCCCTGTCCGCGAGATCTTCAACTCCCACCTCCGGAAGAACTTCTCGCGCATCCCGGGGGAGGTTGGGGACATGGAAACAGAGTGGGCCATGTTCAAAGCCTCCATTGCTGAGGCAGCCGCTAGGAGCTGTGGTCAGAAGGTCGTCGGTGCCTGTCGAGGCGGCAACCTTAGAACCCGCTGGTGGACACCGGCGGTGAAGGAAGCCGTTAAGCTGAAGAAGGAGGCTTTTCGGGCTTGGCTAGCCCAGAGGTCTCCTGAAGCAGCGGACAGGTACCGGGAGGCCAGAAGGACGGCGGCCTCGGTGGTCACCAAAGCAAAAACCCGGGTGTGGGAGGAGTTTGGGGAGGCTATGGAGAAGGACTTTCGGTTGGCCTCAAGGAAGTTCTGGCAAACCGTTAGACGACTCAGAAAGGGAAAGCGGGGCTTGGCCCAGGCCGTGTTCGGCAGGGGAGGAGAGCTGCTAACCCGGACTGGGGATGTTGTCGAGCGGTGGAAAGAGCACTTTGAGGATCTCCTCAACCCGACCAACATGTCCTCAGTGGAGGAGGCAGAGTTTGAAGACTCGGGGGAAGACTTACCCATATCCCTGGCAGAAGTCTCCAAGGTAGTCAATGACCTGCTTGGTGGCAAGGTGCCAGGTGTGGATGAGATTCGCCCTGAGATGCTGAAGGCTCTGGACATTGTTGGGCTGTCTTGGCTGACACGCCTCTTCAGTGTCGCATGGAGGTCGGGGACAGTGCCTGTGGAGTGGCAGACCGGGGTGGTGGTTCCCGTCTTCAAAAAGGGGGACCGGAGGGTGTGCTCCAAATACCGTGGTATCACACTGCTCAGCCTCCCCGGGAAAGTTTATTCCAGGGTGCTGGAAAGGAGACTACGACCGATTGTCGAACCTCGGATCCAGGAGGAGTAATGTGGATTCCGTCCTGGCCGTGGCACAGTGGACCAGCTCTTTACTCTTGCAGGGCTGCTGGGGGTTCATGGGAGTTTGCCCATCCAGTCTACATGTGTTTTGTCGACTTGGAGAAGGCTTTCGACCGTGTCCCCCGGGGGGTCCTGTGGGGGGTACTGCGGGAGTATGGGGTACCGGGGTCGCTGCTACAAGCCATCCGGTCCCTATATAACCGAAGTGAGTGCTGTGTCCGCATTCTCGGCACAAAGTCAAACACGTTCCAAGTGGGTGTTGGACTCCGCCAGGGCTGCCCCTTGTCACCAATTCTGTTTGTGATATTCATGGACAGGATTTCAAGGCGCAGCCGGGGGGAGGAGAGTGTCTGGTTTGGTGGTCTCAGAATAGCATCTCTGCTCTTTGCGGACAATGTGGTTCTGTTGGCTTCATCGGGCTGTGACCTTCAGCATGCACTGGGGCGGTTTGCAGCCGAGTGTGAAGCGGCTGGGAGAGTCAGCACCTCCAAGTCCGAGGCCATGGTTCTCAGCCGGAAAACGGGGGACTGCCCCCTTTGGGTTCGAGGTGAGTTACTGCCCCAGACGGGGGAGTTCAAGTATCTCGGGGTCTTGTTCACTAGTGATGGTCAAATGGAGCGTGAGATGGACAGGTGGATCGGTGCAGCATCAGCAGTAATGCAGGCGTTGTACCGGACCGTGGTGGTGAAGAGGGAGCTGAGCCGGAAGGCAAAGCTTTCGATTTACCAGTCGATCTACGTTCCAACCCTCACCTATGGTCATGAGCTTTGGGTAGTGACCGAAAGAATGAGATCGCGGATACAAGCGGCCGAAATGAGTTTCCTCCGCAGGGTGGCTGGGCTCACCCTTAGAGATAGGGAAAGGAGCTCGGACATCCGGAGGGAGCTCGGAGTAGAGCCGCTGCTCCTTCGCATTGAAAGGAGCCAGTTGAGGTGGTTCGGGCATCTGATTAGGATGCCTCCTGGACGCCTCCCTTTGGAGGTTTTCTGGGCACGTCCAACTGGTAGGAGGCCCCGGGGCAGACCCAGAACACGCTGGAGGGATTATATATCTCATCTGGCCTGGGAACGCCTTAGGGTCCCCCAGGAGGAGCTGGAAAGCGTTGCCGAGGAGAGGGACGTCTGGACAACCCTGCTTAACCTGCTGCCACCGCAACCCGGCCTCGGATAAGCAGAAGAAAATGGATGGATGGATGGATGGACTATAAATTAATATTTAAAGTGAAATGAACTACTGTTGGCTATTCAGAGTCTAGGGCTGATCGCATCACACCTACCTTGTACCAGGTGATGTATTTGTTCTGCACGATGGCCAAGAGTGGCATCTCTATGCAGGTGAGCACAGTGAGCTCCCAGGACAGGTGTAACATCACTGTGAGCATGAGGCAGGTTTTCACTGTGCTGCGAACCAGCGCGTTGGCGTTCAGTGCTACTGTGCGGCCCATCCTGTCCACATCAGAGTGCAGGCGGGAGGAAAGACGTCCTGGGTGGTGAAAGGGACAAAAGGCCAAGTTCAGGAGAATCTGTGCAGAGAGACTGTGCAGTAAGATGTGTTACAGATTATGGAGGAAAAGTAGAAACAGTTTGACAACTTGGTCCCACTTTCTTGGTCCCTTTATAAATGGTTTATAGGCGCAAATCCCTACAGCCAGGTTCAAAATCTGGTGCCAAGTCTTCCCACAAGAGTGGAGGCCGTCATAGCAGCAGATGAATGCCCATAGTTTTGGAATGACATGTCCAACAATACCTTTGGGTGTAATATTTGTATGTTGATATACTTTTGGTCATATAGTATACATTCTGGAAAAGCAGTCTGTGTGTCCACAAAAGCAGATTTCTTGACCCTGTAAATCACTGCATCCCTGAAATATGCAAACAAACATACATGTCATGTGTTTTCTGTGTTCTTCTCACCAGGGTTGTTCTCCTCAAAGAAGTGCACTTCCTGCTGCAGGAGGGTGTGAAACAACAGATGCTTCAGTCTCTTGTTCAGTCTGGCCAGGGTGCACATAAATATGCCTCCTCTTAAGCTGGAGAACAGAGCGCTGTTAAGATGTAGACATTAAAAAAGACAGTTAATTTTTCTAATCAGACAGGTAAGGTCAGACAGGTCAGACAAGTAATTATGTTGTTGCTATTAGGAAAACACAAAGGACAAGGATATATACAAACTGTTTTATTTCATTACCTTCCACAATAGACAAGTGCCAGCTGGCCAATCGTATAACAGAAGCTGGATTGAAGTACTTCACCTCTTAGCATATCAATTACCTTCCCCTGATACAACGGGATAAATGTATCACCTGTTAGGAAAAATGAATGACACAGATTAGTTGAACAGGAAATTATATACAGTATGTTTCCTTGATGTGAGGTCTTAATCTTTTTTAACTTTAAATGTACTGAAGCAGAAGTCAAAGTATTGAGAGACGGACTAACACATTGTTGGTTTTGGTCTTTTCGTGGGATTTCGCTGACATCAAGAAATATATAGACTACACCCTCATCTCTAAGATCCTTGAGAAAGCAGTCGCCAATCAGTTGTGTGACTTTCTACACAACAACAAGCTGTTTGAGGATTTTCAGTCAGGATTTAGAGTGCATCATAGCACAGAGACAGCACTGGTGAAAGTTACAAATGACCTTCTAATTGCATCAGACAAAGGACTTGTCTCTGTACTTGTCTTAATAGATCTTAGTGCTGCATTCGATACCATTGACCATCACATTCTATTACAGAGACTAGAACATTTTATTGGCATTAAAGGTACTGCACTAAGCTGGTTTAAATCCTATTTATCAGATCGTTATCAGTTTGTACACGCTAATGATGAATCCTCTATGCACGCCAAAGTTAGTCACGGAGTTCCACAAGGTTCTGTGCTTGGACCAATTCTATTTACCTTGTATATGCTTCCTTTAGGCAATATTATTAGGAAGCACTCCATAAATTTTCATTGTTATGCAGATGATACCCAATTATATTTATCAATCAAGCCAGATGAAACCAATCAATTAGCTAAACTTCAAGCATGCCTTAAGGACATAAAAATCTGGATGACCTGCAATTTTCTGATGTTAAACTCAGACAAAACCGAAGTTATTGTACTTGGCCCCGAACACCTTCAAAACACATTATCTAAAGATATAGTTTCTCTAGATGGCATTGCCCTGGCCTCCAGCGAAACCGTAAGGAATCTTGGAGTTATCTTTGATCAGGATATGTCCTTTAACTCCCAAATAAAACAAACTTCAAGAACTGCCTTTTTTCATTTACATAACATTGCAAAAATCAGGCACATCCTATCTCAAAAAGATGCAGAAAAACTAGTCCATGCATTTGTTACGTCTAGGCTGGACTATTGCAACTCTCTATTATCAGGCTGCCCCAATAAGTCCCTTAAGACTCTCCAGTTGATTCAGAATGCTGCGGCACGTTTACTGACAAGAACCAGAAAAAGAGAACATATTTCTCCAATATTAGCTTCTCTACACTGGCTCCCTGTAAAATCCAGAATAGAATTTAAAATCCTTCTCCTCACCTTCAATGCCCTAAATGGTCAGGCACCATCATATCTTAAAGAGCTCATAGTACCCTATTACCCCACTAGAGCACTGCGCTCCCAGAATGCAGGGTTCCTTGTGGTTCCTAGAGTCTCTAAAAGTAGAATGGGAGCCAGAGCCTTCAGCTATCAAGCTCCTCTCCTGTGGAACCAGATCCCAGTTTGTGTACGGGAGGCGGACAACCTCCTCACATTTAAGAGTAGACTTAAGACTTTCCTCTTTGATAAAGCTTATAGTAGGGCTGACTCAGGTGACCCCTGAGCCACCCCTTAGTTATGCTGCTATAGGCCTAGACTGCCGGGGGACTTCCTATGATGCACTGAGCTCCTTTCTCCTCCTCTTCCTCTCCATCTGTACGCCCTCATATCCCATCAATGCTTGTTATTAATTCAACTTCTTTCCGTAGTTGTGTGCTTTCTCTCCTCTCTCTCTCTCTCTCTCTCTCTCCCCTTCTGTTGCTTTCTGAAGGTATTTCTGCCTCTGGAGCTGTAGAGTCTGGGTCTGTGGTTGCTGCCGCCTGCTGCCCCCGTGCTCCTGCTCTGCACCCGCTGCTGCTGTTGCTGTTGTTGCTGTTGTTATTAGTATTGCTATTATAATGTTGCTCTTAGTGTTGTTTCCGTTGGTGTTAACATCAATGCCATTACCATATCTATACTGTATTGTGCTGCTGTATGTTCTCTTTCCTCCTGCTCTCTCTCTCCCGCTCCCCCCCTCCCCCTTCAACCCAACCGGTCGAGGCAGATGACCGCCCACCTTGAGCCTGGTTCTGCTCAAGGTTTCTACCTGTTACAAGGGAGTTTTTCCTTGCCACTGTCGCATAGTGCTTGCTCATGGTGGGAACTGTTGGGTCTCTGTAAATATAAAGAGTCGGTCTAGACTTGCTCTATTCGAAAAAGTGCCCTGAGATAACTTTGTTATGATATGGCGCTATATAAATAAAACTGAATTGAATTGAATTGAATTTAATGTTTATGTATTGCAAATGCCATTACGGAGTAGATACAGTGTATAGAGCTAATAAGACATATATGTAGATGTATCACATGAAATATATTGTATACTGTAGAATGTCAATATTTCACACTTACAGATGACACCTAAGATGAGGAAACCGAAAGCTGCAATTAGGTAAAGGGTGTCTGGTGTGAAGTATTTCAGCATCCTCATAAGCAATCGACTGGCATCCAGTTTAGTGTTGTCCTTTCTCATCTTTCCATCACCACAGAGGCCCTTTTCCCAAACCACACACGCCAGTGCCGAGGACATCGTGCCCAGGAGCAGCATGCTGAGGTCAGGAGATGGTCCCACGTAAGGCTCTGAAGGAGGCGCCATAAGGATCCGTCCACTTTCAAACACAGGAGAAAGAAGGCAGAGCAGTGCTACCAACCTGCGCAGCACAGCCTGTGGCTTTCCATCAGTCAGAATAGAGGTGAAAACATGGAGAATGGCCCACTTCACTGCCCCAAAGGCCCACACGCCTTCCAGTCCACCACAACTGGGGCACTCCAGCAGCACCAGTCCGGCCCACAGTGCCAAACACAACACCATGTCGAATAGAATAATGAATAATCCACATGCTGCCACTTCCCTCATTTTCCTTTGGTGGATGGTCAGAGGCTGAATCTGATCCTAGAACAACAAATATTTCTGTTACACAGTCTACTGATGGTGAAAGCAGTGGTGGAAAGTAACTAAGTACATATCCTCAAGTACTGTACTTAAGTACAATATTTCCCTCTGAAATGTGGTGAAGTGGAAGAATATAGAATTATAAAGTAGAAATACTCAAGTAAAGTACAAGGAGGTTAGCTTTAAATTGTACTTAATTAACAGCGCTTAAGTAAATGAATTAAAGTACTAACCACACCACAAACATTACTTTTCTGTTAGCAGTCTGGTATGGAAATATTAATATTGTTAGCTAGGTAACGTTAGCTGACATCACCAATACCTTTAACATTATAACCTGTTTAACGAGCTTCATAACGGTGCATAAGCGTTAATTCACAAGCCAACTTTTTTTGCAGCTTTTGGTGTGTTAACTGTAGCTAGCTAGTGTTAGCTAATACCTTCAAAAACACTTCGCAACAACATGTTTTGTCCTTGCTGCTGGTTTAACATTTAGCTAAACAAACTTGTGACACATTAATATGTCCATGAAGTTGAGGTTATCGTGCCTAATTCGAATAACTTACCGTGTGCTTCACCCTCGCAGCCCACGGTTAGCCAGCTAACTGCTAACTTACAGCTCGCTGGTTTCCTTTTAGTTTCACTTTCAGTTGGATGACGTACTGTTGACCTGCATCGACTCCGTACAGAAACAAGAAGAAAAGACACGACATAGCAAACATTGCCCTCATTTAAGCCAATTTCTTTTTTTTTTCTGTTGTAAGTAAGATCTTTTTAAAACTCGATGTGTCCACTTTGTGCAGTCTGTCGTTTCACCTTGTGGCCACAAGATGGCGGCTGTGTTTATATCGGTGTTTAAATAAAGCTTTGAGGCGATGACAACTCCTGAAGAAGACGTCTTTCAAAACAGCAGTGGTGGAAGAAGTACTCAGATATAAGTAAATCTAGCAATACCACAGTGTAGAAATACTCTGTAACAAGTAAAAGTACTTAAGTAAATGTACAAAAGTATCAGCATCAAAGTACCAAGAGTAAAAGTACTCATTCTGCAGAAAGGCCCATTTCAGAATAGTATATTATTGGATTATAAATACGGTATTCAGTGGTGGAATTTAACCAAGTAATATACTTAAGTACAATTTTGAGGTACTTGTACTTTACCTGAGTAATTACAATTCAGAGGGAAATCTGGTACTTTTTACTCCACTGCATTTATTTAACAACTTTAGGTACTGGTTACTTTGCACATTCAGATTATTAATACAAAATATTATATTTTAATATATATTTATCTGAAATGGGCCATTCTGCATAATGAGTTCTTTTACTTTTGGTATTTTAAGTATATGTTGATGCTAATACTTTTGTACTTTTACTTAAGATTTTAAATGCAGGACTTATTTCTTCACTGTGGTATTGCTACTTTAACTTAAGTAAAATATCTCAGTACTTCTTACACCACTGTAAGTACTGATGTATTAATGTTATGTATTGTTATATTTTACTTTACATTGGCTCTGATATGTTTTGTAATTTCACAGCTGCTGTGTTTTTATTCTCACTGATATTTCTTTGTTTTTGCATTATTCAAAAATCATGGTCTGATAACTCACCAAAATATGACACATTGTTTGAGTATGCAGGACCAAAAACCAGTAGAGAAATGATGATTAGGGAAGTTGAAATATTGTCTAAGGATCAATGAGCCATCAAAATGGTAAACCTGTCACATGGACAATGAGCTCTTTCATTGTAGAGCACAAACTACTGTGTCATTAATGCATCAGTGTCCTACGGCTCCATTAACCTGCTAGGAGGGCCCCGGGGCAAAATTCAGCTGTTGGCCCCTGATCTCTCTGCATTATGTATCATCTTGCCTTTAAGTACTGATAAGGTGCAGTGCACACAGCAGACTGCACATGTCAGCTTCATTACATTTTCCCCTGAGCCCCAGAAAACAACCAGTGCTTCCATGCTTGAATACTATCCTGCCTCAGGTTTGCTGTCCGTCAGTTAGTTTGTGATAATGTGATTTAACATATATTTAGGAATATGAAGCATGTAAGCATCAACTGAAATAATAAAGGTTTAACAACCTCTAGAAGACAGGGTCTAAAAAGATTAGGCTATACTGCAAGACCTGTCTAAAGGCCTTTATTATTCAGTTCATATTCTGCTTTAGTGGCATATACTCCCTAACAAATGTGCAATTAAATTTAAACAAACTACAGTAATTGCCAGCTTTGCTTTGCCCTCCAAAGAGTTTTGCCATGCCAGTTTTGTCCCATGTGGAGTGCCAGTACATGGTGTACACTTGTACACCCTGTACAGTTTGAAAGGAGTTTTTTTAAATTAGTACCAGAAGGCAAATGTCACTGCTGTTGATGCTTAATGCTCCGTTAGTTCCCCACGCATGTATGCACAAAAGAAATGTTTGATTTCTTATTAACAAAAAATCACAACAGACAACTTTAATATTCAAACATTTATTTTTCCCCTGATCATAATGCATAAATAATAGAAGAATCTATAGTAAAGGTATAATTTGGCCCACAGCAAGACAAGCCTAAAAAAATACTAATAAATCCTCTCATAGCCGAGAAGCCTCTGCAATACAGTTCATATTTGAAATTTCATTTTCAGTCACATGTGACATAAAATAGCTTTGTTTAAACCCCTGTACAGGTGTGATAGTCTCACCATTTATTTATCAAGAGATAAGTCAGTCACATAAAATCTCTGATCGGAACTGAAGGTAAACTCAGTTACAGTGTCATGAAACATGTCAGTTTGAACATGTGAGCTGCTGACTCCTCAGTGCCTTTGAAATATTCCTCTCATGCAATGTTTCAAACCGCTGACAAGCTGACATTCAACATGAAACCATCTATTTCTATCCTCTTGATTTCATCCTGTGGTTTTAGAAATACACCAGTTAGATAAAAAGGCACTGTTCCATTAAGGAATGAAAAGCAAAAGAATAAAGATAACATAATGAATTACTGCTTAAACAGTACGTATTCATTTTCTACATGTGACAGTGAATGGCAAACAGATTCAACCTTCTTTTTTTTAATATCCGCCTTCAATGATTTAAAACAACTCATACTCATCAGCATGGGCGTAATGTGCTCAGCATGCTGCGTGTAATGCCTCCACAAGTCTTAGAAAATGAAATTTCCTACTTTAAAGATGATATCAAAAAGACCCCGAAAGCAAGCATACTCTTGTTTTCTATATCATGTTCTGACTAATTATAAGCCTACTGTAACAAGTCTTTAGCTAGTGATAATTAAAAGATAAGTCTGGTGATATTCTATATTTTTCTTATTGTCGACAAATCCCATAAAAACACAGAAGCAACAATGAACTGATCCGATTAACAAGTATTGTGTGTGTATCCAAAGCCTGATATATCTTCTTCCTCTGTGCCATAGAGCTCCATTGTTGTCCAAAAACTATTAAAAACACATCAGTGAGCCACTGTTGCACTGAGTGACATTCAATTCAATTCAATTCAGTTTTATTTATATAGCGCCATATCATAACAAAGTTATCTCAGGGCACTTTTTCGAATAGAGCAGGTCTAGACCGACTCTTTATATTTACAGAGACCCAACAGTTCCCACCATGAGCAAGCACTATGCGACAGTGGCAAGGAAAAACTCCCTTTTAACAGGTAGAAACCTCGAGCAGAACCAGGCTCAAGGTGGGCGGTCATCTGCCTCGACCGGTTGACATGTTCCTTCATTACCATGAACACACACACTGTAGTTCATTTTGACTCAATCCCACACACACTGTCCTGCTGCCCCAAATACTCACTAGAGCACCAAATGTGGATTCATCCACCACTGAAAAATGTCCCCAACAAATGCCCTATTTCCTCCTGTTTGTTTGATAAAAACTACAGGGAGTAGCTGTTTTAAGAAATTACTGAGCCTTCTTAAATTAAATATTTATATATTTGAGACCAATACACCCCCAATACATACATACATGGGTTTGGACTGAGTGCTACAGGCAGGGCAGGGAAGTCAGAAAGTTACTGAAAGACACCCTGGCGCCTCAGACCTTGAGGGGTCCCAGGATAACTGTGTCAGATGGCTTATGGCAATTTGATCAGGTGAATATTTGTTTTTAAACACTTATTTACAATGACTGTGCTCCATTTGTAGATTATGCTGTAGATTTGTGACTCGAGAGAGCTGCGCCTCGAGGTGTTTTATCATTTTAATTTTGTCTCATTTTTCGTTTCTTTTCTTATTCCTATTGTTAATTGGGTTTTATTTCATTTTATGTTAATTCTACTGTACTTTGAGCTGCATTTCATGTATGAAAGGTGCTATACAACTAATAAATAAAATGAAATAAATAATATCATTATTATTTGGCTCTGCCTGCTTGAAAAACTGACCTTGAAAAACAGCACCACGTGGTGGAGATGCTGTACTAAACTTAAGGCAGGGACAGTACCTTTAACATTTGGATTCAGCCACGACGAGCCCTGTGAAATATGTGATTTTTAGTCTGAAGTGGCTACAGTGCTGTTGGAACATGGTGGTATTTTGTTGCTGCTGCATGTGCTGCTTTGTCTGCCGAACTGAAGTGGAGTGGAAAGCACGCTGAGCTGGCACAAACGGGCACTGTGCCAATACGGTTTGGGAGCACACCCAATGTCAACAGAGATTAGGAGAGCCTTTAGGCGGTGATTGTTACCTAGTGTTGTGTTGAGGCACTGACTTGAGGATTCATACTGCCCTTTCAAGGTTAACATTCCTAAATAAATTTGTTTTAAATCAAATTACCACAAGTAGTATTCCAGCACAGTAGTACTGTGTGATATCTGGGGCTACCTTTCATATACGTCTGGTGTTGGTGCCCAATGACAGCTATTTCTGCTGGCTGGAGAAACAGTCAACCAATCAGAGCCTTTTAGGATTTGGGGCAACATACAACGTATTACTACACTGTAACTGTATTTTATGTTATTTTTTTTATCTAATTTTAAAATGTTACTTTATTCTATCTTAATTTATTTTATTGTTTTGAATGTCATTCTAATGCTTTTCTTTGCCTGTGTTTGAAATGTGCTATATCAATAAAGCTGCCTTGGCTTGCCAGCTACATCCATGAAATTATCAGGCTGGATTACACCAAATACAATGAAGCTAACATGTGGGGTCTTCTGTGTGCATGATGGGAACTCGAAGGCCACGGCTCATTTTATCTGTTGGGTTAATGCAGACATGCTAACACATTGTTGGTTTTGGTCTTTTGAGTTTTGCTGACAATAAATCAATATAGAATAATAACAGCTTTATGCTTTAACTCTTGATTAAAGAACTCTATGGAAGTGAATTCCTGCTATTTCCTCACTTTGATTTTATCCATTAACATTACTGCTAAATTTGTTTGGTATTTGATCACAACCACTTGGTCTACTGTATCATTGTAGCTTACCTATTCTGACCCACCAATGTGTCTGTAAGCTCACCATATTACTAACACACCATTAGACTGCAGCAAACATCTAGAAAGCATTTTTAATGATTTCTTCAACAAAAGGATCATGTATGTCTCTTGGCTTGATAAAGTGAGATACCTCATATATGACAGATTGTGTGATCACATAGATAAGATCAGCAGCATTTTACAAAAAACAGTACAATCACTTTGTAGCTGTAAGTGCACGTCTGTTTGTTTTGGTACGTTGAATGAAAGTGTCCAACCTTGGTAAAACAGTGCAAATTATTCATAGTGTTTGTTTTGACTTTTATGGCGTACCAGATGGCAGGAGTTCATCACACGAGGACAATTCAGACCAGGTCAGGTGAAGTGTCATTCAACCACACATAAGCAAACTTTGCAACATCTGGCGCACAAAGCAAGCTGGTGCAAACATTACGAATTATTTGCAAAACTGTCTGACCCAGAGTGTGATATGTGTTAAGGGTGACGCACAGTGTGAGGAGGTTCAGAGGCTGGTGATATACTCTGCCCCGTTAGCCGAGGCCTTGTCTTTGTCTCCCTCTGTGGGCACGCTGCTGTACTGACAGCCAGGAGCTACGTCAACAGATCTCGCTGGTTCAGGCAGCGGGGATGGTTGACCCTGCTTCAAGGACTTTCTGTCCCTTTTACCCAGCCAGCAAAATGACACCATGAGGAACAAGGCGGATGAGGCAACGACGGCACTGCAGGCAAAGAAGACGTGGAAGTACTGGTCTGTCTTGTCAATCAGGACTCCTACAACAAGAAAAATCATCAATAAAGGCAGCATTTCATGTTGTATCTTTTCTTGGTAACATTTTATTTTACAGGTCCTATATTTTTCTATAATTTCCTAGAAAAGAACTGATAAATTTACAAGAAGGTTCCTGAAAGGGCTATTCAATTTGGTACTAATTATAGGAAAAACGGGGACAGTGTTAATTGGGACAATTACAATGAATACATTCTAATTAATTGCAAGCTTTTACATAAAGCAGTAGTTCCCAAAGACAAATCTGAGGGGTGAAGAGATTTTTTTTTTTTCTGCTACACCAAATTCTGCCAATTTCTTCAAACTCTCAACCTCTCATTTTTGCAAGATAATTTAATCTATGAATATTATTCAAATAAAGCAAAGGGGGGAAAAAAATCACTCTTTGGTTGAACTTTTCACAGCCGGTGGAGACAGACGATGATGAGGGGTCGCATTCCTTCATTTTAAGGGGTCAGAAGCCAAAATGTTGGGAATCACTGACGTAAGAGTCCTTTAGTCAGTGCACTGCAGGTCAGCTGAACATGCAGGGCACAAAATTAGCACCAGCCACTAGCCAAATTCTGGTAAAATATGCAAGTGGCTGGTAGATTTGTTTCACTCACCAGCCAAAAAAACCCCCCAATGATAATCAAATGAGTGCCTGGTAAAATCTGAACATTCACTTGCCATTTGGCCAGTGTACAGAACAGTTAATTGTGTTCCCTGTAAACATGTAAAAATGTGAAATTTGTCTACAGGCAAATATGCAATTCACATATTAGAAACAATAGTAAATGAATGATTAATGAATATTTCAATAACATTCTAACTACAATACTCTAATAACTGTCTTAGACCTTTCTCTCTTTTTACACTAAAATTAATACCAAATAATCATGCTTCTTTGCAGGAAACGTTCAAGAAATCTACAGACCCATAAAGTGAAGCATCACCCCTTTCGTAAAAAAAGTATTTCTTTTAAGTATAAGCAGATACGTTCTGTGTGTACTTTGTTGAGAACCCTTTTTCAGTTGTATGTGACCACATGGAACAGCAAAACCAAGTCAGATTCCCTGACTGAGTGAAGTGATTTATTGTGACTTGTATCTGTGGTTACATCACTGCCCGAACATATAAGCAGCCACATAAACAGGGGAAGCATACCTGTCATTTGAGTCAGAGAGCCTCTGCCCTTTCCCCACTCTGCTGCTGCTAAATTTCCCTCCTCCAGTATGAAGCACTGACTTGATTCTTTTGTTCTCTGTGTACAGTAGCAGCCAAACTGACTGAGAACATTCTGTTATTTACAGCAGTAGCCTGGAGCAGGACGAACCTTCTATTCCTGTATTTCTGCCATTCACATAACACACAAGCAGAAACCAAAGCACATGCAAACACACACGCAGCCCCTCTGACTACACACAGGGGTTTTCTAGGCCTTTGTGATTTCTGATCTACAGCAGAGAAAGACAAAAAAAGATGCAGCAAGAAACTGGACTGAGCTTCAAGGTTGCTCCTAATGGTCCGATACAGACACGTTGGATTTTAAGATTTTAAATATTTATCAGATGCAGAGCCACTCTGGAGGTTTAAATAATTTCACCAATATATAGCTAACAGCAGAGGTGGTCAAATAGGACAAAACTTGCAATGACTTCTTTCATATTAGGTCAAGAGGACAGTTAATAAACATATTTAAATAGCAACTATAGGCTACTGTGACTAGTTTTAACTTGGAAGATCAGGTTGCAGACTAGTGAATTTAGTGAATGTAAAAGCAATTATGCTCTTAGTAAATAAACCAGTAATGCACTGATTTTTTTGGCTTGTAACCCCTTAAGAATTGTAAATAGAGCTGATTATCATGAACCAACCAACATATTATTTATAAACTCACATGCTCTCAAATTTAGAGATTTGGTGGACTTCAAAACTGCACAATTAACGTATAAAGTAAAAAGTACGATGCTTCCAGACTGTATCCAGAGGTTGTTTCAAATTAGAGTGAGTCAGTATGAACTAAGAGGGATTTCCACATTTACAAAAACAAAGATGGGTGTGTATATATATATATATATATATTCACAAATGCATATATTCTCAGTGCATAAATCTAAAGGGATCTGTACAAAATAATTAATATAAAAAGGGTAATTGTAATAAGCTAAGGCTTCAGCCTACACCTTTTTGATGATTATAAACTTGCTTTGATTTGATTTTTCACTGATTATTTATTTTACATTTGAATTTTACATGTTTGAGTTGTGTAAGTTGAAAATGACAGAAATAAACTAAACCAAACTTAACTTAAAACTAAACTTAAAACTAAAGTCAAATAAACTAAACTAAACTTAAGTTTAGTTTAGTTGAGTTTACTTTTAAGTTAAGTTAACTTAAAATCAAACCTAACACTAAACTAAACTTAAAACTATCTCTGCTGTCCCATTACAGGCTTCAAATGCATTGTGGTCAACAGTTCACACATAGTTTCCTCTCCTCAGCTAAATCAGAAGACGATGAAAGGCTCAGGTTTTTGAACCATTAGCTTTAGCTGCTCTTCAGCTGTGTCCCAGGTCCATACAACATACTAATTCAAAGCCAGTTTTGAGTTTGTAGTGTGCTCACACTGGAAAAGTGACAAATTAAGTCCACTCATAGAACACAAGTCTAGATATTAAACCCACAATGTGATGCAGAAAGGAAATTGAGCTCCTCAAAGCTGAAAAAACATTAAAATAAACTGCAGATGGTGGCTTGAAGAACAAAAAAATTCAATCTTTTCTTTTTCTAAAGTTTAATTGGCAGCATCATAACACAGTCTCAACACTGTTGATTGATGTCCACAATTTCTTGTATATTAACTGCTGTATACTAATATAGTACAAGTATAGTATACTATGAGTATGTAGTATAGGACACAGCTGTGTTTTTTACTGTTTTTTTTAACCAGTGAACCAATTCTACCTCCAGAGCAGCTCTCTCATGAATAAAACTGTTTATACCCAAAATCTGCCTGAAGTCTGTAAAACCATACTAAGGCAAATTGTATCAAGATGTTTTGATTATAATGCGAGTGTGTCCTACATTTCCACCATATCGTTCCTCTCCATCTCCGCTCTCTCTCTGTGTTTACGTTACCTGCCAGTGGAGGCCCAACGAGCAGCGTGATGCTCTCCATGATAGCGAGCAGGCCCAGAGCTGAGGGGAAGCGGCTCATCTCCACTATATCCATGAGGACAGTAAACATCAGGGAGCCCACCACACTCATGGACAGCCCGTAGATCACCACATAAGTCAGCAATACAGTAAAGCTGGGCCCGATGCAGCAGATACTGTTGCTGAGGCCGTTGACCAGCAAAGCTGCAGCAAATACATAAATGTGTCGCCCTTTGAACCAGGGCATGTTGAAGATGATGCCAACAGGTGGCCGCACCACGATGTTAACAATACCCAGAATGGAGAGCAGCATTGCGGCCCGGCCCGGCTCCATGTTGTTAGTGGTGGCGTAAGGAACCAGATACACCAAGGGCACCACAAACCCAAGCATCATCCAGGTGATGCCGATGGCATACATGCAGTAACGCGAGTTGTTGCAGAGCTGATCAAAGGCCATGTGTTTTCTCAGGGAAGCCACCAGGGAGCTCCATATCGTTCTCACCCACCCTTTATCCTTCCTCACATTATCCTGCTCTGGCGGAGGGGGTCCATGGTTCATCAGTGGCTGGCCTCGATGCTTGCGGGGCCGGAGGGGTCTCATCACCGCTCCGCACACGCAGCAGTTAAGCAGGACAGCCCCCAAAACAAGGAAACTCCCCCTCCAGCCCAGCTCTGTGTGAAGGTAGTTACCCAGGAGGGGTAGAGTGCACAGTCCCAGGGCTGTGCCCGTGGAGGACATGGCGTTGGCAAACACACGACGACGCACAAAGTAGTACCCGAGGATTGTCACAGCTGGTTGGAAGCTGAAGCAGAAACCAAGACCTGTAACAATGAAAGAGGCATTCAGAATGTTACAACATCAGGGACAGCACTGTGTTTACTGATTTTAAAAAGTTATGTATACAAAATGTGCAGAATAGACGAATCTCTCCCAGCCCAAAACTCTGCTTTAAAAAGGTCTGGTTTGTCACAGCTTGGGTCTTATTTTTGTACTTTTTTTGCCGTGATTCCTATCTGAAATAATAAGATTGTGCTTGTCAAGTTAATTGTTCAGATCTGGGAACAAAGTGATCTTTAAAAAGAAGTCAGATTGAAGTCAGACCATCAGACAGTTTTTAACAAACCTCCAGGTTATCTATAGTTTGTTGGAAGAGAAACCAAAGACAAATGGTATAAGTATTATCCACTATCTGTTGTAAACATCTATCAGTTTCCACTAAGACTTCCTAGTTCAACTTTGACCAACTGTATTTACTGTAGTTGTAGCACACATAAAGTTTTCCTAATGCGGCATTATTACCAACATTTCAGGTGCGTCCACTTTCAGTTTTACCTCCAAACAAAGTGGTTTAAGATAAGATAAGCCTTTATTGTCCCATAGAAAACTGTCGGTTTGTTTACAACCTGTGTGATCGTCTGACTCGTGTTTCTTTCTTTACTGTTGGATTTCGTTGTAGTGATGGCACCATGTTCCCAAATCTCAGCAATTTTGTATCTAATGGCCAAAACTATGAAAATTAGACCAAAGTTGTAATAAAGTGAAATTTTCCTTTAAGTTTAAAATGGGTTTTATTTTTCCTATTGAAAGTTTAAAGCTGCATTACTTGATTTTTCTGGCCACTTGGGGGCAGAAAACTCCACAACAATCTGAAAAACACCAACTCTAACATACTTTTTGCTTTACTAAGTTGTCATTGCTAGTGCCTATTTACACATAGAGTAACATTAGCTTTCATTTGGAGTCATGAATGTAAGTCCAATATTTCTGGTTCGGTCTCTGCCAACTCTTGAGATAAACATCTTTAGCATTTTGGCAGCACTTTAGCTGCTAACTGTTCTAACTGTGTCTGCTGTTTGGGGCTGGGCAGATAGTGTACCATGTAGTGTCACCACGATCATCAAGTGTCAGCTGGGATAATAAATCTGTTGAATGTTTACTGACCTGTAATCACCCCAGCTGTGACGTAGAGCTGGCTGATGGACTGGGTAAACGAACTGGCAACCATACCAAGCCCACTCAGGACTCCACCCAACATGACTGTCGCTCGGCAACCAAATCTCTCCACCAACACGCTACAAAAGGGACCTGTGGATAAAATGTAATGCTCTTAGTTTAATGCAGACCGGAACAGAAATGGGCAAAGGCTTACACGGCAGAAGCGAGGTCATTTTCTTAATCCTGCAGCCGGTTTCACATAACTTGTGTTTGGCTGTAATCTGTACCAGCTGAATGAAAGTACTCAAAGCATGTTTGCTCTCTTGACAGAGCCATGTGTGCACATGGTGTATAACTAAAGTGTTTGTTACAGTGTTTCAGGGGCAGAATTATCGGTCCTGAACACATTTTCCCATCTCTACCATGTCGTTTTGCCTCAGTTGCTGCTCATGAACAATCTTTGCCTGAAGAGGAAGGTTCGCATTGCGTACTCTGATGCCTCAGTACTAAACACAGAGGGTATATCGGTTAAAGGTCACCAACAGGGGTAAATTCAACACACACTGGAGGTGCCTTTGTTGTTAGGCAACAAGGGCTGCAAGGTACTGATGGAGATAATAACTGACCTAACTGAACACAGAGTGCTTGAAGTCTCAGTTTAAGTGTTTAAAGACTAATTTTTCACTTAAGTTTCTCCTGAAGTAGCCTCAAAGCCAGATTTTCTCCACACAGTTTGAAAACAATCAATCAATCAACAATAATCACAAATAATACTATTCGGCATCTACTTGTTTTAGGCCGTATCTGTACTTTACTTTTAGGTCAGCTAACATTACAGTTTCAATTGCTGCTGAATCGATTCTTCAACCCACAAAATTCACAGGACGGTTGGCTACGTACATCAATGCCTTCTGAACGTTGGCTGATGAGCGGCTCAAACTTTGTGCAGCTTAATGAAGATAAACCTGAGGTTTTTGTCACATTTCTGTCAGCTCAGGAAGATTTGTAAGATCAAAGCATTCCTTTCTCCTACAACCATGGGAACTGTGTGCAATTATCACATCCCCACACACTGTTGTAGCTCTCTATAGTCTGGAACCGGTAAAAAAGCCCCTCTACTGTACATACCTCTACTTTATTCAGAATGCAGCAGCTTAAACAAGAAGTCTAGCATTAATTTATATTTCTAGTCTTGTTAAAAATCAAAACAAACAACGTGTTAGTCCGTGTCTTAATACTTTCTGACTTCACTAAGGTGTCTGTGGCTCTCAGCCCTAAAGCCAATCTTTAAAAAATTTCTAGCAAGGAGTCCTAGCTGAGGACTTAACAAATGTTGGAAAACACAGGTCTACTTGTGCAGTGGACTATTCACATGCTGATAGTTGTTACATTTATTTGCTTATGTTTATTTACCATGCTGGTAATTTTAGTACTTAATCTATTTGTCAAATATCTTAGCATGTGACCACTTTCATTTCTGGCATTATAGCCTTATTGTGTTGGGTGGAGATGTGAGCGCACCTCTAACGAGATCAACCACAAACATTATCCCTGCACCATCTAATCTGTAGTGTTTCATTAATTCACTGTCTTTCAGCGTTTGGAGAACATTTCTCCTACCTCTTTGTCTTTCCTCCATTTTCTCCTCTGCTTGAGAAACTCTTAAAAGTCCTCCTCCCTACTCCTAACAGTTTTTACCTTAGGAGCTCTCTTAAGGGCTAAGATGATTTGTGAATAACTTTTATTATTATCTAGGGGAAATTCTTAGAAAACATCATTATTCTTCTTAGAATTTTGTCACTAGGAGCAACTCTTTGTACTAGGAAGCTTTATGAATACGGCCCCAGATTTGTCATTTAAATGTAAACTACAAAAACGGAATGTATGATGCACCTCTTTAGTGATCCCCTTTTAGTTTTTGGTATTCAGATTTTTCATTTCAGAAAAACAAATTTTATAGGCAAACCTTTATGCCATCATTTGTTGTGCCTTTTAGTGATCATGATCTTTTAAATGGTTCATATTTCATCATTTTAATTTCATCTATTATGCCTTTTTGTGATTTATTCTCGTATCTAATCATAAAATGTATATTTTTGTTCTATAATACATTTCAAATTTAATGCTGAAGAAAAATTCAGAGGTCTTTTCATCACAAATTAGACATAAATTAAACAGAAGCCACCTGCTTCAAATGTTATCACTCGATTTACTGGGCGTTATCTGAACCTACAAGTAGGTGTAGTAGGCCCCTTCTAACCCATATTTATGAGGCTGATAACCACAGACAATGCTCATTTAGTCGACTGATAACATTCGAAACGGATGCCACAACTTCAAGCAGTGTAAACGCAGCTTAGAGCTGTGTTTTCAGAAAGAGAGGGAGGGAGGCGGAAGGAGAGGAATTTAAGTTTGATAGCATTGCGATGGCACGGACCAGTACTAATTGTTTTTGTGTAACCACAGCCTTCTTTTGATAAAAACAAAAGGATGCAGGAGGTAAATACAGACCACCACCCATAGACAAACTACACTTCATACTGTAATGCATGTGAACAGACACTTCTTACTCCTGTGTTTTTAGAAATAAATCTCAAGGACATAAAAAAATTACGATGATTATTACTATTTTTGACAGTTGTTGCTGATAAACTGGGAGTGAAGATCACTATCAAGCCAATCTGATAACATGGAGACTTTACAAAACATCGAGTGACTTTCACCCACTTCTTGTTTTGCCTGGAACCAAGTTGTCGATTTTACACTTTAAATATTGAAATGGTTGGGTAAGACCTTGTATTATTTGCTTCTAGATATCCACTAACATCTCAAAAAACCTGTTTCTGATCCATATGATATCAAATGTCTCCTGCACTTTAGCTCGAGGGCCAGACTAACTACATTCCTGCTATTCAATGTTTTCAAAGAGTTGGATATCCTATGCAATCACCCCCACCACTCCAAACTCTTTTCTCTGTTTGACCAGTATTTGAGAGGAAATCTCTTACATGCACAGTATGCTGGCTGCAGCAGCATAAAATACCTACTTGTCATAAAATCTAAAATTCTGCTATACAGATGGAAACATAAAGTTAACAAAAGAAATAACTAGTTATTGCATAGCTGAGACATTCACCTTGATCCTCTCTATTGACTTTATATGCCCTTGCACAGCCAACACTTCCCTGTTTTATGCAAGTTACATAATGCGTCATAGAGGAAGGAAGTTGGAGAGACAGACCCGTTGTGCACCACACATGGGACTTGTGCAATGACAAAGTTCCATGAAAGTATTCTTTGTACAATGATCAACTTACACATTAATGCATCAATACAAGAGAGGAAAACATCTTAAAGTTATACCACTTAAGATTTTTATGAAATCAAACCCAGTTTTTGATACTATCTCTGGTCAGCATATTTTCAACAATAGCAATTCAATGTATTTACATTCTGTAATTACCTTTCTATATTGTAGTTTTCATTGATAGAGCGGAGTCCACTGTTCAAATTGACTACCAATCCTTTTTTAGCCTCTCTATTTACTGTTCATTCTCCTACAGCTGTATTACTGCTGCTGCTTCATTAAAAGCATGGAGTTTGCTTTTATTGTGAAGCAGTCACAGGAAACAGTGTATCCTGTTACTACCAGTCAAACAACCAGGACTGAAATCTTAAAGAACCCCAATTGAAATCTTTAGGTTTAGGTATGACATTTTTCTTTATAAAACATATTATTTAGTTCTAGTGAACAAAATATGACTAATAATGTGCCTAAAAGTCTACTGAAAGCCCTAGAAAATTAAACATCAGTATTTATTAAAGCGATCCTACGTAACTTTTGCTGAACAGCAGCTACTCTACCCACAAGTGGTAATTACAGTATAATAGTAAATGCAAAAACATAGTGTAACAGTAACATAAATAGAGAAGAGTCACAAAGTCAGTAGCTCAGCGATCAGGAAACTAACTCAGTAATGTTGCTAATGTTAGCCACCATAAGCTACTTGTCATACCAGACCAAGTGAGACTGCAGCAGCAAAACCCCTTTAGTGTATCGATTTAAACAAGAGTTTGTTGTATTAATCTGTAAAGGAATACATGTGCTATTTTGTCTTTTAGAAGTCACTTTAAAGTTTGGGTTATTATTTTTTTGTATTCTTGATGTGTAGAGTGCTCAAGTACCTCTGGGCCGTGGGTAATAAGCGGGCTGCAGTTTCTCATGGGATAATCTTCTTTAAATCAACACCAACACAGCAAGACAATTTAAAACACACCCAAATTCTCTCTCTCTCTCTCTCTCGGGTTTCACATTTTCCCCACACACCAACAGCAGGTAGGAGCTAAAATTACCCAGAGGCTAGGGGGGCATTAAAGGGCAACCTAAAAGTTACACATCTAATATTAATGGTGTTGTAAGTGATAATTAACTGCAGAAGCAGTGATGATAAAACTCTGCAAAAGCCCAAAATAATAATATAGCCTAAAAATATATTATGTACTACTGTGTATCATACAGTTTAATGTCACAACATAAACAAGTAAATTTAAGAAATTAAGGGTACTGTAATTAAGTTACACATTAACTAAATAGAGAACTAACCAAAAAGAGCCCAGTTTATTTCCTGGTCTGCCTACTTTACCTCCCGCATGAAGCACTGACGTCATGATGGAGGGCACCCAGGAGGTTTCGCTGTTGGAGGCGAGGAACTCATTCTGCAGGTCAGTGTAGAAGATTCCCACACAGGAGGGGAACGCCAGGGTCAGAGCCAGGACCATGATGGTGGCAGCCAGCACCACCCAGCCCCACCCGCCATCTGGAGCTGTGACTGCTCCCGTTACAGCCACAGAGTCAACTCCTTGTCCCCCCTCCTCGGATTCACAGTCATTGGACTCTTGAACTTTCTCGTGCTCCATACCGTTGGCCTGCTCACAAACCATGGAGGCCTCCGGGTGGAGGCAGCGATCACTCGTCCCTCTGCTTCCATTTCTCTGAGTCATTTTCTGCTTGGCAGTTCAGGCAAGGCTTCTGTGTTAGCTCTGCACGGTGTGTGATTACTTTTGAGGTCCATGTCACTGTAACCGCTGCGACCTATAACAACAAAAGACAACAATCCATCAGGTTGTGTGGAGCAGCTGAAGTGGACGGCAATGCCAGTCTGTCGGTCCACCACATTGGTCTAAAGGGAAATCTCTAAACAACTATTGGATTGGCATGAAATTTTTAATAGACATTCATGTTCCTCAGAAGATGAATCCTAATGACAAGTAACTTCATCAGATACATGTTTTAATTTGTCCCTTTTTTATTTTGATCAAATACCAGCAAAGCTTATGACATTCCCATCAACCTCAGCTATACTTTGTGTTTAGTGTTAATTAGCTAATGTTAGCATGCTAACACACTAAACTAAGATGGGGAACATGGTAAACATTATGCCTCCTAAACATCAGCAGGTTAGCATCGTCACTGTGAGCATGTTGGTTTATGTCAGAATGTTATTGCTTTAGCTGCTAAATGCTCCACTATGTTCACCATATAATCGCTAACTTTGTCTGTCTGCTGTCTGGTGCTGGACAGGTAGCGTAACAGTCGCTTTATGCCTGTGCTTTAAAACCAAGCAATAAAACAGCAGGTATCCGGTTCAGGGAAACCAAAGGGAAATGTGCTCAAATCTTCTGGTGGCCATGTTTTGAACAAGCTGGAGGCGATCAGTTCATTTTAATTTTAATTTGCCAGTCCTAGTTACAGTAATCTAAACAAAGGCATGAATAAGGATTCATACATCCTAAAATGAAAGAAATTACATAATATTGGCAACGTTCCTGAGTTGGCAGATGGTGGACTTTGTTATGTTACTTAAATGTTCAGAGAAACTCAAGAACCACCCTAGATCTCTAATCTACTGTGCAGAATGTAAGCCCCAAGGGGCCTGCAGCAACTCATTTCCTGTAGGTGCTTCAGAGCCAAAAGACCATCAATTCAGTTTTATCCGCATTTAAAAATCAGAAAATGACATCCAGGACATTATGTCTGCAGGTCAGACTGTGAGTGAGTTAACAAAGGAGACGTGTGATGGGTTTAAGGAATCTGGCTAGCATGAGACTAACATGCACTTGTTAAAACCCTTGAATGAAAAGCCCTGTGTGCAAATGTTCCAAAAGAACTTCGCCCCACAGACTCCTAATACCATTTCCAGATGTACCAACTACTGAGCAGAGCAACATCTTCTGAGATTATGCTCCTGTGAATACAACTCTCAGCCATATACACCCATATTGATCGTGGGCATTGCAGTATTTTACAGATTTACTTCTTCTTTAATATTGCAGTTCTTCTTTAGTGAACTTTTGCACATTCCTTAGTTAATATTTTGCACATCCCTGCACAAATGGTACAGTTTAATCTAAATAACAGTCATATTGTACGTTTTTATTATCTTATTATTTTTTATAATATTTTTGCATATCTTATTGTCAAAGTTTTATTTTCTATTTATGCTTCTTGACTTGCAGCACTTGTTTTATCTTTCTTTATATTTTCTACTTACTATGTTTATTGTTATGCACCAATATAGCAAAGCAAATTCCTTGTATGTGTAAACCTGCTGGGCAATAAACCTGATTCTGGTTCTGCGAGGCTTTGGCTCAATTTTCACAACAGCAAAACTCTGATGCAAAAAGCTGAACTGACATGCAGATTCTTCCCTTTAAATACAAAAGTGCAAAACACTAAATCACACTCTCAGTCCTCAAAATACAGACACATATATTAGTGCAAGTTTCAGTGCTTATTACTCAGCATACAGATCATGAATCAGTTGTAACGTGTTTGCAAACAGTAACAACATTACCCTGGTGAGCAGCAATTTCTTTTCTTTTAATTACTGTCAAACTACTGTGTTATGATGAAAATTAGTTACCGTTTGACAGAATTATTTGATAATTGGCGTCTCATTTTAAAATGCAACCATGGTTAGAATTCATAATGTTGAGTTGTTCTGATGTATTAAGTAAGTGGATACGGATGTTTTCCTTGTGTGTGTGAGATTTTGAGGCCAAAATTAGAAATATAGCGTGTGGGGTTACGAATTGTGCAAATTGAAACTCTGTTGTGGAAACTGAGCCAAAGCAATTGTAAACTACTGTAATCTGCTGCGGTAAAAGCATCCAGTTTTCTGGTTTCAGGCTTTGTTGGAACCTGGCTGCAGGGATTTGCATCCGATTTTCGGAAAAATAAATACCCAACGACCTTTAAAAAACCCAGAAGGTTGTGTAACAACACTAAATGCTGTTCTGAAGGTATTTCCAGAATCCTCTAAGACTCATCAAACATTACATCTGCTGCACAACAAAAAAAAGATTTTGAACCCATTTCCCAAATTGTGCTTCTTTTTCCTAATGCAAACAAAGACAGAAGGAACAGTTCGACAATTTGGGAAATATGCTTATTCGTATTCTTGCTGAGAGTTAGATGAGAAGATTGATACCACTCTCTACTCTGTACGTTAAATATGAAGCTACAGCCAGCAGCCAGTTATCTTTGCTTAGCTTAGCATAAAGACTGGAAACAGGGGGAAACAGCTAGCCTGGCTCTGTCTTAATGTGACACAATTCGTCTAGCAGCCCCTTCTAAAGCTCACAGTTTAACACCTTATAACTTGTTTGTTTCAGTTGTACAAAAAAAGTGTAAAGTTTTTTGTGCTAAGCTAAGCTAACCAGCTGCCGGCTGCAGTATTTACTGTACAGACTTGAGAGTGGTTTCAATCTTCTCATCTAACTCTTGGCAAGAAAGCAAATACATGCATTTCTCAAAAATGCCAAAACTTGTCCTTTGAGAAAGGGATTTAAAGTCTTTTTTGTGCAACAGACAGAATATTTTTTCCATCTAGAGGGTTAGAAGAGTTTTGAGGATTCTGGAAATACATTCAGAACAGCGTTAAGTGTTGGTAAACCACCATAATTTACTTTTTGGAAAATTGGATGTTGCAAATGTAACAGTAACAGATGAGAGGCACAAACTGGGGCTGGTCAAACCATGAAAAACAGCCCCAGAACAAAAGCTAACAAAAGTACAGGGCTGGTGTGTCTACATACTTTTGGCCATATAGTGTAAGGCAGCCGTGTCACGCTCTTATTTCTTCCCTTCATATTCCTCTTACTATTCTCAGTGTGTAATGGATCAGTGAGGGGGGGGGGGGGGCCTCACATATCTCAGCAATCTGAGCCACCAAGCCATGACATCCTGTTTTTCTCTTTCACCTCCTGCCCGCTCTACAGCCATGTTTAAATACTACACGTTATTAAAGTGGTTGTTAGGAGAATACTCTGCATTTCTCCCTTGATAAATAAAAGTGATGCTGAGCAGCTTGGTCTTCCTGTGGGACAGCCCATGGAGGGAGGAGCTCGCTGCGTAATTACTGATTAAGTGAAATTTTGTTTACATGCATCAAGCCGCACAAACTGAGCTTTATCCGCCTTTCACATTTTCAGCTGTAGCCTTTTTTGCCAGCTTCACCCATGTGGCACCTCGTAATTATTCCGGCTTGTTTATGTCCGAAAAGCCCACCAAAACACGCATTAGTATCAGTCCAGACCCCATCACAGCCCTGTTAGATACTAGTCTTCCACTACACTAAAAGTATCGCTTCTTAAAAGGCAACCTCATGTTGGCTATCTTTTGTTCCAATCAGTGTAATTTTATCCTGATAAATACCTTGAACGTCACTCGTTCGGCACTTTCGGAGGAAATAGGAAGCGATTTAACCAGTAACATCAGTCTCTTCCGGGAATTTGTAAATAAAAAAAAAAATCACCTTTTTTGTGTCAGTCTCCCGCTCCACACACACACACACACACACACAGACACACACACAGGTGCGGTCGCTCCTTGATGACTGCCGGGAGCAGCAGCTGCTGTGTCTGCTCCTAGTCACGGAGCTCCAGCGTCCGCCCGCTGAAGGTGGGAGGAGACTGACGTGGCCGCCTGCGAGGGTCGGATACGGGCTGTGCAGGCCCCAGTCCTGCTACACCACAGGCGGCCGAGAGGGGCTGTAAGGCATGACACTTAACGGTGGACAAAATGTACAGTGTGCTGTTCTGTGGTATTTGAAAGACTGCAGTGGGTGGTGGAATGTAACTATTTTACTCGGGTACTAATTCAAGGTTTATTTCCATTTTTTTTTCATGCAAAAAAAGCAAACGTGAAATGTATGTTGTTTTTGAGAAACATTACTCTTAATGTGAAATATTATTTTTCAGGGGCCACATGTGCTTTAACCATGAGTTTTTATCATGTGTCCAAAAACCACACATGTACAGTGTGTTTCACATGATGTCCTTCATTTCAGTTGTCACATGTGATACAGTCATGTGTTTTTATTTAAGACAAGATCAACCCAAAGTTTACCTCTCGCACTTACTGCGAGAGGTATCCGAAGATGTTTCAGAGACGGATATCTCAAAACCAAGTGAAAAAATGTGGGGGGTTTTGTGATATGGGTGAACGGACCCTTTAAAATGATCAAGAAATTAACATATTATTTAATTGAGCATTTGTAGCTTTACCCTTCACTACATTGTAAGCAATAAAAATATACACAAATAAGTAACTAGTAAAATAATCATGGCTGGTAGAACACATTTCAAAAGGGGCTAAAACCTTTGAGGACACTTTCTAAATCTGCCATTATGTTCTTGATAGAAGAACTTCAGTATGTTCATCCTGTTTCATTAAATCCACAGAAACAGTACCAACAAACAGCCAGTGAGACACATTTTAAAACACAGACACATTTTATGATTAAAAACCAGACAGGGTTTTGTTAAAATTGTTACATGTAAAGAAACGACATTGGTAGACAAAATTCAAAAAATATAAAATAAATAAAAGTGAAACAAACAATCAGAAAAAATGTTTTGTCAGCTTCCAAACATTTCTCCAGTCTCCATTGACAATATTCACATTTGACATCAATACTGTTGATAAATGAACACAAAGTAACTGTTAATAGGTGACATTTTCATTACGTCTAAATGAGTGTACAAGTGTGCATGTTCACAAACGCATGCAGGTGTTTACAGATTAACTGGCAAAAGGATTCATGAATTAAAAAAATCTTTCTTTTGTGTGTTGACCTGCGGGTTGCCTAAATGCTTTATAAACCAAGGTTGGGGGAGGTTCTGCAATCTGATTGGTTAGTTAATTTGTGTTCAAAGCTAGCTATTCTTTATCTACGGTTTCGTTAAATTGACATGACAAAGATACAAAAACAACAAAGAAACAGAACATGTGAGTAGAGAATATGTCTAGTTGTAGACCAACTGTTCCACACAAGAAATCTACACCTACATACCACAGAGCCATGCCTTCCCTCTGCTCCCCCCACCATGCATCACATACACTTTGCACTAACACAGAGGTCAGACAAAATTCAGTACACAACACCATAATCTCTAGAACAATGCATGCTCTCGTTTTCACGTGCCCAAACAACAGAGATATACTTTTTGCAGATTTGTTAAAATTGCACATTATCTGTGGACTAACTAGTGCAGGTGAAAGTAAAAACTTTTTTTGTTTTAAAAAACGGGAGCTTGATTCAAATGTTAAGATAACCCCACTGCAAAGTTCAGCAAGGTCAGTGGTTCCCAACCTTTTTGGCTTCTGACCCCTCGTCAAAGGTCACATATATCTGAGTTGTGGCCAGTTCAACCCAGCTTTATTGTCTTATTTAAATCATTTATTTGATTCCTCAAGAAGTAAAACTATCCGGTAATTCATAAGAAACACGGTTAAGAGTCTACAGCCATGGAAGCAGCTCTGTAAGGCTGCCCTTAGGCACAGTGTTGCAGGTATAATTTCTACCTTGTTCACCATCTTACTTTAATGTGTTAGCATGCTTACATTTGCTCAATGGCATTAAACACAAAGTACAGCTGAGGATGATGGGAATATCATTACTTTTGCAGGTATTTGGTTATAAACCAAAGTATTTGACAAATAAAGATTTTGACCTGATGATGGCACTAGGTGGTGGAATGACCAACCGACCAAACATTACCATTCCTATAGACATGTCGCTGGCATGCCTAATAACAAGAACAAGAGTCTACAGCTATGTGAGCTAAATGCTAACATGAACACACTAACATGCTCACAATAATAATTCTAACATACTGATGTTTAGCAGGTGTCATGTTTACCTTGTTCTCCATCTTACTTTAGCACGTTAGCATGCTAACATTCGCTAATTTGCACTAAACACAAAGGAGGCTGATGGGAATGTCATTCGTTTTGCAAATATTTAGTCATAAACCAAAGTAGGCTATTGATGATGGCGCTACATGAAAAGTCAATGTCAATTTCATGGCAATGGTTGTTGAGATATTTCAGTCTGGACTAAAGTGGTGGACCGTCTGACACTGCCATCTATAGAGCCACAACGTTAGCATGGCTAATAAAATTATTAATGGAAAGACTGAAAAAATAAGCAGATTTCTCTAACAGAAATATGTTGGGGTTTCTTTCTTTCCTATCTTGTGACCTCTTATGGGGGTCCAGACCCTCAATTTGGGAACCACTGAACTGTGCAACTAAGGTAAGATAAAACTGGGTTCACAAAGGTGACAGGTACAGTAAGTGCTTTAAAGGTTGATTACACACATCTAAAAATGAATCATTCGAGATGGCTTCAGCATGCAACTCAAGAAAAAAGAAGCCAAATGACGGCGAGTTTACTGTCAAAATCGGTTTCCGATAACAAATGCACTGCTGGAGTTTTACTAAGATAAAAGACGAGGAGGGAAACCTGCTTTGACTGGTCTTTCTGCTTCCCTCCCATTTGGTAGTGCTGCAAACACAACGCCAACCATCAACAATGTTTACAGCAAATTCGGACACAATTTTGAACCTCCAGGAGCGTAAGGGATTGTGGGTGGGTTTAGCTCAAAAGCAATGGCACAAAGAAAGCAGCTGGTAATCATTTTCAGTTTGTCGGTATGTATCATAACATTTAAAATAATGCAGGGGACAATGGATTTGTTTAGCTTGCCTCTCACTGATACACTAACAATAGAAAACAAGCTAAAGACCGCATTATACATTATACCTCAGGTAGGTGCCTCCTGGCTTTTTTAAGGTATGAGAGGCACCTTATGATAAGAGGGGAGAACAACTGTGCACAACACAGGTCAAAGGCACAACACTGGACAGAGACGAAGGGAAACAACACCCAAGGTGCTTTGCAAAGGCCCAGAGAACAACGAGAGAAAAAAGTGCTCCTCAATGAGACGTTTTGGGCATTTTTAGCAGCACAGTCTGCTCACAATTCAGATTAGCAGAATAAAACTGCACAACACACAGTTGAGAGGAAAAAAACAAAGAAGTCACATCAAAGTTTGCGCTCTGAGGCCTGACTGAACATGGTCAGGAAGCATGAGAACAGCAAAGGTACAGATTTTTTTTCTCATTAAATGCATTCTTTTAGTTCATGCTTGATATAACATAACTGCATCAAATATGTTCTTTGTACAAAGAATGGCGTATCAAAGTGATCAATGCCAGTGATAAGGATCGGATGCCCCTTAGCTTTTAGGGCCAGTGATTCAAATGTGAGTTCAGTCTGCACAACAAGATGTTCCAATTCTCCATTTGATATGTGGAAAGCATTAAGTTGCTCATATAACAAGGCTGCATTTCAACCAGTAACAACATCATACTCACATCTGTCAACATTGTATTTTTAAGGGTATAGTGGTGAAACAATTAGTCAATTAACCATTTTTTACCAAGCAAAAATGGCACAAATTCACTGGTTTTTCAAATGTGAAGATTTGCTGTTTTCTTTGTGTTATATAATTGTACGTTGAATATCTTTGGGTTTTTGACTGTTGGTTGAGGGAACACACAATTTGATGTCACTGTGGGCTCTAAGAACTTGCATTTGGCATTTTTCCACTGCTTTCTGACATTTTATAGACTAAACAATCAATTGGTTAATTGAAAAAATAATCATCATTAATGAAAGCAATCATTAGTTGCAGCCTTATAGTTTGGTGACTGCTATGGCTGCAACTAACTATGATTGCAATTACTTTCTCAATTAACCGATTAATAGTTTAGTCTATAAAACGTCAAAAAAAGTGAAAAATGTCACATTTTCCCAGAGCCCATGGAAACGTCTTCGAATGTCGTGTTTTACCTAATCCAAACCCCTAGAATATTCAGTTTACAATGATATAAAACACAGAAAAGCAAAGACATTTCTGCTTCAAAACTGTTACAGTAAATTACGTGAAGGTAACTGACTGGTAGTTTCAGCTCTGGTTACTTGCAGCCCTACAATTTTGGTAAATGCACATTTGAAATAGAGGCCTATCCACTTTTACTTGCACAAAAGTCATTGAATTCTCTTGCATATCACTTATAAATCATTTGAAAATACATACTTGTACATATTTAGTCTGATAATCAATCATTTTCACTATAAAATCAGAGATGTGTGCAGCCATTCAGAGGGTCAGAAGAACCAGGTATATATGTATTTCCATGTTGCTCCAATGTTGTTACAAGTCTTTAAAACAGCACAATCACATAGCAACTTAATGTCAAGTATATGTCAAGAGAAATATACTTTAGCCAAGTTGGTACCTATCTGCTGACACAGAAAAAAAAAAAAAAAATCATATAACATCTGAAATAGAGGCTTCCCTCTGAGGCTCAGAAAACTGAAGACACTTCCCATCTGGCAGGTTCACTTACAGTGTGTAAATTTCTGTGTAGGCTCAGGTATCTCAGGGCTTTAAGCGTGAGGAGTACAATTCAGCTTGTGCCACAGTTGCTACAAGTGCTGCAGAACATAAGACAACACAGTCATTTGGGTGTTTAGTTGAGGACTGGCAACAGAGGCAGCTGCAAAGTGAGTGATTATTGGTATGAGAATAGCACAAGGCCGGGGAGAGAGGGGTGCTTCAGGGTTTTGAGGCAGCATACAAACTGGCCACAGTCCAATCCCCGCCACGCCACGCTTGTCTGGTCAAATGGCAATGAAAGTAGTTTTCCTTATCCCCAATTACAATTTTAAGATATGCAAGAGATCAGAGTAGGATATCCAAGAGAAAACGTGGATGTTTTTGAGGAACACTACAGAAAACGTGCAGGTGAAAAACTTATATTGATATTTTGAGTCATGGACAGAAGCAGAGAGGCACTGCATACACATACTCACATCCATGTTACTGGGTGGGAAAACTTCAAGAAAACTGGTTATGAAAAAATGATATTTTCTCCATCATTTAAATAGACTCACCCACCAGAATATGTAAATATATGACAACTATGATACAGAAATCAATAATTACACCATTTGCATTCAATTTTTCATATAATTTCATCATGTAGCCTATATAGATTTATATAGATTCCTCACATGCCTTGACAAATTGTACACAGGTGTAGTTTAGTCTTTTTGAGTCATTTGTTTCCTTTTGCGCGGAAATATCCCAAATTTTCTCCGTGGGAGGACAGACCAAATCGAGCCCAAAAGCAGGAAACAGGAGGAGTAGGATGCCGAGATTTTACAGCGGCGCCATCGCAGTGCTGGACCATGACAGGGCATCTGTACGATGAACGTTTGTCACTCGTTTAAGGTATTTCTAAAGACTCGAGAGAGTGGAGGAAACGCGGCACCAGGCTGGCTCAAACAGAGCGATTGGACTCTGCATCATGCTGCCTGCAACTGCTCCATCTCACCCTCCATCTCCTGGCTCAGTTTGTTGTGCCGCGAGCTGCCTCAGACATCAGCCGAGGAGTCTGGGAGTGCAGAGAGGGAGGCGGCGGGCGTCGATACTCGCTCCATTAACAGACTCTGGTAAAGCGAGAGGCTCAGTCAGTGGAGTTTATTCCTTTATGTCCTTTGAGAGTCCTGAGGAGGTTTCTGCTAAGTCGACAGAGCCAAATGTATAAGAGGGAGGAAGTATCCTGTCTGTTAATAGCAATGATGATAACGATGAAGACGATGATGATGATTTATAGTAGCTCTGTGCTGGGCGTCCATCCACTAACAATAATAAGGGGCTACAATCAGCACCATAGCCTGCACCGCAGTGACACTGACCATCAGAAAGTTGTTATGAGGAAAACCACTCACTTGTATTCCCTTTTAAACTCCGCCTGAAGTGTTCCACAGTCTGCGATGGAGGAGAAGAAACGAGAAGACAAGTCAGGGTCGTGTTGCAGCACTGGAGGAGAGGGGGGCGTCGGGGAGCCCCCGCTGTGGAAAGGCACACCAGAGGAGGAGGGCCGGGGGTTGACGATTATGATGTAGGTGATGGTAGAAAGGTGAAGGGGGGTAAACTCATGGATCTTGATGACAGCTGGAGGAAATGTTTGTGTTATTGTTTTTGTTGATTAAGTGTTATTTAGCTCAAGGTCTCTTCACATCCGTGAGCCTCGCTCCTGAAGGATCTGTGAGGACAGAAGGAAAAATAAGTCAGCGGAAACAGAAGGAAACAACTAAAGCGGACTTTGATTTTGTGAAGGTAATTAAAGGTGTTATCAAGTAATCATTTAAGTCATTTATCAAGAAAAAAATGGTCCACGTTTCTTCTCTCTTTTATATGACTGGAAGTTGAATGTCTTTGTGTTTTGAACTAGTGGTGAGAAGTCATGATGGCCCTTTTCCACTTCTTTTTTTTGACATTTTATAGACTAAACAATTAATAGACAGATTAGCCAATAAAGAAAACAATTGTTAGTTTCAGCTTTACTAGTGATATTTTATTTTTTTCTTATAGTCAACAAATCCCATGAAAAGACTAAAACCAACTATGTGCTGTCCATCTCTCAGTACTTCCCTACCCTGTGTGACACTCAGCTTAAATCATAAATTGTAAAAAAAAAAAAAAAAAAAAAACATAAATATTTGAAAACAGCTCACAAATATGACGTTTCATTTAAATAAAAATAAATAAATAAAAAAAGACTCAGTAATTTCCAAAAAACAGCTGGATACTAGTTTTTACCAAATGTTACTCATACAGGAGTAAATAGTGCATAAGTATAGTATAAGTATAAGTAAGTATAGTATATAATAGTGGCGGATTAATACACATTTATATCAGGCTTTTGATACACAGACAATACTTGTTAGTGGGATCAATTCGCTATTGGTTTTGGTCTTTTCATGGGATTTGTTGACAAAAAGAAAAATATAGAATATCGGCAGCCTTATCCTTTGAAGTGACTCGTGTTCAGCAGATTGCTGACCTTGGCCTTCTCGGTGGGCTCGATGACGATGCCGTTGGTGGAGTTGTTGAGCTCCCGGGAAACTACACATAGAAACTCAGCCTGGTCCTCGTTGCCATAGTTATAAGAGGAGCCGATACTTATAAGCTGAGGACAGAAAAAAAACACGAAAGGCTGGAAATTATAAAGTTGCCTCCATGGAAGAATAGAAAGTTCCCTGAAAATTTCATTAATTTCTGTCAACTAAAATCTACATTCTGGGCAATACTGCTATTTTTGAAGTTTTCTCTTTCTTGGTTCCAGCTTCTCAAATGTGAGGATTTTCTGCCTTTCATTATAAATTTAATATCTTTGGGTTTGAGATTGTTTGTCTCCTTGGGCTTTGGGATAGTGTGAAAGCTTTTCACTATTTTACATTTTAAAGACAAAATGATTAATAGATCAATTGAGAACACGATCAACAGATTAATCAGAAATGATGCAGCCCTAGTAGTCACCAAACTATAGGGCTGCAGCTAATGATTATTTTCATTAACGATTATTTTTTCAATAAATCAGTCAGTCAAAAAAACATTAAAATCATTAATACAATGATATAAAACGAGAAAAGCAATAAATGCCCACAGAAGCTAAAACCAGAGATTGCTGGCATTTCATACTAAAATATAATGTCAACAGATGTGAATATAATGTTGTTACTGGTGTAAACGCAGTTGCTCATCGTGCAGACTACAATTATGTTACATCAGCATGAATTGATAGATACATTTTTTTAAGCAAAAATGCCAAAATTTCACTGGCTCCGGCTTCTGTTGTGGTTCCAAGTGTTAATAGTCTGTGATAATAAATTAATTCTCTTTAGGTTTTGGACTGCTGGCTGCACAAAACAAGCAATTTGAAGATGTAGAAGATGAAGAAGTAACATCTGCTGATTACTCAAAAATGAAGATGATCATTAGTAGCAGCCTTAAATATCACCAGACATGCGATGCCAACTATCAGTACTTTTTTCCCCCCCGATATGTTTAAGGCCCAAATCCAAACTGAAGCTTGAAACAGCAGCTCTGAAACAACTAAAGCATAAACTAAAACATGACAAGAGGGACATGCACCTGCTCAAACTTCCAACCGTCCGACATGGTTGAGACCATCTGTGTGAGTTCCTCCTCTTGGCACTGTAGTACTCGATACACATGCTTCACAGGGCCCTGGGGGACACGACGAGAGCATACACACAAAACAACATCAATAAACTGCACACAAACACAGATAAAAAGCTATTTTTGGTTATATTTGTACTAGAAGAAAGTCTGGTACACAGATTTATCCGCCAACTCTATTCTCAGTCCTCTGACCTGCTCCCCTTGTTTTGGTGTCTGTTCTCTGTACCTGAGATGTCCGGTTCTCGTTGTCCCGTATCCTCTCTTTAACAAGCCTCACCAGTGATGCGATATTGTAGAACTCGGCTTCCTCAAGAACACCTGACGCCAAAAAATGGATCATTACACTTCATTCTTTGGTCTCTATACACTGTAAATTGGTGCTCACTTGACAGATAACTACTCTGCATGTTGTTTGAGCAAAATCTAACAGCAAGGATTAAAACATTTTACCTTCCTCAGCCAGATTTTTATCCATGATCAGTTTTCCGTGCCTAAGGTAATTCAGGATGGGGCCGAAGTATGTGGGGTCCCTGTCGATCAGGTAGGCTCCTGTCTCATCCTATGGGAACACACCAAGAGTTGACATTTGTGAGGAGGATTGGTTTGTTCTCACTGTTGGATCATGGTCACAAAATGTCAGATAATGTCCAGAATGGAATGGAGCGTGAGGTCATTACCACCAAAACTCAGAAACTTGAACCTGATGGACACATCGATCAGGCCAATATTATTAGCTGATTATAGCTTATCACGTGTTTGAGTTGAGTTGGTGGACACATTTTCTAACTCTTACCCCTCTTCCACCAACATGGAACGGTTCCGTTCAGGTTCACGCACCTAACTGTTCAGAGCATTTCGACCAAAAATAAATTGGTTTGAAACCTGAAAAGTTGGTTCCCAACTGGATGGAAATAGCAGGTTTTCCTTGACCTAAAGTACGAACTGTGATGTCATCAGTGGGCGCGTCATATTCTACAGGTTGGAAAGAGAGGATGGAAAAGGCAACAACAGTCTATGGTCTACGTCCTCTTATCGTTAATAACTGGTCCAAAAACAAATATCTGTAATAACAGAACAAAAGCTCGCAGGTAATCAATGCGATCCACCATCTTGCTCCTACTGTTTACTTCCATTGTGCATTGTGCAACGCCCTCCGTTGACGACACATCCATGATTACAATGGTTCTGCTCAAAACTGGTGGAAACGCTGGTTAACTAGATAGCACCATGCTTCCAAGAATCCTGAATAGAACCGCTTCAAGAACCAGAGCTCATTTGGTGGAAAGAGAGCATATACAGCAGTAAAATGTCCTGCTCAGGACATATTATGGTAATTCTTTAATAACCAAATCTAATGGATATCGGCCGATATATTGTCATCAGATTCTTTTTAAAGCACTCAAATACTGATATCTGTATCTGCCTCAAAAATCTAGTTTTGGTCAAGCTCAAGTGTGGGTTGGCTTGTCCTCACTGTTGCACCATGGACACTTGAACTCTGATCCTGACACATCTCATGATCAATTTAGTTAGTCGATGACGACGTAAACAGCCAAAGTGGTCTTTGAAAATAACGCCTCTGCTCTTTTTTGCTGAAGGTTAATATTTGATTCATTTTTCATGATGTTAGCAGAGTTTTGTCTTTGTTTCAGGATCTAAAACAGTGAGAGAAACAGCTGGATGCTAATTGTGGAGTGGAATTAGAGCTGAAACAATTAGTCGATTGACTGATTAGTTGATGGACAGAAACTTAATTGGCAAATATTTTGATAATCAATGAATCGTTCGAGGCCGTTTCAAAGCAAAAATGCCAAATATTTGCTGGTCCAGGCTTCTCCAACAGGTTTTTGACTGTTGGTCAATGTCACCTTGGAACTCTGTGAACTTGTGATGGACATTTTATAGACTCACTGATCAATCAAGAAAAATACTGGCAGATTAACTGATGATGACAACAATTATTAGTTGCAGCTGTAGTTGGGATTACATTTTTGAGGACAACTGGAGCAACAACTGAAAATACATTACAATCTGGAGAAAGGTATTACATGTCAGCCATGGATCACCACCTGTCTTTTTAAAGCTTAAAGGAAATGGATGGAAGTAACCTTTAGAATAACAACTTTAAGATCTAAACACACAGAGTTCCAGCTTCTCAACTGTGAGGATTTGGTGCTTTTCTTTGTCTAATGGGATAGTAAACTGAATCTCTCATAATAATAGCAACATGCGAGTAAGAGGACCTTGAGTCGCAACTGTTTTTTCAACTGAATATCTTTGGATTTTGGACTCTTGGTCTGACAAAACAAGAGATTTGAAGACACAACCTTAGGCTTCACGATATCCCGTTGCCAGTTTTTTCACAAATTTGGGATATTGTATAGAATAAACGATCAATGGATATCAAGAAAATAATCGGCAGATGAACCAATAATTAAATCAATTGTTAGTTGGAGCACAATTATTTGCTTTAAAGGTTTGATTATTTGATAATGATTTTGCACACATTTGCCATATTGTGACGTCTATCGATATCAGTGTTAACCCAACTAATATCATAATAATGATTTCAACCATATTGCCAGTGGTGGAAACTGAAAGTAACTAAGTACATTCATGTAATCTCTTTAATTACTTTGCTGATCCATATTAATAATACAAAAGTTTAATCAACAAATAAAATATGATGTATAATTATAGGTTAAGATAAGTGGGGAAATTCACAAGCTAGCAGTATATAAAGTCATTAAAATTAGCCCTTCCTTTACCAAAGTGATGTGCATCTCCATGCATCAATAATTATAATCTAATAATATAACATACATTATTCCGAAATAGGCCATTCTGCATAATGAGTAATTGTACTTTAAGTATATTTTGATGCTGATACTTTTGTACTCTTGCTAAAGTAAACTTTTGAATGCAGGACTTTTTTTTACTTAACAGAGTATTACTACACTGTGGTATTCCTTACAACAAAACATTTGAGTACTTCTTTCACTGCATATTGATTTTATGCTACTTCATACTTTTACTACATTTCAGAGGGAAATATTGTACACTACATTTATTTGACAGCTATGGTTAGTACTTTACAAATTAAGATTTTACATTAAAAACACTGGATAAGCAGATGAATCAATAATACAAATGATCATAAGTGGCAGTCCTACATAACAGTGGAGCTCAATTATCTGCTTTAAAGATACGTTTGTATATATTTGCCATATAATAATATATTGGAAATTTGAATTATTATGATCCTGAATGCAGCCATATCACCCAGCTCTAAACATATATTCACTGGGACAAATGCAAAACACTTGCCCCCAGTTATCATGGACAGTGACATACATACATACAAATCAAATAGAGCCCATAACTGTGACTTTCTGTACTCACTTTGTCAGAGTCCAGGTCGGGGTCCTCTTGACACAGTCGGAACAGGAAAGATTTTGGGTCCCTACACAACGTCTGTTTGGTTGTGTTAAAGTAGGTCCCACCGACGTTGAGACGAACCCAGCGTGAGCCCGGCTTGTCCACCGGTTCGGACGGGGAGCTCGGGTTGCTCTTCACCGGGAACCCGAACACCGACCGTCCGCCGCTGCCGCTCGACACCCCGCCGGGACTGAGCTGGCTGCTCCGCGGCGGAACCATGAGAGTGGGCGAAGCCAGGCGCACAGAGCCCCGGACATCACGGTGCTCGGGCTGCTCTATGGCGCTAGTGCCGCTCGATTCTACAACATGCAGTTCAGCCATGTTTTCTTCGTCTGAAAAACACACAACCGCGCGATTAGCTAACGACACACTGCGGGGAAACAATTTCTCTCAGCCGATTTGTAAACAGAGCGAGGATTTTCTCCGACGGGGTGGCTGGCATCAGGGCGTTGCTGCTCACACTCGACCACCTCCACCGCCAACGCCAAAGATTAAGACACAAATATCAAAGGCTGTACGATGTTAGCAGCATCGCCTTTAATCGTTTCTTCACAAGATAAATAGCTCATTCTTGTCTATTCAAACGTTAATCAGAGAAAGGCAATTCTTCCGGGTTGTAACGTGATTACTGTTTACTTCCGCTGTGTCATCGTTTTTCAAAATAAAAGCAAACTAATATCTGCTTAGTGGAAGTTTAGCTTCTCAGGTATTTGTGAAGGTTTTTTTTTTAAATCCGAAACATTTTAGAATAAAATCAAAACAAATAAGATTAAGTTCGAATAATAAGAAAATATGCAACATGACCTTTGATACTTAAAGTCCCCCTGCACTCAAAATTATTGCTGTTATTTCACATCACAACTAGTTTGGAAGCCAATCATGGTCCAACATGCAACAATATTTGCATATTTACAGATTCTGGATTTCTTAGTGACAGAGAAAGAGCAGTTTAATGTGTTTAAATGAGAATTTTTAACTTTTCTGTGGAAAAACCATATCAGACAGAAATGTATTATCCAAAGCAGAGTATTCTTATATGTCTTAAAACATGTCTGGATATGGTGGCCTTGAGAGACAAAACACAACAAAATTGGACAAAAGACAACATTTATGAAAAAACATAACAGAAAACACAACATTTCAGAAAATACAATGACATGATGTGTTTTCTCTAAAGTTGTCGTCTTTTCAGATCTGAGTGGAAACGCTGGAAATTCAAAAAAAGCTGAAATATCACAAGGGCTGAGGTGGAAAACTTGGTGTATCGGTAAAAGCAAAATGTGGCAAAATCCAATGGAAATAGACTTGAATACTATATGGACTCATAACCTAGGAGCAATCTCCAGTTCTATGTCGTACGTGCTCTGCCCTCTAACGGGCTTCGCTATTGGTTTATCCCCTCGAGGCTCCGCCTCGGCACCTGAGTCAAAGTTCATGCACTCACCGTCCAATCAGGAGATAGTCCCCTTCCCTATAAAACCGCAGTACGCGCATTGCTCGTCTCCCTTTTTCAACTCAGCAACCTGTTGTCTAGTTCAGCGAAAATTGTCACCATCCGGTGTCGCGTCTAGTAGGAATCTTTTGCGCTTGGATATGGCCAGCAAGCCTTGTTTTGTGTGTGCCTCACTGATGTCAATGGCGGACCAGCACGCTTCTTGCTTCGTGTGCTTGGGCCAGAGGCATCAGAGTGAGGCCGACACCTGCCTCGACTCAGGCACGGTTTGCCGAGGCTGGTCGCTCCATCCACGCTGGCTGGCACTGACGGTGTGGAGGGTGGCGGCTTGGCGCAGGGCGTGGGCCGCATTGACAGTACGGGTCTCCGAATGCAGACATAACAGCGTCTCTGACATATTTCTTATTCGCAGTGCACGTTCTGATACACAGCTTGTTCAGATGTTAGCACTGTTAGCCATGACTTTTCTGGTTTAGCAAGGAGGCTAATAGTGTGTTTGTGTCTTTGGTGTGCGAGTCGCCGCCGCTCCGATCGGCACATCACCCAGGCAGGGAGTGTGCCGGAGAACGGCGCCGCTTATATCTGAGCATCCGAAGCTGATGCCCCGACCCATGGTGGCGAGAAGGTGTCATCGCGGGTGCATAAACTTCACACAGTGGTTTCACCACGGCTTCATAAGTGGCCTCAAGTGAGCCGCGAAACTCCAGTAGCATAGCTTGCGCGGCTAGCGGTGCTGGCCGCTGCCATTTTGGCTCTGACCCCTCCGCATTGACTGACGTCAGAGGTGAGCGCCGTGTGCAGTCGGGTATGAACCGGACGCAAGATGGCGGTCGTCACGCAGTGGTAGCAGAGTGCAAGGCTGACTTGTCTGCACGTGCTATCTTTTTGGAAGAAGGAACCAGTAAACATCACGACCCACGGCGAAGCGCGGTGACTTCACCCGGTCTCGATGTGGATGGTTCTCCGTCGCTCTCGGCGGTTGGTTCGCCAGAGGAGGGAGCACGGGAGGCAGCTACTTCCTTGGTAGCTTTAGCTGCGTCGTGGTCCTTTCTGCCAGGGCCCCCCGTCCATCCTTCCCCAAGGCGGGAGGGTCGGTGCGGGTGGGCCCGATCTACTTCTTCCCGCCGATCACGGACTGTTACTCGACTTGGGTGCGACTACCTGTGTAGCCCTCTCTCTGCGGGGATGGTCAGAACGCTGCAGAGGGGTTACGCGTTGCAGTTGTGCCGCAGACCCCCGGCCGACCCAGCAGAGACAGTGCTATTGAGGGAGGCGGTGGCCGTTCTTCTTCGGAGGGGAGCAGTAACATGGTTCCCGACTCGGAAGCGCGGACAGGGTTTTTTCTCCCCGTATTTTCTGGTCCTTTCAGGCCTTTTTCGCATGTTGACGATCAGGTAGCTTCTGGAATGCATTCGGCCAGACGACTGGATGACATCCATAGATCTGACCAACGCATATTTCCATGTCCCCATCCTGCAGCGTCACAGGAAGTACCTGCGCTTCGCGATGGACGGTCAATGTTACCAGTTCGCTCGCCTTCCGTTCGGATACTCCCTCTCCCCGCGCACATTCTCCAAGTTTGTGGAGACAGCGTTGGCACCGCTCAGGGAAGAGGGGGTGAGAATCCTGAATTCCATAGACGCTTGGCTGATTCTCGCCGCCTCCAAACAGGAGGCCGAGGCCCACACAGCGCTGGTCATTCAGCACATCACGCGCTTGGGCTTCACTGTCAACTCCAACAAAAAAACCCCGGCATATCTGGGGCTTCTACTCGACTCCCACGCCATGACGGCACGGCTGTCGGAAGCACGTGTGACAGCAATTTCACAGCTGGCCCACCAAGTGAGGGGCTCGGCGCTAGTCCCAGCGGGCAGCATCATGTCTCTCCTCGGTATGATGTCGGCAGCCCATCCGGTAATGCATCTGGGGCTGTTGCACATGAGGAAACTGCAGCACTGGTTTGTTCGGCTCCAGCTGCACCCACGTCGCGACAAGTGCCGCAAGTTTCATGTGCCAGTGCTGGCACGGCGAGATGTGATGTTCTGGGACTCGCCTGCTCGCCTTCGCCAGGGGGTTCGACTGGGGTGCGTCTCTCATTATGTTCAAGTGTTCGTGGATGCCTCCCTGGCAGGTTGGGGCGGGACCTTCAACCGGGCCAGTGTGGGGGGCATGTGGCAGAACTCCTCCCGGCACATCAACTTGCTGGAACTGACGGCGGTACAAGGGAGGGGAGGGGGAGGGGGAGGGGGAGGGGGTGTCGATCGCCAGCACTACACAGACTGGCGGCGTCTATCTTGACCTGGGCGGATCGCCACCTATCGTCCTTGAGGGCTCGCTACGTTCCGGCTTCCCTCAACACGGGGGCAGACAGGATGTCCCGGGGGGTCCATTGTGGGAGGACTAGAGCCTCTCCTTGGAGGTGGCAGCACTGGTCTGGCAGCAGTTTGGACAACCGGTGGCCGACCTGTTCGCGATGCATTGGCTCATCCACGTTGGCCTCACGGTCTGCTGTATGCTTTCACGCCCTTGAGGCTCCACAGGATCTGGATGCAGCATTTGGCCTTGATAGTGGTGGCGCCGGACAGTCCCGGGGCCTGGTGGTTTCCGGCTCTGGTCCAGCTAGTGGAGGCAGGCCCGTGGCCGGTGCCGGATCTGCCCACGGCTCTCTGGCAGGCAGGGGGCTCCATCCTCTCGCGCCCGGTTCTGGGTCGGCGCCTCTTGGTCTGGAGATTGAGAGGGTGAGATTGGGGGGGCTTGGGCCTCCCGGCTGCAGTTGTCTCTACGATTCAACATACTCGTGCTCCGTCCACTGCAAAACTCTACGCATCACGATGGCGGGTGTTCACAGGTTGATGCGAGGCCAGGGACCTCAGGCCCAGCTCTTGTTCCCTGCAGGATATTTGGGCTTCCTGCAGGGGTTGTTTGACAGCGATCGTGCGGCATCCACTTTAGCTGCGTTTGCGGCAGCTATTACGGCTGGCCACGAGGGGTTGGGTCGCTTCACAGCCCGGAGTCACCCTCTAGTTAAACGCTTCTTACAGGGGGCTCGCCGATTGTGGCCCCCTGCTCGACGCCTGGTTCCCCAGTGGGACCTCCAGACGGTGTTGGACGGCCTGGTAGGCCCACCGTTCGAACCATTGGAGCAGGCAGATTTTTGGAGGCTCTGTCGATCAAGACGGCGCTCCTGTTAGCCTTGACCTCTGCAAAAAGAGCAGGGGACCTGGGGGCCTTGTCTGTGCATGCGGCTTGCATGTCAGTCAGTGGTGACAGGGAGGCGCTGGAGCTGCGTCCGAACCTGTCTTTTCGGCCGAAGGTCATTACTGCCTCTTCCCGGTCTTCGCCTTCTACCTTCGTGCTGTCCTATCTAAGGGATGTGATTGCTAGCTCTGTGTCACATACTGTGCTGGGTGCACAGGTGATGGAACCTTCATCTAGTCTAGATGGGGGTTCGGCGTAACACCGCATGTCCAGTGGCTGTCGTCGCAGCCTGGCACGAGTCTCCCCGGTGGGTGGCGCTCGACCGGGGAACTACTGTCTACAGGGGTATTGGCTCTTAGTGGGTTCGGCCCAGCTGGGGGTACATCTCATCCCTACGGCCTTCGCCTAGGTTTTAACCAATAGCGAAGCCCGTTAGAGGGCAGAGCACGTACGACATAGAAATAACGGTTACCTGGTGTAACCCCAGTTCTATGAGTGTGTGCGAGGCCCTGTAACTACCAGCCCAGCTGGCCCTGGTGATGGTTGCTGAGTCTTCAAGGGAGACGAGCAATGCGCGTACTGGGGTTTTATAGGGAAGGAGGACTACCTCCTGATTGGACGGTGAGTGCATGAACTTTGACTCAGGTGCCGAGGCGGAGCCTCGAGGGGATAAACCAATAGCGAAGCCCGTTAGAACTGGGGTTACACCAGGTAACCGTTATTTTCTGGTGGACAAAATTGACTTTTTACAAATGATTTTCATGTCTGGTGTTATATGTGTGCACTACCAAATGTAATTAACTTGTAAATCCACTTCACATACACATGTAGATTTACAGCTGAATTATTACATTCATATTATTACATACATATTACAATTATTACATTCCTAGTCTACCAATGTTCCAAGTGATCATTCAAGTGGAAAACCACAAGAACCACACAGGATTTGTAATCGTTCAGCTGCTTTGACTGTAATAGGAAGGCATGACTTGTTTTCAGATGGGATTGTGCATAGTGCTCACTCAGCAAACCTGCTGTGGTTACAGCATTGTGGTGGGAAAGGGGTGAGCAGAGATATGGATTAAGGAGGCCATGGAGGCAGAGAGGAGGAAGTTCTGATAGTGTTGATAAAGGCATTCAATTTAATTCAGAGGATACATTTCTAGTCCCAAACAGAGTATTCACTGTCTTCTAATCAGTGTAATTGAAAGTTATGTTGACTGAAATTATTGCTATGAAATAATTGTGTGTGTGTGTGTGTGTGTGTGTGTGTGTGTAGTGTTCTTGTTGGATGCTGCAACTGTAGAGAAGGGAGGAGGGGAGGGTTCTGGGTTTTGGATGGTGGGGGGAAAAGAAAAAGATTTACTTACATTTGTAACTGGATGTTAATCTGTAAGGGCTGCAACTAACGATTATTTTCGTTATCGATTAATCTGCAGATTATTTTTTGGATTAATCGATTAATTGTTTAGTCTATGAAATGTTACGTAAACGTGATGTCTCTAAATGTCTTGTTTTGTCCGAGCAGCAGTTCAAAACCCAAAGATGTTCAATTTGCAATTAAATAAAATGGAGAAAAGCAGCAACGCCTCACATTTCTCACATCACTGTGCAACAAAACAATTTCTGTGTATTTTTTGGTGTAAACACAGATGGATTCCATTCATAAATTCCACACTGGTAGTGTGGTCTTTAATTGGGCAATGGCTTGTGTGGAAGTAAAGGATGATGATGGAGTAGAAAAGGCTACATAAGCAGAGAATACATGGGGTAATGGTGGTATTTGGGAGACTAAAATCTAAAATGTTGCAGCTTTATTAGATTTTGCAGCTTTATTAGATATGTTAGGCTTTTGTGCATCAATGACAGAGAGATAAATGAGAGGCTATGGGGATTTTTATTCTAATCGGTCATCTATCTGTGAAAGGGTCAGAATAATTAATTGGGATGAGTTAGAAAGGAGGACTTTAACAAAATGTGAAAAAATGAGACTAGATTATTGTGAGTGCTGAGCTGATTAGTTTCCCCAACGTGCACAATCAAAGCTTATACGGTATAAATACATTACAAAGAAAACAACAGTAAAGGTGTAAAGGACAGTACAAAAAACAAAAAAAAACAGCAGGCACAAAAACAGAAAAAGATATTATTTCTAATGTTTTAAAAATGCTAATATAACATTTAATTATGTAGATTTGTTTTATGTTATTATAAAACATTTAACAAAAATGTAATGTCTGAGTAAAAAAATAAACATTGGTTTTCTTTTATAACATAAAACATTTGTGAATAAAAAAGTTACCCGAAAATACAATTTACAGTATTTACATTATGAAAGAAAGATTTAAATTGTGCTTCTTTGACATACAAAATAATTTAATATTATAATAAAAGTTCAGCGATGAAATGATTGGCTGCCAGTAAATAAAGTTGTGGTTGTAGCGTCATATGTAGCCTGTAGGGGGCAGTGTGGCGCCATTACTGCGAAGATTCCAAAAACAGAAGAAGAAGAATTGAATTAGTGGTGGGCGCGTTTGGTACCTTTGCCGTTGTGTTTACTAGTAGTAGACACGACTGACAGGTACAGTGCTGAGACTTTGGTTAGACTTGTAATAAGGCTTCTGATTACTGAGTTGCGTTATTATACCTGTTTGGTGAATGATATGTTTCATACAGGATAAGCTAGCTGCACAGTTAGCATCCTCGTTTTACCCGTTTCTGGCTGTCTAGCTAATTAGCAAGCTAGCTAGCATCAAGTAACATTAACTGTTAGCGCAGCATCACTATAAGCCTTCAAAATCTTCAAAATTGCTGGTTGAGACAAAGCCTAAGTTACTGCATGTGCTCAGGGTGATGTTTGAACCAGTAACACTGATGTTAATGTTAACTGTAAATTCGGCTAAGCTATTCTTCTCTCTGCTTAATGAATTGTGTTGCCGTTGAAGCTGCCTTAGCCATGAGTGAGTTCAGGATCCACCATGATGTGAACGAGTTGCTCAGCCTGCTTCATGTTCGAGGGGGTGATGGAGCAGAGGGCTACATAGACTTACTGCAGAAACACAGGACTCCCTATGTCACAACCACAGTCTCTGCTCACAGTGCCAAGGTGGGTATTACACACTTAGGAAGTCTTTAATGCAACTTCTAAGGCACGGAAAATGTACCTTAATGTCCTGAAATTGATGAGATGTCCTGGAAGGATGAACTTTTGCAGGTATCACTGGCCAACAAAATGTTCTTTTTTTTTTGCCAGATGCAACAACTAGCTTTTTCAGCTGAAATTCTTCTAATAATCGTACAACTTTTAAAAGTGAGCCAGAGAAAGAGAAAGCAAGAGTGTATATAATGGGAAACTTGCAGTAAGTAGAGTTAAGACTTGTATTGTAGACTATGAAGAAGAATACTGTAAATTACAGAGATATGTGCCTATGCATGCGTACATGCAAATTCAACCAACAAAGGTAAAATAATGATTCTTCATTGACACTGACAAGAGCAATGTGTCTTTATCAGCGCTGATAAAGCCTGGTGAAAAACATTGCATCTTTAAACGTGCTGTGATATATTTCTGTTTGTAGAGGTCTAAACATCTTAAATATTCAGATCACTAAACATCTTAAATATTTGTCTTGTCTGTGTTGATAAGAGATTGAAATAGATTTCTGCGGGCTGAGTTGAGGTTTACAGTAATATAGCAATATGTTATTGTTTAGGTCAGGGGTTTTCAGAGTCTGAGACTGTGGGCCTCCCCTCAGACAAAGCTTGGAAAAAGGCGCCCCCCTCACACCCCTGTTTACTTTTAGTTCGCTTAATTTCTGGATACCTGTGTAATCATGATTATGTTATTTGATCCCATAGACACTCAACTATTGGACCAAGATAACTTAATATTGCTGTTTGACATTACTTCAGACTACACCAAATACATAAAAAAGGTTTGTCCAAGGCTTTTATTAGTTTCTGACTCTGGGAAAGTGGAAAAAACAGTATAATTTTCCACAAACTGAACTATCTCTTTAACCAACTCACAAACATTTAGGCTATTCTATGTGATCTCCTTTTGATATGTAATGTAATATTTTTTCACTTCCAGAGTCTCCCCTGAAACTCTTTAGAGCCTCCCTGGGGAGGCCTGTGTTTTCAATTCAGTTTTATTTATATAGCGCCATATCATAACAAAGTTATCTCAGGGCACTTTTTCGAATAGAGCAGGTCTAGACCGACTCTTTATATTTACAGAGACCCAACAGTTCCCACCATGAGCAAGCACTATGCGACAGTGGCAAGGAAAAACTCCCTTTTAACAGGTAGAAACCTCGAGCAGAACCAGGCTCAAGGTGGGCGGTCATCTGCCTCGACCGGTTGGGTTGAAGGGGGAAGGGGGGAGCGGGAGAGAGAGAGCAGGAGGAAAGAGAACATACAGCAGCTCAATACAGCATAGATATGGCAATGGCATTGATGCCAACACCAACGGAAACAACACCAAGAGCAACATTATAATAGCAATACTAATAACAACAGCAACAACAGCAATAGCATCAGCGGGTGCAGAGCAGGAGCACGGGGGCAGCAGGCGGCAGCAACCACAGACCCAGACCTCCACAGCTCCAGAGGCAGAAACACCTGCAGAAAGCAACAGAAGGGGAGGGAGAGAGAGAGAGAGAAAGCACACAACTACGGGAAGAAGTTGAATTAATAACAAGCATTGATGGGATATGAGGGCGACAGATGGAGAGGAAGAGGAGGAGAAAGGAGCTCAGTGCATCATAGGAAGTCCCCCCGCAGTCTAGGCCTACAGTAACTAAGGGGGGGGCTCAGGGGTCACCTGAGTCAGCCCTACTATAAGCTTTATCAAAGAGGAAAGTCTTAAGCCTACTCTTAAATGTGGAGGGAGGTCTGCCTCCCGTACACAAACTGGGATCTGGTTCCACAGGAGAGGAGCTTGATAGCTGAAGGCTCTGGCTCCCATTCTACTTTTAGAGACTCTAGGAACCACAAGGAACCCTGCATTCTGGGAGCGCAGTGCTCTAGTGGGGTAATAGGGTACTATGAGCTCTTTAAGATATGATGGTGCCTGACCATTTAGGGCTTTGAAGGACTGTTTTAGGTTGTTGAAAAAATGTTTTGGAAAATTATTCCCTGAAAAGAGTTGGAACCCTGATAAAGAGATGCATACAGAGCAAGAGTAACATATACATGTGTGCTGTCATCTAAATATAAAACAGCCAGTAAGCAGGAAAAGGCTGATTTTATAGGAAATAGAACAGTTACAGAGTTTAAATCAGGTTTGACAGAAGCATATTACTATGAAAATGATTTGTCAAACCCCTTGTGGAAATAAATGCGTTGCTAACTGTGGATGATACTGGCTGTTTTATCATTTTCAGGTCAAATTAGCGGAGTTCTCTAAAACCCCCGAGGACTTCCTGAGGAAGTACGAGGAGCTCAAGTCCAAAAACGTTCGTAACCTCGACCCTCTAGTCTATCTGCTCTCCAAACTCTGTGAGGATAAAGAGGTAATAAATCGTTTACAAGCAGCTAATTATATGCTTTTGTTTATTACTTCAGATTAATTTATTTCACTCACTGGTTTCACTGATTTGAAATGATTATAATGGAAAGAATGATTCCTGTGTTTTCATGTGATTGTCTTTCATCTCTTAATAATGGAGGTAATGTCAACAGACAAGTCACATGAAATATACAATTTATGCTATACAGTTTATGCTAATGTAACTGATGTAAATAGACGACTGCAACCCATAAGGTGCTGGAAGTGGCTCAATTATGGCAGGCCCATAACTTTCCCCCATGTTTGAAAAAGGTGATGGATAAACATCCATAGTAGTTAACCATTCCTATCACACTATCTCACAGCTTTGTCGTTATATTTTTGTAGACACTCCAGTTTCTGCAGCAGAATGCCAAAGAGAGGTCAGAGTCATCAGCGAACACGACGTCAACCACAACTACCAGTTACACTCTGCCTCAGACCAGCACCAAGATGTCCATGCAGGAACTGGATGAGCTGCGAAAGAAGCTCGGCAACGTGACGGCCAGCTCCAACGCTCCTCTGGTGAGCATTTCTTACTCAGATGCCGATCTGAAGGTTAGATTGGCCCATGAAACTGTAGGATGGGTCATTTCACAAGACTTGACAGAAACAAATAGATATCAAACAAAAGCCTTATTTGGATGAGATTTATTTCTTTTGAAAGGTTGGGTGATTTTAATATTACACACACATATTTAATCCTGTCTGGAGTGTATATGTGTGCTTTTTTCCCCTACACCAACAGCCCGGATTGCCTACTTTTTTTTCAGCACACTTGCTGGTCGTCTCATAATTTAAGTGTCATCAGGATTCACAAAGCCTGTGAGAGCTATGAGAGTGAATCAAAACGGTAAAGTTGTTGGCCATAAAACCAAAACAATGAGCCAAAAGACGCAGAAGGGAACTATAAAAGTGGTATAATTCGCTGTGGGATTGTCACTACAAGCAACACATTACACATGATTAGAGAAGCTTTAAGTAATAAGCCCACTGAGGATGAAGGTCACATGGTTTTCCTGCCAAATATGCGAGTATAAAGAACCAGCTTCCAACCAACTTCTCTCAGCTCTCTTTTATTTGGGCGGCTGTGTCTCAGGAGGTAGAGCAGGTCGTCCATTGATCCCAGCGTTGGCGGTTTGATACCCGCCTCCTTCTGTCCACATGTCGAAGTGTCCGTGGGCAAGACACTGAACCATGGATGCATGGCAGCTCCGTCCCCATTGGTGTATGAATGTGTGTGTGAATGGGTGAATGAGACCAATCTCTAAAGCGCTTTGGGAACCGTTAAGGTTGAAAAGCGCCATATAAGTGAAGTCCATTTACCATTTACCACATTTGTTACACAACTATTTCTATGTCTTTTTTCATGTGAACAACCGAGTGAATCGGCTAATCACACCATCTTCCAGTGTGGCTGTTGTGTTATAAACAATTTTGTAGTTATAAACACTTTTGATGTCCGATGTGGTCGGAAAACACTTTGTGCAAACATTTTCTAGCATAACCCAACCCTGAGTTTAATTCAAAGGAGCAGGGCAAATATTTTATTACCCACCTTCCCCTGTATTATTAATCCTGCCTGAATGGGGGTAAATGGGTAAACCTACTGTCGAATAGAAAGTTTAGACGCTGCTTGTAATTCATCTGTCTCTCTCTCTTTGGGATTTTGCCTGCAGCCTGCTGAAGTCACACGGAAGATGCTGAGGGACAAACATAACAAGAAGAACCCCACCCAACCCAATCCTGTGTTTCCTAACTGGGTGTATGACCGTCCTGCTCTCCTCGGAGACTTCATCACCAGCCCCACCCCTCCGGGAGATCCAGCGGTGGCCATTGGTAAGCTAGTAAATTTGCAAATTCACTGGACCATCACCTGGGTGAAAAAAATGATTACATTTATTAAAAGCTTGCATGAATTGTGAACTCCAGGAAATGACTGTGTTTGTTGTTGTTGGTAGAGTTTATAACAGTGTTATCTGCGGTCAGGTACGATGCCCCTGCCTGCTCAGGAACAAGCTCTGGTGGAGGATCTGCTGTTCGTCCTGGTTGGAGTTGATGGGCGAGACATCACAGCTCAGCCTGTACTGGGGAGGCAGAACCGCTCCTTCATTGTCGATTCAACTCTGGACATGTCTATCAAAGAGCTGGTTAACAGAATATTACCAGTTGCGTCATATTACTCCACTATAACACGGTGAGTATGTAAAAATGTCAAATTGAATCAACCCTTTCTACACATTACAGTTTTTTACGATTGCTTGAGCATTATTTTGAAAACAGAGCTCATTTTGTCAAAAGCAGAACACCTCCGATCATTTGCAAAATGAAACACTTCATTCAAAACTATACAATCATTTATAAAAACTCTGTTTTGTCAGTGTATGTCACACACATGGTTCATACGATCTGATTCAGTTTGAACCTGTTTCACACTGCTGAGCTCAATCTAAAACACTTAACATTTCTCCTTTTCTAATGATACAGTCTGGGTTAGATTTTTTCAGAAGTATTGTCAGTGTAAAGTACATGAATATATTGACCAAACGCAACACACAAGACCAGTACTGCACACTGATGAAAATATGTATTTCTCTCCACATTGTAAAATTAGTCAATGTATCCATGCATTTCCAAAGGCTGCATTTTGCACTGTAAATCAGAACAGAACATATTCTAAATGGAATATAGTACATAAACGCAGCAAAAACATTTGGGAAGACAAAAAAGAAAGCATAAATTACGTTAAAAAAACAAAACAACCTAAGCATCGTCTCTTCGACAAGCTGGATCTGGCCATAGCACTTTGTCCACATCACAGGCTGTCCTCTCTTGCAAGACAGCGAGGGAAGAATCTTCTTGAATGATGAATCCATCCTCAATTGGTTATAGATGTGGTATTTTGAAAGGCAGTGCCTTGAAATGGCAAACAAGTGACTTCATGTAAGATTTCTGTGTCTAATGTAGAGAAGTGTGTTTAGTGTTTTGCAAACAGTGTGAGGCTGAGAATGTGCTTATAGTTGTGCAGATCTGAGCTGAGGTTTTGCCCCTTGAGTGTCAGGTTTCACTAACTGTTAATTTTAGTGTGTAAGCAATCACAAAAAAATGTAAAGCTCATTTGTTCATATACATTTCTGACTGTCACAGAGGAAACTTATATTGTATTGTCCTTCAGCTTCATTGAGGAGAAGTCGTCCTTTGAGTATGGCCAGGTGAACCATGCACTGACGGCGGCGATGAGGACCCTGATGAAGGAGTACCTGATCCTGGTCACTCAGCTGGAGCACCTCCAGCGGCAGGGCCTGCTGTCCCTGCAGAAGCTCTGGTTTTACATCCAGCCCACCATGAGGACCATGGAGATACTCGCCTCTATCGGTGAGAGTCTGAACACGATGAGCCTGATTCTGTATGAATGTTAGTTTGCCTGCTATTTGCATTCTTGCACACTTTATTTCAAACTCTTAATATTGTACCTACTTTGAGCATCTGCCCCCACCTACTGTGTCATTTAGATAAGACAAAAGAGAGGGAAGGAAGAGGCAAGAAAAGGAGGATGGAGACTACTGGAGAATGGTGGTTAGTTGGAAAGTAATGATATCAAGGAAGAAGAGTGTTTTCTCTCAGGCTGCATCACTGATTTTAAACAACCTGATTTGAAATCATTCTTATTAGAGATTCCAACTTAACTGTTTACATGGACCCTAAATAAAGTGATCCGATAAGACGTGTGTTTACATGCCCCAAAGCATTTAATCAGAATATAACTCTTTTGACATGTGCACACTGGTTCCGCCCGCTGTGAAGCGTCTAATCTGCCGGAAATATAACAGAAAAAGAAGAAGTTTTTTTTTCCCACTCTAAAGAGTGTCATCAGTTGCCTAACAGCGAAACAGCCAGTCACAGCATCGTAGAGTTTAGAGCGTTCCTCCGTTTGATCCAATCTAGCATCAGCCCACCTTAACACATCCATTGAATAAACTTACTTATAAATAAATTTACTAAATTTACTTGGGTTCGGTCCAATCAACAAACAAGAAGTGTTGTCCCCCCTCTTTCCTTTGGTTTGTTTTGTGAAATGATGTTGTGAGTCACAAGCCAAAAAGGTTTGGAACCACTGGTTTAATCTTAAAGCTGTCAGATAAATGTAACAGTAAAAAGCACATATTTTACTCTGAAATGTAGTGGAGTAGTAGCTTACGGTAGCATAAAATGGAAATACTTCAATAATGTACCTCAAAATTGTACAAAAAGGATAGTACTTGAGTGGATGTACTTGGTTACTTTCCAGCACTGTCGCTAAATAGTACAAGATAAAACTAATAATAACTGTGGTAACGTGGTGATCCTTTGCTGTCATGATCAGGAAGTTTTGCTAGAAACATTATGTTATTTCATTGGTTTTATTCATTCAAAGATAACCACACTAATCAAACTGTTTTTGCAAAGAATAGGCTGTAGATAGGTAGTCTTTTTTTTTAAATGAAATAACTGCTTCCACTGTTTTCACAGCATCCTCAGTGGACAAAGGAGAGTGCATGGGTGGGTCGACACTGAGTCTTCTTCATGATCGAACCTTCAACTACACCGGTGACAGCCAGGCTCAGGAGCTGTGTCTCTACCTCACTAAAGCAGCCAGCGTCCCTTACTTCGAAATACTGGAGAAGTGGATCTACAGGGGCATCATCAAGGATCCATACAGGTACAGTTTAGACTGATGCTCAAAATAACAAACACACTCTGTACCACCACTGTATCTGCTTTGTGGTTAAACTTGATTTAATGTCTGTTGTGTCCATATTTTCATGCCCTCGCAGTGAGTTCATGGTGGAAGAGCACGAGCTGCAAAAAGAGAAAATTCAGGAGGACTATAATGATAAGTACTGGGATCAGAGATACACCATTGTGCAACATCGGATTCCCTCCTTTCTACAGAAAATGGCAGACAAAATATTAAGCACAGGTAAAAGCAAAAAAACATTTTGTTCTTACATTATAAGAGCCTTCCTTAGATAAAAGATTTTACTCCCTTCTTTGTAGGGAAATACCTCAACGTGGTGAGGGAGTGTGGCCGCGATGTGACGTGTCCTGATGCTAAGGAGGTCCTATACACCCTGAAGGAGAGGGCTTATGTGGAGCAGATAGAGAAAGCTTACAACTATGCCAGCAAGGTCCTGCTGGCCTTCCTCATGGAGGAGAAGGAGCTGGTTTCACGCCTGAGGTAAATAGATTTTCAAGTAATTTAACGGAGAGAGAGGATAAGATGCTGCAGAGTTTGTGCGTTGAATTCAGAGCTATAGACAGAAAAGCCCTGGTGACCTGTAGGGAAACATCTGCATTTGTTATGTTTCTCCATTTATTTATAATAATAATGACAATGTATCTAATTTTAAGCTCCTTTCACGTAACCCAAGGGCAGTTTAAATACAGAAAAACAAGCAAAAAGCTACATTAATAAAAAGCTTGGCTAAAAAAATGAGTTTTAAGTCCGGATATAAAACCAGAAATGGACGTGTTACTTTCATTTGTCACCCATCTGTAGTTCTTACTGTTGGTTATAAGGCTTGCTTGTTTACAATCTTGAATGTAGTGATTTACTGAAATACTCCTAAAATTATATGTACCCTTGTTGTTTTTATTAGATCCATCAAGCACTACTTTTTGATGGACAAAGGTGATTTCTTTGTGCACTTCATGGACCTGACGGAGGAAGAACTGAAGAAGCCAGTGGACGACATTGTTCCTCCCAGACTAGAAGCCCTATTGGAGCTGGCTCTGAGGATGAGCACGGCCAACACAGACCCCTTCAAAGACGACCTTAAGGTGGGTAGAAATAAAACTGGAGATCTGTGTGCTCATCAGTAAACTTCAAAGAGTTAGACGGACGGGTACATAAATATGATTCTGTGGCGCTGTAAGATGTTAAACCTGTTAATACAATTACAGTAGATATATTAAAGCTACTATAATCAATATTATAATACAATCAATTGATAAAATGACTACTTATGTGAATGTATGGTATGTGAAAATAGGTGCTTGTAGAAATGAACCCTCCTCTCAGGTCTACGTAGCATTTTAGCGTCTTTCAGCACATTGTTTTGGATTTCAGGCCGCAACTTTTCTGTTTTGGTTCACTCTCACCACTCTCATAGACCTTGTTTCCAGCAGCAGGCAGCTCCAAAAACCCACTGTCCACTACCTGCTCTGCACCAAGCAGCAGACAGACACAGTTAGCGATTAGCTGGTGAACATAGTGGAGCATTTAGCAGCTAAAGAGCCAGATATTTCCCTCAGGAGGTGGTGGAGACACAAACACGACTCCAAATGAATGCTAATGTTGTTCTGTATCTAGGCAAATAGATAATGTGTCAGTTGTGTTTAAAGATTGTTTCCGCTGCCCCCAAAGGGGGCAAAAAATCAGTTATTGCATGTTTAAAGACATCTGAAATGTCTCTGTACAAAGTCAAATTTTGTGTGAATGCTATTAGTCGCTTAGGTGATACCTCACTATGTTCTTGCTCTGGATTCAATATATAGTTAAATATCCTACATGCACGTAGTCCTGCCTGGCAAACAATTGTCATTTTGGTCAGGAATATATTATGAATTTATTCCTCCAACTACAAGTCAACATCTGCTGGCTGTATTTGTAAAGTCTCAGTGGTCTTTACAAACCCACAATATCAGCAGTTTCTCGCCCAGCACAAGACAACTATTAGAAAAACTCCCCTCAAAAAAATAGACAAAATCTCAGGAAAGAAAATTAAGACAGAAAACAAAACAAAAACTTGTAACAATCCATCCGCTCCTTCATTACACTAATAAGTTTCACACTTTGTAATGTTTGAACTTCCTCTCTTCTTTCCACAGATTGACTTAATGCCTCATGATGTCATCACTCAGCTGCTGCGGGTGCTGGCCATTGAGACCAAACAGGAGAAGTCCATCATCAATGCAGACCCGACAGACGTGGCCCTCAGTGGGCTGGAGGCCTTCTCTTTCGACTACATCGTCAAATGGCCGCTCTCGCTCATCATCAACAGGTTCTGTTCTGCCAGCTGATTTGATCTCATTCATGTGTTTCACAATGTTTCGTTTTCTAACTTTCAAGATATTTCAGCATAAAACATGACATAATAATCCACAACAAATTCTAAGTGCAGTTATCATTTCTTATGCTCAAAGAAATGCAATCCGTTAAGTAAACCATGTATAAGTACACACTGGTATCGACAACAAACAGGTTTATTACAAAGACGCAGCAAAGAATTTAGATCTTAACATCTAGTGATCTAGAGCTACAATAATGAGTCGATTAATCAGTAGGAAATTAGTCAGCAAGTATTTTGATAATCGAATAATCGCTTTAGTCATTTTTTAAGCAAAACTGCCAAACATTTGCTGCTTCCAGCTTCTCAGATTCAATTCAATTCAGTTTTATTTATATAGCGCCATATCATAACAAAGTTATCTCAGGGCACTTGACAGATGTGAGGATTTGATGCTTTTCTTTGTCAAGACTTGACAGTAACCTGAATATGTATATAAAACAATTTTTATATACATTTTATAGATGGCACCTTGGGCTGTGGGAAAATTATAATGGGCATTTTTCACTATTTTCTCACTTTTTACAGACAAAAGCTATCGGTGAGAAAATATAATAGTAATAATCGTAATTATTATTATTATGATAATGATTATTATTAATATAACTTTATTCATATAGCACCTTTAAAAACAGAGTTTACAAAGTGCTTTGACAGACAAAGCAAAAGCAGGATACTCAGAAGGCATTATAACAACATAAAGCCAAACGGTAAGGCCAAACAAAAGCAAGACAAATTATAAATAAATACAAATAAAAGCAATAAAAAGACGATAAGGCAGATTAATCGATAACAAAGATTATCGTTAGTTGCAGCCCTAAAGTAATCTAACCCACATAAATGACTTCCTGGACTTTGAGAGACTGAAAGTCTTAAAAATTAAATGAGGAAAAAAATAGAGGTTGTTACTATCAGCTGCAGAAGACTGCTGTACACTAAGAATATGTTTTTCTTCTGTTTAGTTATTTCTGTTTTACTTGTATTTTATTATTATTGAGTCTTTTACTTTCCTGCTTGTTGGATATTTTTTTTATGTTGCACTTTGTAACTTTTGAAAAGTAATCTATAAATACATTTTTATTTACTTACAAATGCACATAATGATATATTTTGTAACACACTTGGTAAAAAACAGTATTTCATTTGTATTCATTTTCCAGGAAAGCCCTGACGAGGTACCAGATGTTGTTCAGACATATGTTTTACTGCAAACATGTGGAGAGGCTGCTGTGCAACGTGTGGATCAGCAACAAAGATTTCAAGCAGTACTCCTTACGTTCTCCTAAGTGGTGAGTTGATGTAGAATTTTAGGTGAATTTATGTAAAAGTCTCAACCAAGCAAAATTTCCTCACACGCTGTTCAAACTACCTGTACGCAGGTTTGCCGCAGCATTCGCCCTCCGACAGCGCATGCTCAACTTTGTGCAGAACATCCAGTACTACATGATGTTTGAGGTGATGGAGCCCACCTGGCACATCATGGAGAACAACCTGAAAACAGTGAGTGAATGAGCTGTCCATCCTGTTATCGCACTGTCAGTGGTCTTTTGTCTTAACGCAGCCTGCTGACAGCTGCTACAGTATCGGGTTCACTGTTGTATTGTTGTCGCTGCACTCGTGAGTTGGTTTTAACGGCTGGAGGTCAGGACACTTACATAACACTGAAAAAGAGACACAGGTTTCACAGAAAATGTGATCTGGTGTTTTTTGAGCCGACTGTATTATCCTTCTCCAGGCGTCAAACATCGATGATGTGCTATGCCACCACACCAGCTTCCTGGACAACTGCCTGAAGGACTGCATGCTGACCAACCCCGAGCTTCTCAGGATTTTCTCCAAACTCATGTCTGTCTGCGTCAAGTTCACAGACTGCATGCAGGTTTGTTGACGTGATGATAAAAGAGGGAATGTTTTCTGAAAAAGAACCAAAACAGCTGCTTGTTTCTGCTCCTGGACTTTTGACGTCTGTATCTTTTAAAGTATTTATATTGCATTTCACGTTCTGCTTCGTTTGAAGACTAGATTTTTACAAAAATGCAATACTGAGGGGCGTTAAAACCTGAAAATGAAACTAGCAGATCCCAAATGCTTTAACAAATGTTTGTTTTTGTTGTAGCGGTTCACTCAGAGCATGAGGTTAGAACGTCTCTCTCTGGAACAAGGGACTATGGATGGGCCTCCCACTCAGAGCGAACGTGCTGAGGAGGCAGAGAAGAAGAGGCTGACCACAAAGGTATTTCCAAAACGCTCATCACCATGGCATCAAAGAAACTATTTGAACAAGTAGACTGTGTGCTGTAATGTTCCGATTTCTACTTTGTGTTTCAGAAATGTTATGAAAGGCATCAACATTGCATCAAAACCATAAAATATTCCAACTATTTAACAACAGGCACACAAAAATACTGCAGCTTTGAGTAATGTGTTTGTGTTCTTTCAATGCTTCAGTTTTTAGCTGAGTACGTGGACGCCCTCCAGTCAGACGCAGGCTTTGAAGCCACCATCAGCAATTTTGACAGTAACTTCAGCACGCTGCTGCTGGACCTGCTGGACAAGCTGAGCATCTACAGCACTAACGACTGTGAGCACAGCATGATCAGCATTATCTACAGGTACAAATACTTTGTTACTACTACCATGTTCCAAAGCAAACCAGTGTTTTCATTTTTTAAATGTCCTACCTTCCAACCATTGGTTTTTATTAATTTTAGTATGAACATCAGGCTAATAAGGCTGAACGTGCATTTGAAAAGTCTGCACTCTCTTAGTATCTTATGATAAATGAGTTTCTGCTGGATGATTTTCCCAAAGAATACCATATTTCCTCAAATAAAAACTAGTAGTCAAGTAAAAGCCGGGTCTCCAGTAACGGCCGGGGCTGTGGTCGACACACACAATTAAAGGCCGGGGGAAAAAACAAGGGTGGATAAACTCCTTGGTGGCTGTCATATTACGTGCATGACACATACGGTAAGCATAATTTCCGTTGCTTTAACTGAATAAATTCAACAATATAATGGGGCTATTTTCAACACTTGTTCTGGATTACTCATCTAAAGTGTTACTGTCCGATTTCAGTCACTGCGGGTGTCTGTGTGTTAATGTCTCAGCCAAACTGTATGTTGTAGTAACATACAAGCGCCACAAGATGAAGATACATTTCAAGTGCTGAATGGGAACCTTGCAGGTCAATGCGTTTTCTACAACACGTTTCCTGCAAAGGTTTCACAATATAAGCCTTGTTAAGAAATGAATGGTAAGGGTTTCTGTCCACCAAAACACTAGAGGGCTTTTAATTTGAAACTGATACAGGAAGTGTTGAGTAACAGCGTAATGCATAGACTGTATATAGAGGTGGACAACTTGACAGCTCCCCAAAAGTGAAGCCAAAACATCTCGATCGCCCCCTGGTGGCTGGCTGCTGTATAGGTCATAAGCCCCGCCTCCTCCATGTTAATGGATGGGACATAGGCCAAACTGAAAAGTCAAAGTACACGTCAAATAAATTTTTCCCAAAGATGGTTTCTGTCATTTTAGGTAGTTCTTATCACGCTGGTGTTTTTTTCAAGTGTTCGTTTTTCTGATCAGTTTGTTTTTAATTAGTTATTTGATGCTATAAAAACGGGGTGTCACGTCATGATTGACAACTGTGAGTGTGCTCGCGACTGGCTCAGGCGGCTGTATAGGCGAGAACTCGATACCGCGGCTCCACCGTGGATCACTACTGTACAGACTCTGGCTCCAAATGACATCACCAGCGCAGCTCCTGTATCTGGGGTAGTTTGGCTTCATTTTTGTACAAGTAGGATGAAGTGGAAAAGCATCGTCCATCTTTATATACAGTCTATGGCGTAATGCAGTAACCTTGATCAAAACGAGGCTTCTTACTAAAAATATGACCAATTATACTTATCAAACAGGGGGAATTTCAAATAAAGGCCTGTCTCTAATACAAGCCTGCTTCAAATAAAGGCCCGTTACCTTCTGCAGTTCAGGTAAATAAAGGCCCCAGTCACTATTTGAAGAAATATGGTAGTTTAAAACCACAATTAACCATTTGGTTTCTTCAACTGTCACTCAGGAGCAAAAATCAGCCTTTGAACTTGAAAGGAATAATGATTTGACATTTATTGTGATAATTATCGATATTGACTGATAATGAAAATTTGTGATAAAATTTTTGGCCATATCACCCAGCCTTAGTGCAAGCATTCAAATTGTTATTGGCTGTATGGCTAGAGCTACAGAGCTACTGTATATTTATTCAAACTAAACCAGACTCAAACACACTCTGTTTTCCCAGAGGTGGTTGCACTGTATTCAAAATAAATTGACCCAATTCTGATCAAAATAATCTTTATTTTTGTTTGCTAACTCTGCTCTTATAATTTCACAGGCTGGATTTCAATGGATTCTACACTGAGCGGCTGGAGAGGATGGCCATAGAGCGGAGTCAGAAAGTATCAGCGTAGCATGTTATCTCTTTGTGTGTACATAGCAATAATCATTTCTTTCCATCTCTCCAACACCCATATAAATTGCCATACAGACACCGACTGCTGATTCAAAGCTGATACTTCAGTGTGTATATTATATATTATGTACTGTATGAAATGTAGAGTTATAGTCTGATGTTTGAAGCCTCATTTCAATGCTTCAAATTGTACATTTTAAGAAATGTGGAACTGATGTTTATTCTGCTCTTAAAGTGTAAGTCAAGACGCTCTTTATGGGTAACTTATTTTACCTGTACAAAAAACATGTATGTTTGTCTTCATTAAAACAACTTATTACTCAAGTAAAACCATGTTTCCTTCATATTCATCCAGATGTTAATGTTCCTAAAGCAAAACATTTTTTGTTTGTTGATAAAGCATTAAAAGAAACTCAAATGCGACCACGTTTTCCTTAAATAACACTGGACTAATGACACTTCCTTGAGGGATTCCATTAACTATATCGTATACTCAGTCATACAATCATATACCCAGTTGTAAAACCTTCCACCAATGCCCATTCTATTCCTTTGTTAGCAGTCCTTCCCTCCAGTCATAGGCTTTTTCAATGTTAAAGAAAACAATCACCATCAATTCTTTGATCTTAAGTCAACGTCACAGTGATGATGATCTTTAATATTACAATAATTGTCATGTTTGCAAAATCAAAAAATATTATTTATATAATTTATCTTTTGCACAGAAATACAGCCGAAGAAGAAAAGATGTGCGTTCTTGTAAAAAGTGGCTGTTCTTGTACCCCATGAGCCAATCATAACCGTTCAGTTAAAATTATTCAATATTTCATAGAAAAATAGAGAATATCCTAAAAAAAAAAAACAAATTTGTGTCACAGCACTTTCTTCTTTCCTCTCCAATAAATCATCTCATGACCTCTAAGATTTATCTTGTGAGGAGGGGCCCAACCCCTAGGTTGGGAACCACTGGACTAAACTACCTAACTGTATATAAAGTATTTCAAACTAACTCCAACTGTAGAAGATACAACAGTAAAATACAGCTTACACATTGATGCATCAGTATTAACAATCTGTCAGATATAATAAATCAGACACGGGACATTTTTCCACATAGGAAGTACTTTTACTTTTGATACTTTAAGCATATTCTGCTGATTATACTTATGTACTTTTACTGAAGTATGATTTTAAATACAGGACCTTTACTTGTAATGGAATATTTTAACATTGTATAAGTGCTTTTACTTAAGTACTTCTTCCACCAATGCTTGGCAGACACATTCAAAATCTCACCCACTACTGTCAGTTATATCAGAAAATATATACATGTATACTTGTATATACTGATGCACATGGCCAAGCCAGAAGCACAAATTGAGACAGGAGAACAGTATTTATTTGTAGGTTAGAGGACAATCTGGACCAACATTTGACACAGATGACTCCCATCACTTGTTAAATCAATGTAGCACCTACAAAGCATTTACCATTGGTTGACATGATAATAACACAGTTTTTCATTGAATTAACTGAACTGAATTAATGCAAACTTGAGAGTGATCACACTGGCTAATTCTGTAATAAGTAAAGCTATATTCTTCCACTACTAAGTATGTAATTGTACTTCAGAGCAGGATTTATTTATGTGTGATTGCATTTATGTATTATTAACAAGCATTCATGTGCAAAATGCTCTCGTTTCAGGAATCGGCAACTGTGCCGCAATGCCATCAGCACAGACAGTGGGATAAGTAAACCCCTACTGTGCACAACACATAGATAGAACATGGTATGGAAAGTGTTTTATGTTATGCTATAACTTGGCATGTGTCAGTAATAAGCAGATTGGAGTAAAATTTACATAAAGGAGACCAGAACAAGAGAACCATGTGGCCGAAATCACAATACAGAAAATAATTTAATTTGAGAAATGTACAAAGAATAACTCAGAAGGTAAAACAAATGATTTTATTGTGAAATGGTTTTATAGCACACCAGAGTGTGATCTAATAACCAGACAAACTGAAGAATTTAGTTTTATTTCATGAACATATTTTTCTATTTCTGTATGAGTATAAAATGGTGGTATGTGACTCACACTGCATGAGTGCAGCTGGGAATTTTTACCTTTTTCTTTTCTTTTGAACTAAGTAACCGTGCTTAGAAGAAGGAAGTGTCTGAAGAGAAGGCCCCTGCCAGCCTGAACTCCTCCCTCATTAACACACAGAAAAGCCGCTGAGGCAGAGCTTTGGAGTACGGTGCTGGCCGAGGGACACATGTACGCAACAGAATTTCCCGGCCTGCCGGAGAAGGAAAGTCAGGCACTTTGTTGCTTCCTCCAGTTGGCTTCCTGTCACGCCCCAAGTCTTCATCCAGTGGTGCCAGGAGGGCAGCCTGAGGGTGGATAGAAGGTGAAATGTTAACGGCAAACAGCAGTGTCTGTAGGTCTGTATGTAGTTTGAAAAACTGCAGCTTGATGCACCAGTTAAAGCTAAAAAACACGTAAGCTCGTTCAAATTTACATTTTCACATTGAATACATTTAAAAGGCTAGTTTGGGTTTATTCTATATCTTACTTATTCAACAAATAAATTTAAAGACCAAAGCCAACAATATGTTAGTCCATCTCTCAATACGTTCTGACTTTCCTCACCTGTCTGTGGCACTTTTGTTTCCTACTAAAGACGCATCTCAACAAAAAAACCCCAAGAAAACAAACGAGCTGGCTACTGTAGTTTTTAGCAAACGTTACTCAAACAGGTGGAAACGGGACATTTGTTTTGTTGGGACTTAAATCTGGACTATTTTCAGCGACGGATTACTACACATTTGGTGCTCTATTGTAGTGTACCTCTAGTATTTCCGGAAGCAGGACGGTGTATGTGGCTGTCAAAATAAAATAAATTTAAGAATAAAAATTCTAATATTTAGTCTACCCTCTTTGATGTGAATAAACAAAATATTACCAACACCTGTCAGTATAATGCAATACAATTCAACAGCATCACAAACTACAGTGTGAAAAATGTACAAAATGAACCTAAAGTTGAAGCAGCATCTCTCTAAAACAGTTTCAATGGGATTTCCGGTTATGGCTGCGATATAGAAAGTCACGTCCAACCCTGCTCTGCTACAATTTTAGATAAGTCCTGTTGTCATCAGCTGCAAGGTCCACCTCCATTGGCCTGATTGCAACTGCACCAGACTGGGAACTGAAGGTTGACTTTGGGAAGCAGCTCAAGTTCCCAGAAAACACTGAGCAACAACAACACAACACTGAGGCCAGACATGGTGCTTCTCTTGGTAGCCTCCAAGGAAGTCATCCTCCTAGAACGGCCCCTTGGGAGGATTGCCTGAGGAGGCCAACGAGAGGAAGAGGGCAAAGTCTGCCAAGGAGGTGGAGCAATACCACAGTGCTTCCTATTCCACTTCCTCAAAATTACACTCGAGGTCTTCTTCCCATTTGGTTTTACTCTCAACACTTCCCACCCTATGATTCGAAAAATTCCTGTGCAAGTATAAGATATAAACCCTTTCACTCCCTGTTTGTCACACGTTTATCTAGAGGCAGCTACTCTAATGGTAATGGTTGTAGGTGGCCATAAAGTCCTAACCTGGAGGTATTTGAAAAAGTGAGTGTGGGGTAGCCCGTGCTGGGAGGAGAGCTCTTCAAAAGTCTGAAGGGCTTCATCTTTAAACAGATTCCTAAAAGTTTTGTGGTACCATCTCTAAGGTCCTTAGGTAAAGATGGATTTAGGTGACCAGCCAACAATCCGACAAAACACCCACTTCACGCCGTGATTGGCTAGCTGTGTAGACGTGAGGGCAGAGCCAGGGTTTGGACTTCTCTCTCTAGCACTCTTTTTTTGTTTTTGACACAACTATTTCTGTCACTTTTCGTGTGTACAACCAAGTGCAACACTATGAATGTCTTCCAGAAGAGACTGTCTGAAAATGTGCACTGTTATCCCTATATTTAGACGATATTTAAACAGATTTCTCTGTTTGGACCGACAACGAGGTGGAACTGTTACTGAAAGTAATAGCTGTAATTCTTTATCAATGTTGAATTAACCGCTGGTAGTCAAGGCTGATGTTGTTTGTTTTTGTCTGGGAAATGGGTCACGTGATAGGGGCGTGACGAATCAGGGAAGGACACGTTGTGACTGATGAGACGCAATCAGGAAGTGAACGTCTGTGTCTGCGTCATCATTTCTGCCCGTCCTCACTAAAACGCAATCACAGAGTTTTCAAACTAAAATGGGGTAAGCAGCGTTGTCAAAAGTCTGTTTTAGGGGTTCGAAAAATGCTGTAGTAGTGTGGACTCTAGGCGTAAACGTAACAAAAGTTATGCATTAATAAAAAAAACGTAATAGCGTGGATGTAGCCTTAGTCTGGGGCTAAGTGCTGTGTCTAAAGCCTATAAGGGGACACATAATAAGTTATACTACTTCTAAATCTACAAAATTGCAACTGGAATCAAAGATACAAAAATCTTCAAGAGAAGGCATTAGGAAACTCCTTCATGGTAAAATAACTATTGCTCTTGAAAGTAGAATATAATAAATTATCAGCTGCTAGAGCAGCTTCTAGTTTCCTCAGACTTGAACATTTTATGACCAAGGGAAAAAACCTGGTAAATTATTAGCATGGCAGATTAAACAATTACAAACCAATAGATTGGATTGTAACAGAAACAGCAGTAAATCCTGAAATCAAAATTAACCAAGCATTTAGAAAGTACTAGAAATAAAGAAAACTTATATAAGTCTGAAGTAAACTTACAGGCCCAAAATAGGTTCTTGGATAAGTTAAGTATACCAATTATAATTAACGAGTATGATATGGTACTTCGAAAGGAAGAGTTTGGGATAGCAACTGACAGCATGAAATCTGGAAAATGGCAGGACCCGATGGGTTCCCGATAGATCTGTACAAAACATCCATCATCTATAACCACTTCCGGCCGGGCCACACCGCCGACCTGAGCAGTGCGTGTGCGTGGTGGAACCTCTTGCTTTTCATTTCGGCACCCATGTTAACAAGTTAGACCAGCCACACAGCCCGCGTGAGACGTGCGTCTTCATCCTTATCATCCTTCATCGTTATCCTCACGGCCATAACGTGAGCTAACAGGACAAAAACGAGAGTCCCAACTTAATGTCCTGTCATTTAATGCTTGTGTACTGTCGGATATTATAAAAACAGGCAGCGGAATTTGCTTCGTAATAATGTTAAATGATTAAATTGATTGGAAAATGTATTAGTACATTCCATAGACTGTATATAATGATGGACGACGTGACAGCTCTCCAAAAGTGAAGCCAAAACATCATGGGCCAAACTGAAAAGTCAAAGTACATGTCAAATACATTTTTCCCAAAGATGGTTTCAGTAGTTTTAGGTAGTTCTCATCATGCTGATGTTTGTTCAAGTGTTCAAGTGAGCCGCGGATGGAAGGAAGTGGAGATGCGTCGTCCTTCTTTATACAATCTATGGTACATTCACTGTGAGAAGTGTGGACGAGTGTCCCTAACAATTATCAAAAACTGTCAAGTACCTAAACCTGGCTTGAAATGTCTGATCAGATTTGTAATCTTGTTTACCTATTCTTTGATAGGATAGTTTCTAATTTAAATGATTAGTTCGACCTTTTGGGGAAGGCTCCTACTCGCCTTATTTCCGAGAGTTAGATGAAAATATCAACTGAGGTTAAAGACTGGAAGCAGGGGGAAACAGTTACCCTGTAACTATTTCTTAGCACACAACAGCTGGCTGCATTGACTTCCTGGACTCTTGTCATCACAGTGAGGTTGTCAGTGGAGACGCTGCACGGAAGTACTGGGTACTGAGGTTCACCGAAACCACAAACTAATTTTTCCATTTTCTGTTTGTGTACTGATTAAGCAAACTAGATACAATTACTGAGCTCAGAGGCATTGGTAAGTGTATCTTTTAAGTTTGGACAGAGCCAGGTAAGCTGTTTCCCTGTGCTTCCTGTCTTATTGCTAAGTAAGGCTAACCATGTCCTAACACATACATGACATTGATATTCCAACATCTCATTCTTGGAAAGAAAGCAAATAAGCCCTTCCTAAAATGTTGAATTATTTCTTTAGATCCAATTTTTGCCAATTTTAGACCAATTTATTAAAAGGCACAGTTCTTGTACAGCTGCTTGTTTTTAGACGTTCAGCATTTGTGAACTTTGGCTTCTTTTGTTCAATGGAAAAAGTATATTAAAAATATGTCTTCAAGTAAGGTATCGCAAAAAGTATGACACCCATGAAACAAAATGCCGTAACAGTCTTAACTGGTGCAACAGACCGCTGAACTAGACTAGTCCACAATGGTAAAGGATGTACACCATTTTGATCTCCTAGACTGATCCTTCCATGAAGCAAAGGGGGATTTACTTGAGAGAGAAACACAGGGTCAGGCAGTATGAGTATGTTTACATGCACACTAGACCCCCTGTAATGTGATATCTTGTTTGTAATCATATTTGGAATATGACATTTATAGGTAACCGATTCATGGGGGTATACAGTTTTTTTCTGTATGCATGATTAGAATTTTATCCACGTTTCTCATCACTGTCTGCTGAGTGCTTGTATTCAACTCCGACTTGAGTTCTGTTAACAGTTGAGGATGAAGCCACTGTGGTTTATGGCTGGACAGATACTGCTGCAGTTTTAACAATCTGCTAGTTTTGGCTTCTCCATCATATTACCAGTAATGCTAGAAACACAGGTGTCTTTCATGTTACTGTTGTCATCTAGAGATCTTCAAGGGTCCCCTTGGTTACTGATTTTCAAGACCAGATCCAAAAGTCAGAATGGGTCCAAATTATATTCAGTCTATTCAGGCCTGGTGCCTGTGTGTCAATATGTCTAGTACCTGAGTGGATCCTAGCAGACTTATTGAGACAGACAGACATCAACGCTGACATTCACATCTACGGGCAATTTAGAGCCGCCAATCAACCTAACCTGCATGTCTTTGGACTGTGGTAGACAATCGGAGCACCTAGAGAAAACCCCCACCGGTATGGGGAGAACATGCAAACTCCACACAGAAAGAGCCCCAGCTGGCCGGCAAGTTTGAACCCAGAACCTTCTTGCTGTGAGGAAATAGTACTAATCACTGCAACACTGTGCCGCCCCTGAATCTAATTATCCTCAGGTCTATTCAGATCGGGTCTGACAGTCTTTGGGTCACGTGGGATTTGGTCTTCTTGTACATGAATTTTTGCATGTCAGATTTGGAAAGGTTTTCCACTTGTTCATTTAAGATTGGGTTAAAATGTAGGACCTGTGAAGACCTCTACATCATCCTTTCACTTTTGGTTTCACTTTAATGTGTGAATCATTAATATATTGTTTATCAACCTGCTGTTTCTTCTACGTACATGATATAAGTTAAAGATACAACTTTGCAGAAAGTGATCAGAAACCTGGATAAGATGTTTACACACCACAGTAACCCAGTTGCAGGATAATAAACTCTTCCCCTCGTCCAGGCTTCTCCATAAGAGGAAGGACAAAAGGAAGATGAATACATATGCCAATAACGGAATGAACCTTCAAATCTCTCCTAAATCTGAAGACAGTAAAGGGAGGAGAAACAATATGTAGTGGCTTTGAGTTATTTGGTTCTATGTGCTTCTATTTATTGTGGTAGGAGTTTGTTAATCAGGAGGAATGCCAAGACACAAAGTAGCTGAGCTAGAGCTACGGGGAATCAAACAACTTCTCTAAGTGCAACGCAACAACTACTACATCTATAATATTATGCTGTGCAAACCTCCATGTCACCAAAAATACTCTCCTTTCAAGCAGGTAATATCGGAGAAGTATGAGAGGAAATGAAGATACAATACAGACACTTCTGTTAAGATTTGTTGAAAAGAGGTCTATTTGTGCTTTAGAAAGGTCTTCTAGGGTTTAATTTGTTTTAAGTGCTGCCATCTATGAAATTGATTGAAGCTTTGCATTAGAATGTGGCTGTAGCTGTGTCTCAATTCATGGGCTGTCGAAGCCTTCAAAGCCTGCATTTGAAGACCGAACGCATCACAGCAGCCTGTCCCATTTTGAAGGCTCCTTCAAGTGAGGCTGAGAAATGTGGCCTTCTTTTCCCGAATTTGGAGGATCCAAAGGCTGGATCCCTCACGGCCCAACCTATCCCAAGATTCATTGCGCGCAAAAGAATACGGCGTCCCCAAACTCCCCAAACGTGAGATGAAACCCAATACGTACACTTGAACGTAAGTATTGGGTTTCAACTCACTCGAATAGCTAACAATACAAATGTTAAAAAACCAAGGGGCCTTAAAAACATCAAACCTTAACTGCAGCTGTCAAGGTTGCTAGGCAACCGGAGTGGTGCTAGGGTACAAGGGTAAGGGTGGGAACAGCTGGTGAGGCAAATAGGAAATCCTCCGTAGACTGGACCGTCTCATTTACCAACGCTCGGTTTGGCCTTTGCAGTCTACAAAGGCGTAGCCTGAATTGAAACACAGCTTGTGTGTGTGTGTGTGTGTGTTGTGTGGGTTTGCAAATGAGCTGCAGGTGATGGACTCGCGGAGGACTTACAGGATTGGTTGTAGGGGATTTATACCCAATATGAGTGGTTATGGGTGTTATACAGTTCAGATGTTTACATATTTGCATGTACTGTACTGTATGTGTGCTTGTATGTTCAATCAACAGTATGGTCCAAAACTCTAAGTCCAATACGATGCTTGTTCATGTTATGTTTTCATGTGAACAGGTGTCTCGTTAAAGCTACATTCACTTATTTATTTTCCACTAGCAGGCTGCAGAACAAGCTGTAAGCACAACATTACCATATCATCAACTCATAAAGTTGTTATGGCAAATGTGTTAGCATTGTATTTACACTTCCAGCAGAGTAATCTTAGCAACCATTTGCAGTGGTGTTTTGTGTCCACCTGTTAAATCTCTCCTTCAGCTCTGGTTTGGTCTCCACCAACTCCAGAGAAAAATATTTGGTTCTTTAGATGCTCCAATTTCCTTTCCAGCTAGTTGCATACTTTAGCATACAGCTGCCTGCTGCTGGTGGAAATTACATTCATAAAAACAAAACGGTAAAAAGATGCTAAAATACTCTGTAGAGTTGAGTAGAACTGCAGAATTGGTGATAATTCTCTGTGGGTTCATCGCCTTTTAAATTACAGTCATTTGTTCAATTGTAAGTACTAAAATATTGATTACTGATGGTTTAAGAGATCTTGATCTCAATGAGACTCTTTTAAATAACTGACAAAGCAACTACCTAAAGCTGGAAACAGACCTTAGATTGTATAAATCATACTAGGCACCTTACACAGACTAAACCCAAATATACACAGATTGAAAGGCTTGACTGAAAGGAGCACATACTCTAAGTTAATGAGTTGTGTCACAAGGCAATCCCAAAATTTCACAAAATAAAAAAAAATGTAAATTTTCCATAGGAGGTATAGATTAGTACAAAAACAGAACTATTATTTTAATTAACAAATGAAAACAGCTCCTTGTAGATTCTGGAGCCCATTTATATATGCTTATTTGTGTGTTTGTTGTTGGAATGTTACTGAGGGACTGTAGAGGGGTAGGGGTTTAGTAGTAGTTGGGAGGAAAAATCTCATTGCTCGTGGTTACCTCGTCACTGGTGAAGTCAGCCAGCTTGACGTAAGCAGCAGGGGGAGAAACAACACAAAAACACAGTCGAATGGAGGAAATGAACAACAAAAAAGAAAAAGCACATATTTGTGTCTCAAGAGGGTCTGGGGAACTGCTTGATTGCCCATTACCTCACGAGCATACACATACATATATTCTGTAATGCTAAGGAGCAGCATAGTTTCACAATACAATAGAAATTTTAGAATGCAAGTCTAATTAGCTGTCAGCTGCATCCCAATATCACAGCTCTACTCAGAGAAGACTTGTTTCCCCTTTGTTTGCTCTGTTTGAGGGATTTTTTGCTTTTTGCTATGGTTTCTTTCATATTTAATTTTGCTGATATAATATGCCATGAATCAGAGCAAAATCGATCGAGCTGGAATCAATAAGCAGAAGGAGAATCAGGCCTAGGTGAACAAAATAAATGGCCTACTTTTTGTCAAAGCAAAAGCATTCTAGATTCTCTCAGTTTTACAAATGTAACTTCAAATGGAAACCAAACGACAGTGTTCTACAACTTTACTTACTGAAATGAAATGCTCATTAGTACAAAGTTACAGGTTTATAGGAAAGTAATCTGTCCTGCTAATTATGAGCCCATCTAGTAGTGATTTTCCCAGAATATGGCTCTAAACTCAACATATGAAACTGTGATAGTGTATATTTTGAGTGTGAAAGTTCATTCTAGACATTGGAAATGGTAATTTGAAAGTGGATTCTGCTAAGGAAGAACATGAGATGCTGTTGAAAGCTCAGGAAAAAGATAGTAAGTAGACCTTGAATGAAGATTTTTGTCAAATTGCCTGCATACTCATTTGTTTAGTCTTTAAATGCCAAGCTAATAAACAATTGCCTCATATACAGCTTGTCCTACAGTATCAGCGTTTACAGCAGAGACTGTATATAAAGATGGACGACGTGTCTCCACTTCCTCCTACTGTACAAAAATGAAGCCAGAATACCCCGGATACAGGAGCTGCCATCTTGCACTGGTGACGTCATTTGGAGCCAGAGTCTGTGCAGTAATGATCGCGGTATTCAAGTTCCCGCCTATACAGCCGCATGAGCCGATTGCGAGCACACTCACAGTTGTCAATCGTGACGTGACACCGTTTTATAGCATCAAACAACTAATTAAAAACAAACTGATCAGAAAAGCGAACACTTGAACAAACACCAGCGTGATAAGAACTACCTAAAATGACAGAAAATATCTTTGGGAAAAATGTATTTGACGTGTACTTTGACTTTTCAGTTTGGCCCATGTCCCATCCATTAACATGGAGGAGGCGGGGCTTATGATCTATACTGCAGCCAGCCACCAGGGGGCGATCGAGAGGTTTCACTTTTGGGGAGCTGTCATGTCATCCATCTTTATATACAGTCTATGGTTTACACAAAGGAAAAGCAAAAGCAAAAATGGGGTAAAGAGAGTGGACAGCAAGTCTGGCAAAACTCTCTAGCTGCTGAAGCTACCAACTTTACTGAGGTAGTCTGTAAAGCAATGCACATTCAGTTTTCAGGGTCTTGAACTTATTGTTATTACTAGTATAGCTGCACAAATGTAGCTTTAATTTGGACAATTTGATAAGCATTAGGTTATGTGATGTTTAGTATTTGTAAAGTTTAGAGGGGTCCACAACATTTATCAATGATAACATTTATTACAATTATTACAGAACTGGATGGCATTAAGTCAGAGACTATTACATAAGAAACTACAGTAAAACTGTTTGGTAACAATGTCACACATCCTACAATGGAGAAAAATATGAATTCAGAGCATTTGAAATGTTTTGAGCAGAGTCAGTGGCTCTTTATCATAGACATCAGTGTAAAATTCGCTAAAATTGTAACACACAATATGCAGAAACGATAGTGTGGTGATTATGTCAATGTGCAAATGTTCAACAAACATCTCCATCTGCCTTTGAGACTTAAAGAAGTGTATTAATCTACAGTACTGTCAAGTGGAGCAAAAACTGCAATGTGGGTTCCATCTGTTGCCCTACTACACTGTGGGAGCCCTGCTAGTCTCTGACAGTCTGCATAATTGTTCTGAGCCTGTATTCATCAAGTGTCTCGGAGAAGGAAATCAGTCCTAACTGGCCAAACACTGACTGACACCATTTTGGTCTTTAGGACAAGGAGTAAAAGCATTTATAAGCTTTTTTGACTTAGGAAATGATCACCATCTCGGCTGATATTTAGGGGCACTCCAGAGTTGTCCTAACCTGTTAGGCGATGGAGGAGATGGCGCTCAGGCAAAAACAATATGTAGGAGGAGAGGTGTTCAAATTTTAATTATGTTGTTCTAGAAGGTTTATAAAATGGCACTGACAGTGACAACCAAACAGTATTTTTTCCAATTTTGCTTCCATTTCCAAACTTGAAATGAAACCTGACTATATGGAAAACATAGCTTAAATTACAATACCTGGGGCCGGATGCACAAACACCTTACGTTAAGATTTTCCTTAAAGTCTGAGTTAAGGTTTCCTTAAAATAAAATCGGTTGCACAAAACACCCTTAACTTTTCTCCTTGAAGATTTCCTTAAAATGTTCACTTATGTATTTAAGGTTTTCTTCTTTATACTTAAGAACTGCCTTAAAGTTAGTTAAACTAATGCACAAAAGACCTTAGCAACCAAAGTAAGGAGAAAAACTTAAAGTACCTCTGACTATCTTAACCGCAACATGGCCGAGTTTATGGCGATAAATGAAGAAAATGATCGCATCCCAACAAGAGTTTTCTGGGATCAGGGGAACCCAATCGATATGCTTAACAATGAGCAATTGATTTTGCACTATAGATTTGACCGGCAGTCAAATCATGATTTGTCCGACCATCTTTCCAGTCAGTATAGGTAAGGTATTTCATGTCCACAGTTAATTTTCCTTGCAATTTTCTCTCATATTTGTTGTTTTCTGTTTGCTGTTATTTGCAAAACAAATGTACTTTTTAGTTTGTGCTTTCTTTTATTGTTTTCCTCCAGAAGTATAATTTTTTCCTCCTCTGACCAATTTGGTTTTCTTGTCTTTTCTTCTGCCATCTTTTACTATCTATAGGCAAACTTTGTGAGGCGATAACAGGTGAGGCAATAACAGGTATCACAAGTGCGGGTGCAAGCAAACAAATGGAAGCCTGAAACTGTAGAATTTAACCAGTGTAAAATCTCTTTCAATGCAGTAAATGCCTTAACCTTTTCCTTAACTAAGTAAACCTTTTAAGGGATTATGTGCAACACCCTTAACTAAGTCCCTCAGTTAAGGAGAAATAAAGCCTTAAGTGTCATACACACAACAAAACATTTTGTGTTGTGCAACCGGCCCCTGGTCTTTTCACATGGTAAGATACACTAGTCTACCGTAACCATATAATGAGATAACCACTCCTGGTGAACAGTGTCAAAGGGAGCAGAAGAGTGGGATTGCTTACCCTCTGAGCATTGACAAACAGCCTGTGGATGATGCTGCCAGCCGGCCCCTGGCCAGATCCAATCACCACCACCTCTGGTTCTTCCAGCAAGGAGCTCACAAACCTGGAGAAAGACATCAAATATGAATCCAGTGCTACTGGTGCCGTCAGTAAACATGTCCAGTGACTCTGGGCAGTAAGTGGTCACAGTAGAGTCCTGCTGCCAGCTTTCAATCTCACTGTTACTCCTAGCGATCAGGTCAGTGCAACAGATTTGCATATGGAGAATTTGATGTTACTAGTCAGCTGAGCTGCACAGCTGTGAATGACACAGCTGATGCCAGTCAGCTAATGTAAGCATGACTTAAGTGCTCTGTCTTAACTAACGCTATTCTCCATACGCTTCTGACTTTGCATCGTTTCTGAAGCTGCAGCACGTTTCTCCTAATGGAAATGTTTTGGGCTGTTGTAGCATGTTTGCCCTTGCTGGCCACTGTAATAAACTGTTGCAGTTCCCTCCAACCCCAACCCAGTCCTTCTCATAAAATCTAATGTTAATTTAAGTGGATTAGTTTTAGCACAACCCTCCCCTAAACAGCAGAGCCTTTTCTGCCAAACTGTATAACCTTTTGCTATAAAATGTTAAGTTCCTTGACGTGTCTCTGACTGAAATGCAGCTCAAATAAAACTGTGTGTAACTTACTTCTCTAGCTCTTCTGTGTCCTCTCCCTTCTCACCCTCACAAATGGCAAACTTGGCCTTGAGCGAACGAGCTCGGGTGATGGCTGTCTCCATGGCCATCAACTGGTTAATGAAATCCTACACATAGAGAAAAGTCACACATACATGTCGTCAGAACAGGAGCTTCACATGAAGTATGCTCCGACTCCAACACATTAACAGGGTGAGTGTGGTCCGTACGTATCAGGATTATTTTAGTTTTTGTTCACTCTGTACTTACGTTAAACAATGACTATGAAGTTGAAGTGCCAATCTTTGTTTTTAATTTGAGGGTGGATGGCCGTTTTTATATCCACAATTTCAGGGAATCAAAATGTAATGTGCTAGAAGTTAAATGATTAATAAGTAGGAGGGTTGTTATGTCCCAATGTCGTGCTTATGAATCATATGTAAGGTCTTGTTTTTCACACAACACATTTTAGAGAAATTTTTTTTGAAAACATTCATGAATAAGGCACATTTTCACCATAGATGAGTTCTGTATCCATTGACCACATTCATCTCATGTGCATTACACATGGAATTAGCATTAAATGTGCCACTGCCCCACTTCTTCCTGCTCCATGATGATGACTGATTGAAGAGTGTTATTATATTACTTTATCTTTATCATTTTATTACTAGTCAGGTTTGATCTGATGTTCATTTTCGCTGGTAGATAGTGGTGCACATCTACTGCCTTTTTAAGCCTTGTTTCCACTGCAGAAATATAATGAACAATAACTAAAAGTGTAGCCATTGTAACTGGTTTTGCTTTTGTTTCCAATGCTCTCCGCCTGCTTTGTGGACCAGTTATTGGATCTGAATTTGGGCTCTGCTCAGGAGGTGATAAACGGTATTATCACGATAATCAATTATCAAATCGTTTAACAACATGATTGCCTTGGGTTTTAATAAACCTGTCACTTTGTTCGACTCTGCAAAAGGAAGCCAATGCGGAAGTGCCTTAAACCTGCATTCTTTCTAATGGCCAGCAGGAGGCGACTCCATTGGTTTATGGTCTTCTTCAATCCAGCATGATGTTCATTTTGTAAAATATGGTCCCATTTACAGTAAAATAGACAATACGATGCTTTAGCGCGTGGCTACCCTGTGATTGACAAGTCGCTACCAGCGACCTGTGGGGGTGTAAACCCATTCAATAATGTAATGGTAGCTTTTCAGTTTTCAGTCAGATCCATCCCTCGCTCCTCCCCAGGGCCACCTTCTCATTCAAATATGGTCACTTCTGGTTCCAGATAAACAAGATGGTGATGGCCAAAATGCCAAACTCGAGTCTTGAAAACGGTAGTGCACAAACCAATGGGTGACGTCACGGTGGCTACGTCCACTCCTGTTAGTCTATGGGGTAGACAAGCTAACTGGCTGTCACTCTTTGGATGGACTGAACCTCTCCCACTGGTGAGTAGACGCACGCCATGAGAAAAGTGGGGATTGTGTGTGTGTGTGATGCAGGGGCTTGCGTTATACACAATCACTTGATCGCCACACTACATGTTCTGATTTCTTTTGGGTGTTAATAAACTCTGTCTGAGGACCGAGATGCTGCAAACAAAGTGAGTACAAGTGACAGTGAGCTGGATTAGTTACCTGTTGGGTGTTTATAGTAATTATGTGTAAAAGGCAGAACCTTTGTGAAAGCTCTCTCACTGAACATTGCGACTTAGCACCCATTAACTAGTTTGAGCCTGGTTCTCTGGTTTGACTGTGACTTAGTCACGTTCAGGTCGAGTAGCTACTTTTAAAATCAGGTACCCTTTTCAGTACCAAGCAATTTCTTCAGCTAAGAAGGGTGGTAGCGCAACCAAATGTTGCATGCCTAAATTTGATTTTTTTCTTGATTTAAAAAAATAAATAAATAAAGAAAACCTGAGAAATGACTGCGCTGCATCCAGCGGTCTGTTCTCCACCTGATTCTTCAGCTACACCTCTGTCTTCTGATTCAGTCTTTGATAACAGTAATGCCCTGGTAACTTTATGTACAATATACTAAATCCATGGACCACTGACAAAATCAGCCCTCTGGCTAGCAAGCTAACGCTAGCTACATTCGCTAAATTCTGCTAACACACAGGGATTGTAATCCAGTAACATTGAACTTACTGGAATATTGCGTGATGGAATCTGCGTGTCTGGAGAAAAAAGTACGGTTTATTCTATAAACAGAAGCTCCGAAAGTTCAAGTTAGTGTGACTCAAGAAACTGGGCAGAGCAGCAGGTGACCGAAATGTCAATCACACCTGTCAATCAACGCCCATCAGAGCCTTCTATAAGCCTTGAAATCTTATTAACGGAGTAATCATTTTCATAAAGATCACCATGCACTTATAAGAGGACTTGAATTTAGTGATTGAGACCATAATGACTTGAGGAAAAAAAATGAATGATGTAGTATTTCTAAAGAGAAGTTGACACTTTTTGAATGGGAGTCAGTTGGAGCCAGGATTTTTTGGAGCAATATCTAGCAGAGGTCAGTGGCATTGCATTTTAATGAACTTCCACATTGGCTTCAGCATTCGGCAGTAGTTGCTGCTTGGTCCTGAAGGACAATCAAATCCAGTGCATAAAATTTCAGAGCAGTTGTGCTAACACAAAGAGTACTATGGAATGACTGAACACAAAGTGAGTCATGTCAGATGTCTCATCCTAGTTAGAATGAGCAGCTTGTGGGGTTCATTTCCAGTCCTGGTTGTCACTGACCTCTAACTTCTTGTAGTCATGGTTGGGGGGGTGCAGCAGCTTGCTGGCTTGACACGTAGCTTGCTGAATGTTTTTTTTGACTGATGGAATGTCTTCTACTGACTCTGTTAGGGAGGGGATCAAGAGCAGACAGAGGAGAAAGAAAAACCAAAGGTTGTAAAAGTAATAGTAAGCAGGTTTAAAGTGGGGATAATATGGAATGATCTCCATGTGGCCATGTGTTATATCCCACCCTAAAATATGGATTCAACAGAATATACTATACTATACTATACTATACTATACTATATAATTTAATTCCCACACAAATTCGAATAGAGAAACCTCCCCGTGTCTACTTTGGGAGATCCTTAAAGATCTGAGGGGTCAGATTATCTCCGATAATAACCCTGTCCATAAATCACGGATGGCCAGACAAATACAACTATGGAAGCTCATCTCAGATGCAGATTGAGTTTATGCTACTGCCCCAACCCCAGAGCGGTATAAAGAACAGATGATGCATCAGGCAGTTTGACATGCTTTCAAAGTGAGCATGCAGAACGTGTTCTTCTTAAGGCTAAGCACATATCATATGAACAGGGGTAGAAGCCAAGTAGAGCTCTTGCACATACATTTGCCACTCATGTCATTGACCAAATTAGGCGTACTAACGGGCCCATTGGATATTAACAAACAGTTCCATGACTTTTATTCTAATGTATATACAACGTAATCTATTTGTGTACTCCCTGCCACATACTATTTGTTGTTATTTTACTTCTTGCTTGCCTTGGTCTGCCTCACATAAACACAGCTTTAGCAGCAGTCAGCATCAGTCAAGCCAAGGACAATTGTAGGATCAAACCTTTAGGGGGGGCCTCTAATAAGAATGTGACATGCATACAGTTCCTTGCAAAAGTGTTTAACCCCCTGCTAAATCACTAATTTCATTGGATAACTGGCAAAAGACAGAAAATCCCCCAAGTACATCTGATGTTATTTGACTAAAACTATGCATTTTCACATAATTTAAGACTATTATGATTATATTATTTATTTAAAAAACCTACAGACATTACCTCCATGTTTTTAGCCTATATTTGTTTACATTTTGACAAATCTGAACCGTGAATAGTCACATTTAAATAGCATTTAACGCTTCCTGTTCGCACTATAACCTTGGATGTACAGACGTTACCATGTTTACTTTTGATAGTGAAGAAATCGTGTAAACATGGTGATTATGAGACTGTCTTGAAATTAAAAAGAAAGTCTTTTTTTCTATGATTTCTAATACTGGTACCAATGAAGAGTCGCAGGAGTATATATGATGCCTTTGTGTTCCGAGTTATGACTCTGAGAAGGTGTGCTATTTTTGACACAAATTGCCTCAATCATGTTCAAGGTTCAATTTAATCATCCATAAAAACATCTTGAATTTTTTCTTATTTATTATTATGTGGTGGTTTGCTAGCATGACAGCCCATATATGTTTTACTGTTTGATGTCATGACAAATTTTCGACAAAACAATCTTGACTCACCTTCCTCTTTCAACTTCAGAATAGCAGCATGAAGTATGCAGGGCAGGAGATGGCGGGTCAGGTCTGCAGGTTTCTGCATAGCCAAATAGTGCAGAACCTGAAAAGACAGGCAAAAACCCAGGTTTAGTTTCCCCCATTCATCTGCCTTTTGTTTGCTTCTTGCTGTTCTCTTTCAGTTACACGTTATGTTACTGTTATGTCTGCACAGGCTAACATGACTCTCAGCAAGATACCTGGTACAGGGCACTCTCTCTTTTTTAAGTTTAACTGCAGGGGTAACAATCATACTCACCTGGGGAAAGCTTTTACTGAACATATTGATAAACTTAGTTAAGCCAGTGACTCTTGATGTCAGTTGTAGGTGTATCATCCAGCTCTACTGAAAATTACCTTTTCAGCCTCCTTGGTGTCGTCAAAAAGTCTTCTCTGACGGCGTGCAGGTGTAACCCTGGCTGTTTCCCAAGCCTCCACCCACATGTTGCCTGGGATCTTCATTCTGGCACTAAGCTCGCCTTTCACCACTGTGTTACCCCTCTCATCGACCACCTCCTCCTCCACGTAATCCCTAGGCGAGTACCAGCGCACAAAGTCCTCCAGGACACAGCCTGGGTTGGCTGCCTGTGGAGAGACAGGAAAACTGTTTTATTTCAGTCTGTGTTCAAATTTAACTGATCTGAAATACAACTATGTCTATCACCATGGGACCAAGGACAATTCTATCAAGAGCCATGTATTGATCTAAGTGGTCAAACATTTAGCAGGAGCTGGAAAATATACTCTGTGAAAAATACTAAGGCTGGAATGACTCAGTTACTGGTATTATTTCACAAAGGAAAATGTCTAAAGCTAATGGTTAGCCTGTCACAGAAGCGCACTGTATTCACCAAAGAAAATGGAGACCTTATCTTGTAATGACCTCTGTACATCATAATCACAAGAGGAAATCTCATAATTACGAGAAAATACCTCATAATTACAATATAAATGGTGTTACACCATATTCTGTGACCCAACAGATTTTGTGACCTGATTAGGAATTTCAACTATATTGCCACTGCAAACGTTTTTATCATACTTTATTTTGATAGCTGTTACCAAATGGAAGCCTAGTATTTAGATAGGGTCACCAATTTTGATAGCTTGGATGCATTTCTGATGTAGGACTTTGCATCCATGAAGCATCCTGTACTGGTTTAACTGCTCCTAAACCAACAGAGCATCTTCGAGCAGGTATGAGTATAATCCCAAGGATTTTAGATGCCTGCGCAATGTTGACATAGTAATTATTGTGCTTATCGTATTGTCACTCTTAAGATAAGATAAGATAAGCCTTTATTGTCCCACAGCGGGGAATTATTAGTGTCTAATACATAAACTCTAGATAGATACCAGTTTTATTTCACATCTGTCAACATACAGCATAAATATCCTGATCTTGTAATTATGATATAGTTTAATCCTAATTATGAGATCCTGCTCTCTTAGTAATGAGACATTTTCTTGTAATTATGAGATAGTAATGCCTCCAACTTTTTGTCTTTGGTGAATGCAATGCTCTTCCAGAGACTGTCATCTAGTTTGGACTGAACAATTTTAGGAAAATATATAATTGTGAGTTTTCTGATCAGTCTTGTGATTAAAACGGGGCCTATTTTCAATAAATTAATTTATAGGCATGTATACTAATAAAGGAGATTGGTATTGATATTGATTGCCTCCTGTTTGACCCATTTGGCTATGTTTATATAGTGATAAACTGCTAGTAAGTCACACCTGACAGGGTATGCTCACAAATATTTTGATATCTGACTGACAACCCCTAATGATACTGTTAAGAGACTTGCAGAGGCATGAGCTAACTTTAGCTTTACAGACTAACAGAACTGTTAATTTTGGCACCTGATTTGGATTTAGTTTTAGGCTCGCACCCCATTCGCACTGACAGTGATGTGGGTCATACCCACATCGGGGGTCTATCTAAATGGGTCAATGCGCGTCAGCCAACCATCCTCCTGACTAGGACATAGGTCAGAAGCTGCCTGGCTTTAGGAAACTGGCACTGCTATCAGGAACAGATATTAAGAGAGAAAAGGAGAAGCAGAGAGACAGAGAGAGAGAGAGAGAGAGAGAGAGAGAAATTCAAAGTACACGCATAGTTGATTCAGAGAGAGGGAGTGTGCATAGAACAGAGGCAGAGAGGTGAAACTAAACTTTTATCTGGTAATTATTGGGTGTAATTAAGTGCAATCCTCATATGAGTCCAATGCGGGTCAAACTTGTGCCGAGACCTGCATCATACGCACATACTGTGACTAAAATGCAAGATCCTGCTTATTAGTGCAACAAGTCATCAGCTAAATCACTGTTTGAAGAGACCATTTTGGGAGGCCGAGGATATTGTTTTACTAATCAGGAGGAAACAATATGTGGTTCCACAGATGGATACAAGTCACTGAATAACACTTTGTCTTAAAACAACAATTCATTTGTCAATATTTCTCATTACTGTTTAGTTTTTATTAATTAAAGAAAAAAATAATACATTTCGTTATATTTCTTTGTCTTGTTTTTATTATGAAAAACCTAAAGGTTGTTAAGAAGTATTTTTCATCATAGTTTTTGTGGAGGAAATTAACACTGACTGTGGCACCACGACCAGCGCAAGCAGCGCTCCAATAGCTTGGTATTTTCCTGACCTTAAAATTCGTTTCGCCCATCTGTGTGGTATTTTGGTGCCCAGTGCAGAGTGCATGGTGCACAGGTGGCAGAAGAACAGACAGGTGGGAGGTTCATTCAAATGAGGCAGCACAAAGCAAGTAAAGTTGTTTTTGGTGGAAATTGGGTTTTAGACTTTGTGCTGAGAATAGACATGTGCACGACACCAGGCTGCTACAAAATAACCACACACACCTCTACACACATCAGCTTGGTCACTTATAAATAAGCATTCTGCTGTTTAGACATCCGGATACTGGAGCTCATTAATCCTGGGCATCATGACCTCCTTTCCAACATTCTTTACAGTTTTTTCAGCAGTTCATGTTACATTCTTGAAATGCATTACAGTGCAAACGCTGCTGTATCACATTTTATGATATGATGTGACAATTTACAACATGAGATTGGATAGAATTATGACTGAAAAAGCGTTGGATTGATGCAATCATATAAACTTCCCCATATATTTTATTATTTATTTCTATTGTCATTGTACTAATTAACTGTTAAAAAACAATACCTATGTGGTGCCGTGTGTTCATGTTAAGTAACTCTGCTCCATCCAGACAATAATGATTTCCTGAAGAAGCGTTTTTCCATTTGTTACGTCATTGTTGTCATGCCTCTCTGTGATTGGCACAGTTGTTTCAGAGCTACGAGACCAGTGATGTGATTGGCTGAGAGCAGATTTATTAATCATCACACCCTTACATACGATCCAAGGCTTAGCTTATATTACAGGTCCCCTTCTTCATAACCTGAATCTGAACCACACAGCTAGAATGTAGCAGCTGGCTATATCATAAGGAACTTGCCCTATCAATCTTTGACATTTTAGATCCAATCATACTGTTGTAGACTGTCAAGGACCGGAAGACAGAGGGCCAGATTTACTAAGAAAATGGCGTTGCGCAAAAGTTAGCTGGGAAGGAGAGCTCATAAAATCTTAATTTCACCAATATTTACTTTGGCCAACTCCACCTGAGAAAAAATGTTACTGTAACTCATATTACTCATAAAATTATGATATCATCTTTAGCATACATCAAATTATTAATACATTAGGAGCCAATAAACACATTCATGGTAAAGGAGATGAAGTATAAGACAAATTAAAGACGCACAAAATATAGACAAGGTATGAACGGCACTGCAACTGGTGGAGAAACAGAAAGAGAGAAAAGAGACAGATGGATAGACAGATCAGGTGGGGGTGGAGATGATGTTGAGGTAAATGCAGCCAAACGCACACTTAAATATCCTAACAAAAGAATAAAAAGTCCAGCATTCTTTTTGCGTTACAGTAATCAGATATTGGTTTCATTGATAATAGTGTAATTGCTTCATTTTTCTTTCTAGTAATCGTTTTTTTGTTACATACAAGCCTATATATAACGCACATTTCTTTTCCTACTATAATCTATCTTGTGGCGCCTCCTTTTCAGAGGGGGAGAATTTTCCCCACAAAACTGTCTGTCGCAAATAGCGTGACCTCAGTATATCCAGCGGAACACATAATCAACCTCTGTTAACACGTCTCCGCCTATTATTTGAGCGGTTTCCCCTTACATGCAGACAATGAGGAGAGAGAAGCACACTGCAAAAACACACACACAAATGACACGCAAACTGTGACTTCAGCCTGCTGCTTGCCTACTGTTTGAGTAATACAGCACATGTATAGATTGAATGCGTGTATGTCTGCCTGCTCACCTTAAAGGACTCCATGTCAGAGAGCAGACAGGCACTCTGCATCCGGGCACGGAGGTGGGTACCTTCAGCTGACGTCCCAAGTTTAGCCAGTACTTCTGACTGCTCGTCTAACAGATCCTCTGTCATGGGAGCAGGTTCCTGAAACACACACACACACACACACACACACACACACACACACACACACACACACACACACACACACACACACACACACACACACACACACACACACACACAAAGCATCAATGTACTTCCATTCACAAATGTCATTTTAGAGTCATCTTCAGGAGTTTTTGTTAATTTGTGGTTCAAGCACACAGTGATGGTTTTCAAGCTCTACAACTACCAAACCCTGTCCGTGTACTAGGCACCTAAAAAACACCAACTGCTTTGATAATGTGGTTTCAAAAAAAGTCGCAATATGCCCATATGAACATTGAAAGAGGTATTGGTTGCTGTAATTGGTCCTCTTGTCCATAGTGGCTGCAAAGAGATCGCTTAATAAAGCAATTCATGTGATGGAGGACGAAATGCACAGTCCTCGTTCTGAAGCTAATAAGGGTTAGGCAAATCAAGTGGGTATCTTACAGAGTTATAGACTTTTTGGTGAAAAATTCTTTGTGCTTCCATAGACAGTGTTTCTTTGCAGAGTCGCAGCAGAGGGACACTAACACAGAGAGGGAATTTTGTCCAAAAGAAAAAAAAAAAAAAAAGGTTGGAAGATACCCACTTGATTTGTCTAACTTAGACTGCTGAAAACTCATATTAGATATAATAAGAGGACTGTGGATTTTGTCCCCCCTCACTTACACTGAAATTGTTTTAGGAAAGGATCTTTTTCCGACCAGTGTGGAACAATTAGAATAACCAAAAACTCTTTCAGTGTACATATGGGTATGTAATTATTGTGATAGAATAAAAAAAATGTAAACATATCCTTTAACTGATACATATGTATTTAAACCAAAGACTTCATGAATATGTGTGTGAATGAGTGAGTGAAAGAGACAGACATAGAGATCCTGACCTGTGTGACAGGAACGTAGAGAGACTCCATAGAGTTGAGTAGAGTCATGTTGTTGTAGGGGTGCAGCCTACCCTCTGCTTTATTTTTAGTGCCATCCTTTTCTCCCTCAGTATGCGGAGCCTCCATCTCCCCCTGCTCACTTAGGCACTCAAAGAACTCATCCTCACTGTCGCTCCACGAGTCCCAGGATTTCCCCGTAGATACCTCCCTTGTTGAGGTGGATGCAGTCAATGTCGACGTCGTAGACTCTTGTGTGGGTCTGCCATTCTGGTGGCCACCGGACACCCTGCGCTCTTTCTCTTTGCTTCCCTCCATTACCTTGCGAGCTTCGTCTCTGGCCCTCTTCCTCTCGATGCAGCAGTTCAGCATCTGTGCAGGAACATAAACCCTTTTCACACATGGAATCCTTAACATTGCCATCTTCATCTCTCTGTAAAGTGATGGCTTTTTGTGATTCAGACGTTAATGGTCCTTACAGCTTTATTCAGACATGACACAACAATTATGGAAAGAGCAAGCAGGAGTGGTGCCACTGCTTAAAAACAGCAATGACTAGAAAAGTTTAATGATACGAAGGAAGGTTTTCTGTTTTCTCATAGGCTACATCAAGAATGCATTTTGGCAGCTGAAGCCTTGAATTAATGACTACCGGAAGCCCCCATTTTCCCTTCTAGTGAATTCACTGATACATTTATTTATTTATTTATTATTTTATTCATTCATTTATTTCTAAGGGACAATGCAAAAAAACATTGTAACAGGTTACAAAAACATAGTACCGATGTCTTGCATATAGGATTTCTAGTCCCTGGTTAGGCTTTTCTCATCAGTTTCATTTAGTAGATAGTGAATTCTCCTATGCATTTTGTAACATCTGAAAATGCAAAAGCATGAAATGATAAGACATTAAATTGGAACTCTCATTTAACTTCTATTTGCTACAGCACATGCCCACATTCTGTACGTAAAGCGCATTGCTGGATATTCATTTATTCACTGATTCAGTCGGCACGGATGAAAGTTGAAAATATTGAAGGGAGACAGCTGGTCTGACTATTACTGTGAAGATTTTCATAGATTGATCATACATGAGAAGAGTCTCCTCAACAATGTAAAATGGACTTATATAGAGTATTTCATAGTTTGTTAAAACTATTTTATTTTCTTTTAGCATAGGAGACGAGTCTTATGTGATAAACTTATAGCAGTGGTCTTAATTATTTAGTAATGATTTTTTATAGGTCGTTCCCTTCAACTCACAGATGATTGTAATGATTTTGCTTTCTATATTTTGATGCTGTTTTTTATTTGAAATGTATGAGCATACAGAATGTCTTCTATAGATTAAAGACAATTCTAAATTCTCCAAAGTATTGTGGTTCTCCCAGAGCTGGCTGCTGACATAAGCTGTAGAGGCAAGTGCTAGAGGCTCTAGGGTGCTATAGGGGCACACAATGGCCGGAGGAGAGAGAGCGAAGGACAAATCAATGTAATGAAAACAGCGGAGGCAAACACGGCCTTCATGTTGTCAATAGATTATGTTTACTTATTTTTCTGTCTGCCCAGATCACCCTGCAAGCAGTTTTCATGGTTTGCTGGAGAGGGTTAGGGTTTGGGTAGAGGTGAGACCTTGCCTAGGGTGCCACCTAGTCTAAAGCTGACACTTGACTCTGATTGATTATGAATGTAATTTGGTCTGTCGACCAATTTTTGACTTTTTTTGTAGTTTTACATTCGTTGCATTTACGCGCCTATCTTAAAATCAGTGTAAACCACGGCCTCTTGGGGCTTATTGCTTTAATCTATCCTTACGGCTCAAACACACAGTGTGCATTTTGTATAATTGGTTACCTGAAGCTTCTGATGCAAAAGACAACAGCGAAGATCAGGAGGTCCACCAGCCAGTCTGTAGATGAGAAAGCATATGAAGAAGATAAGATGAATATGAGTGAACATGACTATATTAAAAGATTAAGCAACTACATCAACTACTTCTTGAAATGTACACGTGAGTCAAGAGGATCAAGATGTGTCAACATCACAAAGACGACAGCTTTTTTCTTGTACAATATGACAAGATACAAGGTGGTTGTGGCTATGTTCTTTGAGATGTTAAACCATATGTATGGTGCTATGCCTACAGCCTTTTCCAAACAAGCCTTAGAGCAGCCCAGGTGTGTGTCATACCCACCCGCAGATGAGGTAGTTGTTTTCCCAGCGGTAGCGCAACTCTAGGACAAACTCCTGCCAGAGGTGGGCGACAGCACGCAGCCCCCCATGGTTGTAGTTGACCAGACACACACACAGTGCCAGCCTGTAGGTCAGACTGTCACTGGGTGCTGACTTCAGCTGGAGAAAAAGGTTCTGGATACCGGGGGGTAGAAAGCAGGGAGAATGGTGGATAAACATCCTATAGAAAGTTTAATTCAGAACAGTAATCGAATGAGTCACAAGTGAATGCACATTGGCATCCTGACGCCACATTACTAGGGGTGTATTAACTCCTGGAGTCTCCTTTCAACTTTCCTAGCAACACTAGGGATTCTGTTTTTTGATACAACTGAATACAGTAGTGTACTGTATGCAATGGTCCATTGCAAAATTACATAGGGAATTTGTGCACACGTTTCCAGGGATTTGCAATATATTATTTTTGGCATTTAAATGTTGTTTTTTTGTAAAATGCTATTTTTCAGTGTTTGCAGTTTATAATGGTTCTGCAGTGTTTGATTACACGAGTGTATGTTACATGCACCATTTTGTATTCAAGACACGAGTACTTCACTCTAGAAAAACCTGACCTGACTGAAACCTTAGACGTCACCTGGCTGGCACCCCAGTCAAACTGTCACAGTAAAAGTAAATGGTAAAAGGGGCAAACATACATAGTCAGAGTTTTTATCTTGCTCGGCTTTCCCACTGGAGTTTGTCTGTGCAGTTTTATTCTTGCTATTCTCTGATGACTTCTCCACAGCAGCATCTGGGAAGAGATACTGAGACATGCAAGAAAAAAAAACAAACACTTAAATATAAAAGTGCAGTTCAATTATAAATCTGCATAAACCCAATCCATCAGTGTCCAAATCTCTTGGACATATTGAATATTGGTCTAACCCAACCAAACCCAGCCTTTGTGTTAAACTGACATTTAGCATAAGGAGGATATCTTTATTGTCCCAGGGGGAAATAGGTTTTAAAGCCTGCACATTGTCGTGTCTCACGGGAAAAATATGCAGATGCATGAAATACATGCCATATATCCACACATACATTCATGCCCCTACATAATTCCCACATACATAAACATGTATACACGCACACATTACATTTATTTATCTGACGCTTTTATCCAAAGCGACTTACAATAAGTGCATTCAACCATGTGGATACAACCCAAAAGCAGCAAGAACTATGCAAATACATTAAAGAGGTAGTGCACACTTGTGTTTTTTGAGATGTAAACTAAATAATATGACTGTACTGTGATGAAACATCAATGCTGCTGTTAATATTGACATTTCTCACCAAATTTATAAAAATCAGCATTTCATGGGTTTAAAATGGCTCAACACACTATCTACTGTTTAAAATCTGCCCTGAACCTGCGAAGCCAATGCTGACATAGAGTCCACTGGTTGGCACCTGTCTACGTCAGTGTCAGTCATTCTCCCCGTGTCTCCTTTAAATTTGCTGGGAGAGAGGGTTCTGGCAGAATTTGACGGTGGAGTTACACTTTAACTTCATCAAATATGTTGAACTGCTTCAAGTGCTACATTTAGACAGTAGATAGAGCACAATCAAGCAGAGACATGAATATTTGAAAAGTAAATATACTCAGCCTAATTCTAACAGTCTTGAAGTAAGTTATCTCTAAAATTTAGAATGCACACACATATATAAATAGTATTCAGTGGAGGTTTATTTGGGGATGCTATTACAGACAAAACTCCTGCCAAAAAGGTTCCTGCACCGTTTTAAAGTCCTGTATCTGGAGTCAGAGTGTAGTAATGTGAAGAGTGGATTGAGGGGGTCACCAGTGTCATTCACTATACATGTCAAGGTTGCAGATTTTTCAAATCATTGAGACAATGTCGTGACCACTCATGCTGGGTCGAAGCCTGCTTCAGTCACAGGTGGGGGTTTCTAACAGGGGTGGGGGCCTAATTCGGCCATAGGGTAGGATCTGGTTTGGTTACAGGGCCAGGCTTGGTTCTGTTACGGGGGCAGCAATTGGATTGGTGCTTGGGCAGGGCTTGCTGCTGTCACAGGGACAAAGTCTGATGCATGGGTGGGATCTGATTCAATCACAGAGGCGGGGTCTAACACAGGGGTGGGGCCTGATTATATCAAGGGGGTGGGTTCTATTACTAGGAATAGATATACTGTATATATTGAGATTCTACTTTTTAGCCGTTTTGCAGTCCAGTATGAAGTTTGCTGTAACATGCTGGAAAAGAGCTCAAATACGCTGGCCTGTGCTTGTTTAAACACTTACGGTTAAGCAACACAGGGAAAAACACAGGGTACGCTTGATTGAAACTTAATCTGTAATTTCATCCGTTTTAAACTCATAGCGTATATTAGAATTTCAGTTAATTTTCTGATTTATTTTTCATGCACTTCTTATTTTTTATTTCTGTTAAAGAACATTTTTTCACTTGTAGTTTCCATTGTTTGTTTCCTGTGACAATAATATCCATATAAAACAGTCAGCATGAATAAACCTTACCAGAAGGACAGAATTGAGTACATCAGTGATGAGTGGTGACTCATCAGTGCGTCTGTGGCGTCGGATGTGCTTTCGGGCGCTGTGCACCATGTTGGAAACAGAAAGTTTGGAGATTGGCACTGTTGCCGCTGGCTCTGTCAGCTTGGATAAAGCAGAGCTGATGTCACTGTTTTCTGCAGGGAAAAAAATGTACAGTTACATTAAGCAGTTACCATCTAATATTTTATACTGCATAAATTATGTATCTGTATATTGTATCTCTGAGGAAACATCAGCATTTAGAGTTGTGGACATAAGTAATATGAAGCTGTATGCAAATATTTCACAAACACCAGTGAAAGAGGTAGTAGGCGCCATGTTATAGAATATGGTGTGCTTAGTGACATAACAGTAAGACCAAATGCCATCCACTCAAGTGTTAAACAGTACAGTCCAGTACCTTTGCCCTCCTCTTCAGCCAATCCTCTTCCCAGAATCTCTTCAGTAGTCTCCTTCCTACAGCAGAGTTTAAAGAACTCTGTCAGAAAGTCACCTGCATGGGAAGAGAAGTACGGGTCAAATCCTTCTGACATTTTTTACACTGATTATACTGCCCCACACAGCTGAGGAGCAAAGTAAAAAAAAAAGTATTAATCTTTTGTCTTGCTAAAAGGTACTGTTACCACAGACACACACAAAAATATACTTAAGCCTTTTCGCTTTTGGGAGAGCAAATTATGTCATGAACACTGTGTGCACTGTTTGTCACATATGATGGTGTGTGCAAATACAGAGTACTTCCCTTTGGGAATAAAAAGGCATCGGCCATGTAGCAGTAGTTAACGAACTGTCACACATTGGTGAAAAACACATTTCACTGCTTTTCCTTGCTTTCCCTGTTCCAGCATGCTAATGCTCCAGTGTTTAGATGAAGCCTGATGATGCAGCTGTATACCACTGAAGACAAGCCCAGTCTAGGCAATGTAGTAGCCAATGCCCTATCCAGTGGTGAGACACTTCCAGGCTAAGGTCAAGGTAAGTGAGATTGTGGTAAAAGTTGCTCAAAAACACTAATTGAGAATTTTCTGGTGCAAATTATTTTATAATTAAGAATCTATTTGGCCAGTGTTTTTTTAAATGAGGGGAAAGAAGGCAGGTCTAATATGAGCTTGTCAGAGGGCAGAGGGAAAAGGGAAAAGAATAGAGTTAGAGGAGGAGACAGGAGATATGAATGCATGAGTGACATGCTGCTGATAGTGAAGAACTTTTTTGTTGAGACCGTGATGGACAATGAGTGATAACCCTCATACTTGAGGTATTTTGGTTTAGTTTCTGACTGCATCTGTTTGTTGCTGGGCTTGGCTCCTACCACCTGCTGGGGTCCACACTGCAGGAGACAAGACTGCGGGTCCAGCTCATCAGAGTTCAGGAAAGCATGCATCCTTTCTCTGACATCGGCAACCCAGGCATTCAATATATTGTGGCCTGTTAGTAGCTGGTATATCCGTAAGGCTTAGTGGTAATTAAATCCCCTCACTGTCCAAAAACAGGGCAGTTCAGAGTTATAATATCTGTAGTGAAGAGACCAGTTGAAGCTAAACTCAGCGGACTATTACAAAAAGGGCTTCTCCAATAGTACATGCCATTTTTGTCATGTTATATTATGATTGGGTGAAGATAATTCCACTTGTTCCCAGTGTTCTTCCCTAGTTTGTGGAATATTTCAATGCCTTGAAACAAGACAGGGTAAGGCAGATCACTGCACTTGCTTCAATAAAACAGGTGAAACAATATCATCTCATTGCCATACTTTTTCACTTTTTATAGGTTCAGAAATTGTGTTTGAAAATGTCTACTGGACACCAAGGGAATCATCTTACCCAGTAAACACTGAGGGTTTTCAGCTGTCCTGACTCGGACTGACCAGTGAGGAGCTTGGAGAGGGTCAAGGTCGCTGCCGGGTCACACAAACAGAGGTATGGTTAAATTACATAGCCTGTTGCTAGTGCACTTTTCTCTCAATTTTATGGCCCACAGACTAAATCTACTGTAGGTCTTTCTTTTAAGACGTCTACAGAAACACCTAAAATAGTCTGACTGAAATCACAAAAGTCATTCATTTTTTTAAGTTAAAATTCCTGTCAAAGCGATATTCAGACTGAGCTGTCAGCCTTTGTCTGCAGTGGTAAGGAGGCATACCACCACAGTCTAAACTTACTGATGTTGACATTTACAGGTAGGATTTTAAGCTGTTATGTGCTACAGCTGACTGGCTAATTAGCTGTCTAGCCTGCAAACTGATGTCAGCGGTGCACTTTTTCTGTGTTTGTTTGATCGCTCATTCAGAAAGCCAAGGTGCAACAGAAGACATGTGTCCTTGCAGTAGTCCTTACAGTTTCAAATGTAGACAGAAATTACTTGCATACAACCAGTCATATAATTTCACAGACTGGAAAACAATGGTATTCTGACTAGTATATACACAGACCAGGGGCGCTTTTTGTTTTTGTTTTTCAAAAAGGAAGCACATGTTTGTGGTTAACAAAGCATACTTGTAAGTTGTAGCAATAAAACATGTAATTTAATGATTTTAATTTCAGTTGGACTTTAATTTTTATTGAAAGTTTGCTTCAATAATTCCAATGCTCATAATATGAAGCATGTATGAAAAATTGTTTTGTGAAAACATCATGTCACACCTACCGACTATATAGGTTGATTGGTCATCATATACTGTGGCTGCTCCAGTGTTCACTTATCATCACATTCTCCTTAGTGTAGGACAGGCCTAATAGCCACATCACTGCCCCAATAAAAACTGTTTTTTTTAGCTGCAGATTTTTAGTTTTAAAAGGGCAGAGTTGCAAAGATACTTTCTAGTAAACAATATGAAATCTTTCAAAGAACAGCATGAAAGCAGGGCATTGGATCCAGGACACTCTTACCTGTAGACATCATTATCCACAACTATGCCTTCTGTCAGGTGAGGCCAAGTGGTTGCAAGATGAAGCTCACTACAACAGCCAAAAACAGAGACAAAATAATTAATTTTGTTTTGCACAGAGATTAAGAGATTCATTGTGTTTTCTGTGTGTAGTGTAATTGTGTAAACAAAGCAGAAGGGAAACACATAGGCATATAGAAACAAAAAATATACAAAAATAATAACTCCACGGTGACCACCCAACCCCACATGCCAAAACCCAGCTAGGATCTCATTGACATAAAAAGGACATAATATATCAAACACTCATTCTTATATGTGAGCATATATAAGTTCTCACATCTACTGCACACATTGTGGAGAATTGAAATTTAATCAGTTTCACTTTTTTGGAAACTTTTTTGGAATGTACTGTCACTGGATTAAAATTGCCTTTACCTGATTGGCTCCTCACAGGCTCCAAATGGAAGCTTCCCAAACTCCACCCCTCCAACCTCACCTCCAAGGAGTGTGTCAAAGTCTGCCAGAAAGTCAAACAAAATGTGTGGAAACCATTATCTGAATGTTTTGCATTTGAAGAAATATTAAGGTGTTAATATATCAATGTGTAGCAATGTTTGATAATATTTAATGATGATTATTGCAATATCATAATGATTTCACAATATTACTGTTACTGTTATATTTTATGTTTTATCTTGTGTTGTACTTTGATATCATGACAGCCCTGTTATGAAACCGACAGTATGTAATCATTGAGATTATTTGGTAATGGGTAACCACTCTCTCTGTTCATGTGCCTACCTGGAGGCTGCTGTGGCCACGAATACTGCTGCCAGTCCTGGAGAATATAGGTAAAACGGATGGCAATGTTGACTGGAGGTAGAGGGGACAGGGTACAACCCTGGAGAAAAAAAAGAAAAAGAAACAATAAGCTGTTGTCTGGTTAACATGCTCTCTGCATTAAGCTGTCTGTACTATTTCTACTTCAAAAGATGGGTTACCCCGTTCTGATCAAACTGTTCCAGGAACTATGGACCTAAAGAAAGTACACTCAGGAACTGAACTAGGAACTAAAAGTCCCTTTTGTGCATGTGTTTCCACTGCAACTGAAGACCCACTTTTCATACACGGGAAAACAACAGCATGGAGTCATCTGGAGCTATTGTACAGGAACTGAAAAAAACACTGGACAAACAGACTCAAACAGACTCATCACATTCCTCTTAAAACATTCAAATAACATGAACTATGCTCCAAAATAACAGGGGCGCTTGGCGACACCCAAAGTGTGCACAAAGACCTACCACTTTGTGTTTGTCGCCCACCTTTATCGACTTAACCTACAAGTTTCTAAAAAAGAGCCTTGACCTGACCTAGAGCATCCTGATACTCTTTAGACCATACCCACTTCACCTCTTTCCACACCAGTTAGATATGGGTGATGCATCAGATTAATTCCATCGAATCATTTTTGTCTAATGTGTCTTGCTCCGTAGCACTTACTATCTTAGACTTGAAGATGTCAAGCAGGCCAGACAGATGGTTGTACTGGCTTGGCACCTTGCGGAGGTGGACCATCTCAAAGTCAGTGCGCACACCTGGTCCCTGGCACTCTCCAGAATACATCCGCCTCCACTTCTGCTGGATCTGCACAAACATGGGCACCTGGCTGAGTGCACAAGATAAAGAGGAGCAGGCATTACTGTGAAGAATTCAATTTGGTCACACTATCTCTTGGATACCACTCACATTCAGGGGCATGTTCTCTCAGCCAGCTGGCTTCTCTGAAGCTACACACCACTAATCACAGAGCGGTGCTGCAGGTTCACTCTGAATCATAAACTGGACTTAACGCTAATAAAGTAATGAGCAAAACGACATTTTAACTAAATATCTGAAATAATCTCTCATTTCACATAAACTGTGTGCACACTGTAAGTACAGAAGGTCAAAAATGAAGCAGGTAGTCTGTTAGAAGTCTGTCCTTTCCCTAGGTGGGGAATCCTGTGTTTAGTATCTAAGGTATCAATATCTGGGGTTCATCAAGATTTCTTAGACCCAAGATCTTTTCAGTTCGGTTACAGGTTCACTTGGTTCTCAAGGTTCACTAAATTCACTAAGTTCGGTCAGGAAAATGGCAGTAGCACCCTCTTTATATGAGCACGAAAACCTCCAGCACACAAAAAACACATACAACCCCTGACTTAAAGAATGTAATAGAAAAATTATATTATATAGTGATCTTATAGGCCTGAACGACTTCAGCAATTTTTAATTACTTATTTCTATTGTGGTTATACCAATTAATTGTTTACAAAAACCCACAACATCTACCCCGGCTGCAGATTTGTGGTTCTCTGTGTTCACGTTAAGCCACTCTGCACCATCCAGACAATATTATTATTTTCTGGAGAAGCAGTTTTCCCGTTGTTGTCATGCTTCACTGTGATTGGCAGAGCTGTTTCGTAGCTATGAGACCAGTGATGTGACTGGCTGAGAGTGTATTTACTAATCATCAAACTCTCAAATTCATATTCCACTTCTGTATATTTCACTGCTGCACGTACATGAACCAAAATAGCAGGTGAGCTTGGAGACGACCACACAGTCCATGTGCCCAAAACCTACTGCTCTGTGCTTGTTGTTGGGCTTGTATGATACAAATAGGGCCCTTACAGTTAATGCTTCTGGCCAATACGCTACACTTTAGGTTATTCAGACCTGCAATGATTTGATTAGATTAGATTTTAAATTTCTCTCTGAAATTTGTCACAAACATAACAAAACAAAAACTTCAAACAGACAACAAAACAATACTACATACAATTGCATTGTGATGATACATTATATTTAGTACTCCATGACATAATTTGTAACATTAATGCCTTTAACAAAAACTTAAGTTCAGCTCATTTTCCCACATTAGACTAACACAGAAAATTGCCAAAGTATTTATGAGGATCACTGCTTTGGGTGAGGTGACTCACCAGCCACTGTTGGCCAGAGAAATGGAGATGGAGCTGAGAAGCAGATTGCATTTGGACTCACTGATGATAGCCTCACAGTTGGTTCCAGGGGCGATGACCAAAAACTCTCGTATACCATACCTGTCACCACAGACACAGTTACAGCAGAACATACACATCAGCATCACATTTTAGCCTCTTTGCTATTTTCAGCATGTGGTCTATCGACCAGTTTGCATCTCTAAAGCATATATTTAGTCATAGTTGACATCAGCTTCATACAGTATTTAATTATACATTTGATGTACCAATCACAGTGAAGATAGTTAGCCATGGTTCTAAAATACAGCCTGATAATTAGATTTCAATATCCATTTAAAGTCCATGTAAAGCAATAATAAATGTGTGTTCTAAGTTTGTCACACCACAGAAAATCTGTTATTAACCATCCAGCCAAATTTGAGTGATTAAAAACATTGTCAAGTATATAAATTAGGTTTCAAAATTGTGAAAATATAAGCAGTATTCTCTGCTCTGAAACGCTGGCAGATGACTTTACTGCACCACTGAGCAGAAGAACGAGAGCCGCTGCTCAGAGACAGACTCTTGTTCAGCGAGCTAACAGTAGCACAAAGCCCTAGTCTTTATATAGCGTTAGGAGGGGTCATGCTCAGTATGGCTCCAGTGCGTTTCAGGACCGCCCAAAAAATCCTGAACACAAAAATGGTGAAAAACAGTTTAACAGTCTAACTCCACAATTCAGTACAACATAGTTCAGTCTTTTCACGTTTTTTGCAATTATCTTCTAACATGTATAACGTGTTTAGAAGCAAATCTCAGAATCCCTTTAAACCTTTACACTTTAACTTAATTCATTCATTTTAACATCAGTTTAACAGTGAGCTTAACAGTTCCTGGTGGTTGTTGGCACGACACTTACAATTTAACCTTGATTTATGTTCCAGGTTCTATTCCTGCCAGCGACCTTTGTCATATGTCATCAGCCCTTCTCTTCTTGTGTTTCATGTCTCTCTTTACAATCGTAGTTTTAAATAAAGTCAAAAATGCCATAAATGTCAATTTAAAGCTGGGGTAGGTCGTTTTCTTTTGGTGTCATTGGCAAAAATGCCATATTAACCGTGCAGCATATTGTAATTCAAGTGGTCTGAGAGCAGACCTCTACTTCAGCCCCCCCCGCCTCTGTTTTCAGGCTTGAGAAAATCTAGCCTGTGACGGTAGACTTTAGCCAATCACAGGTTATTTCAGAGAGATGGTGCGTTCGTATTGGCTAAGCTACAAGAGCAGATGTGTGTACACGTCCCTTCAGATGGTGAAAACCTGATTCAGTGGAGGAAAATCCTGCCGAAAATCCTGAAACTTGTGATACATTTCCAACACCTCCTTTGCCTACAGCGGTGTATAGAACAAAACAACACGTCCCGGCTCCACGCGGAGCTTCAGGCTCATTACGTTCAATGCCATGGCGCTCGAGTGGCAAAGAGGCATGATGACAAACAGTGGGGAATAACTTTTGACGAGAGACAGAGAGGTGTGTGTGTGGTGTACTAGCCTCTCATCCCACTGCTGGACGGCGTTGCAGCTGCCTCTGAAGCCTGGGGCGCTCTGCTCTGCGGCCGCGAAGAGCTGGAGGGGTGTCTTTGAGAAAACAGGTGAGGCTCACGCCGTGGAGAGCCCTACGAGGGATATGATTTCGCAGGGGAACCGACTCCTTCTGCTGCCGGTCGAAGTTGTGGGTTTGGTGGGAGGGGCTTAGCAGAGTGATACGAGGCAGCAGAGAGAGAGGCGGAAGGTTTTGCCTAGGTTGCACAGATTTTGCCTACCCCAGCTTTAAGTGATTATTCTTGTTTATTCTTGTGAGTCAATTTACACAACAACCTGTGCAGCTGTGTCCATCTCATCCACACTTTCCATCCACATTTTCACGACCATTTCTCTGTTGCTCTTTTTCTGGCTCTGGCACATGAAGATGACATCCCCATTATTGATCCCGCCAACAAAGCTCTGATTGTTTGATATCTCCAACAAGGCAAAATAGCCTACAATGAGGAATGACTTAATTTAAAATCCAGTTAACACTGACAGTGACACTACGTAGCCTGTTAGTTTACATAAGTTTCTACAGCTTGACTGTAAAATTCAGACACATTCTGATGTAAGGAAAAACTGTGCTCTCACTGTCCTGACAGTCAATGCTTGACACAAAAAAAAACAATTAACAGGAAGCATATAAGAAGTTTATGTCACTAATACATTTAAAATAAGGCATGCTCCAAAATAGGGTTGGGGTAGGAGTGAAATCAGATTAATGATCCAGGTTACTACATTGAATGTGAACACATTGTCTGGATTTTCTGTGTACCTGATTTCTCCAAGTAACCTGGTTTCTCTTTGCATGAAAACATAATGAATGACTGAACTCACCATCTAACCAGGCAGTGGGCTCGAGGAGGGAAGTCATTGTTCATACACAGAAGGTCCTGCATTGCCAAGGGGAAGGCATCTGGACACAAGATCAGGAGTTCAAACACTAATTGTTGGAGGAATTAACTCAGCTGGTCTGGGTACATTCATTCACCTTTTAACTTTTAACAGTCATCAGGAAACATTCACTATGATATAAGCATAGGGAAAATTCAAAATACAGTGGGGAAAATAGGAGATAGATAAATAAATTATGTGTGAGACAAAAGAAATTGAAAAACTAATGATTTAGAAAAAAGAGCTGGTGAAAGAGAAAGAAGTATTTATTTATTTCATTAACTAACTGGATCTAAAAGAAAAACATTTTTCTCTTTTTTACCAACTGACTGGAGGTTAAGGAAAAACTGTAAAAGCTTTTTATTTTTCCTTACACTCCATTATAATTATCTAACAAGCAGTACTATTTATTCATGTAATTAGGAATATTTTGGACTTTTCTGATAACCTTTTACTGCCTTTTGAAAGTTTTTAGGGCTCAACAGACTCTAAGAGAGTGAGGCAGTCAATTTCATTTTTTTCAAATGCATACACACAGGTGTAACTAACAGCACATGGCAATACACAAATGTAAACATTAAGTTAAAATGCAACTGCTAAAACATTGCTATCAACTCATCAGGTAACTTACATATTATGGCACATTGAGACATGACTGTACCTTCCACGAGCTTGTCCTTCCCATCATCCTTCTCACATTCTTGTTTCAGGAAGTAGTGAGTTATGTAGAACTTAAAGTCAGCAAAATTAATATCTTGAGACTTCTCCCCCCAGGTGCCACTGGTGTATTCACCCTGTTTTCAAATAATGAAGTAACAGAGTGAAGGCGAAGAACCACTGGTGTTATTCAGCTGAATATTGAAGGCTTAATGAGAGCAGAATACCTTCTCTGGAGACAACTTTCCTGCAGAGTTCCCAATCAGCTTCCAGTCATTTAGCACTTCCTCGACTCTGGACACAAACCTTCAAGTAGATAAAATGGGTTTTGCTGTCAGCAGCAGGGATTGGTTGGACATACACAATATCCTATTATGGCATGTATTGATAACTGACTTTTGTTAAAGACAACAACACCGTATATGAGCTAACTTAGCACTGAAACAATGAGTCCATTAACTGATAAATGAGAAAATGTATCAGCAATTTAAACAATCAATTAATCATTTAGGTCATTTATCAAGGAAAAACACTTAACATTCTCTGGTTCCAGCTTCTCAAATGTGAAAATGTGCAGTTTTCTATCATTGTAAACTGAATATCTTTGGGTTTTAGACTGTTGGTACTCACAGACCACACATACCAGTGTCACCAGGTGATGGGATGCAATAAGAAGTACAAGTACTCATGTACGCAGAAAAGTGCCAGTACTCTGTACCAGTGAGTACCGGTCCAATTCAAGCACTGCTTTAGAAGTGAGAAATGTGAAGCATACCACTAATGTAGCATTCTACTAAATGTAAAACACAGTGGCCCACCTTTCCACAGACACTGTTCACTTTGAACATGAAGTAGTAGCCTGGACTTGCTAATTTGTTTAAAAAAAGTAGTTTTTAGTGATAATTTATTTCATTGGCTCAGATTTTTAACCAGAAACATTATGTTTAATATATCTTCATTATCCATTTTATTGTAAAGATTTGAGTCTTATTTTGTGCTAAGGTTTACTCTGTTCACAGAATAAATGTTCTGTGGTTGATGAAAACTTACAAAAAAACTTACTAAATACAAAACCTTGGTTAAAAAACGGATAGTTCCGGTCGTGGATTATGATTGGCTGAGTCGCGTCCGAAGCCATTGTAAAATACTCTATAAACACACTGTGACTGCATTACATCAGTATTACTGCGCAAAACAAATTGTTTCAAAATGTCAGATTTTAATGTGAAGTTTTGATTTACTGGGAGGGCTAAGTGCGGATGAGTGGTTGAAAGAGATGGACAGGATAGAGGAGGAAGATAAAAAATAAAGGACACACGCTGAAATTAATGAGAGAGGAACTGAAGAGCTGAAAAAGTCAAGAAACAAAGCTGGGACCGTATAACAGACTATGTGGTCCGTTTCGCTTCCTTAAGTCCATGTTGCCACGGGTTTGTAAAGCAGCCGGCACCGAGACAATCTAGCCTACACCAACCACTGCTTGCTAAGAACCATGTACAAAAACTCTCTGACGCTGGCCTAGAGCCAAGAGAAATGCTGTCAGGGACGGGGCATACATGGGAATCGTCCCTGCAATCTATCTGGCGTCCAAACTACAACGAGAGAAGATGCTGGAGCAATATCCTCGCTTCTGGCACCGTGCAATTAAAACACACCTGTCCAGAGTCAAACACCCCTGTACCAGCGAAGAGGAGTGCTAACATAATTCAACACTACTTCAACAATTGCACAAGTAATGGCAATATTCAGATAAATGTTAATAACCATCCCAATCTTTAACCGTGCTTTCCACTGCGTCTGTGTGTTGCTTGGCAACCATTCTGCTAAACGTCGCTGAAGAACTACTGAAGAATGATTATTTGTTATCAATAAATTATTGCATTTTCTGTTGCTGTGTGTTTATTTTATGAAACCTTGCCAGGTATATGTAGTAACCGTTTCTGCAACGTGCCTAACAATGCCCCTTAGCTGTTCTAGACTCACTTTAAACCAAGGCCTCCAGGGGCTTACTGCTTTAAAGTATTGTAAAGTGACGCAGAGCTTTTGGTAACAAGTGGAACTTGAGGATTCTTAAAATAACATCTGTACAGAATGATGTTCTGTAGAGATGACAGCATCATTATGACTAACATGAACTAACATGATCATTTGACAATATTTGTACTTCTGTGTGATTTATCAAATCCACAGATCATTTTCTCACACCATGTACAAAAACTATATAATATTATTTATATAATTGTTGTTCATCCTCAATTTTTTTTAAGGGGCGACTCCTCAGCTATCATTTAAAAAAAAACACATTTACACTACCAGGGCAGAACAGTGTTTTTCGTAGGTACCACAGTTACTGAGCATGGACCAGACAGACATCAGAGAGGGAACACGTGTAAGTATGTGGTGGTCTGATTAGAGGGAGGGGTGGACAAAGAGGAAGAGACAGAGGAAGGGCAGAGCCTATATGTTGCCGGTGAGAACGTCACAGAGGGAGGATAGCCTCCATGAGGCTGGTTCCATATTTTAACAGATTATTTATGTATGCCCGGGTTGGCTCCAATACCAATCTTTAGGATTGGCTCAGGCCATAACCAACATTCACAACTACAGGAAATTTTTAGAGTGCATCCTCCTAGTTATCACAAATATGTTTTTGTCCAGATTTTATGTAAAAGCTATGCTTGTGGAAAACTAAACAATATAAGCAGTGTTTCTGAGCAGGTAGGGAATAGATACATAAGCATTGGGTACTTTCTAAAGTTTGCTACATATACTGAAACTGGTCTTAATAGCCTCAGAGAAGTACAAAATGTGGTCAGGTGTCAGGTCTACACTGCTGATAGATAGGAGATACGGTGCTTATGAGAGGGAGGCTGTTGTGCATTTAAGCATCCCGTCATTCCTAATGTCATCTGGCCTTGTGCCTATTGCTCGTGCTGTCAGGAGGTCCATCCAAATCAATCGTCTTATGATTGCTAGAGTTAGGCATCAGTCGTGTAAAGTAACTAAGTACATTTACTCTAGTACTGTATTTGAGTGCAGTTATATGTACTTGAGTATTTCCATTTTGTGATACTTTATGCTTCTAATCCACTACATTTGAGAGGGAAACATTGTTCTTTTTACTGCACAACATTTACCTGACAGATGAAGATTTTTCATAAAAATCATATGATGAGCTTATAAAATACAACATGTGTCAAAGATTAAACCAGTGGTTCTCAACCTTTTTGGCATGTGGCCCCTTCATTTCTACGCAGGTAATGTTTATATTCCAAGATGTACTGATTTAACAGGTTTGCAAACCACAGTAAGAGCCTGTCGCATATGTCAGCTCACAGCGGCTGTTACTGCTTGTACTATTCCTCCCTGCAATATTAAACACGGGGCCGCTGAACAAACAGCGCAGGATGTCTGGTTGGTTAGACCTGTTTTTACTGAACAGCACCGCTAATGAAGCTCCGCTGACTTAGTGACAAACACATTGCATTTCCTATATCTTCTTCACAATAAAAGCATTCTACTGGTTTGCCAGTAAAAACCTTTAATGTGAAGCAGCATTAGCAGGAATTTGTTCGGCTTGCATTAGTAGCACCTTAACGCAGCTCCAATATGGCTGTGAGCGATCAGTAAACACTGAAATATGGCAGATGTCTGAAAGCACAAACAGGGACACTATCCACCAAACCACACAGACTCAGGTAGAAGCTACACAAGTACTGAGGGCTGAACACAGACAGACTTTTGAAAACAGGTCTTTCTAGTCTCCAGCACAGACGGGTCGGCTATGGTCGGCCCTGCTACCAAACAGGACCTCCAGCTTTGAGGCTAACATCACACCTGGCTGAAGAGGACCGACCCGGGGCCATGGAAACACCCTGTCTGTCTGTGTGTGTGTGTCATCATGTCAGCAAGACGCTGCCGTACGTATTACTCGTAATAATAAGTAGAACTTAGCATGTAATAGGTGTAGCCCAAACTAGCAACTTTAGTCATCAACGTGATGATAAGCTCGCCTACCGTTCCCACTCTGACGCGGTGGTGAAATCAGTAATCTCAAACACCTCTGACTCGGGCTGGAAGAGAGAGGAAGAGGTTAAAATTTAACACAAATTCACTTCTGCTGTTATGCGATGCGCGCTTCAACAACTGCACTGAGTTAAATGGCTAAATAAACTCACATCACTGTCAGCAGCCATGTTGACGTCCTGTTATCGTTCTTCTTTTAGTTGTATGGCGTGTTGCAACCGTTACTTACTATGAGGTACATACCGCCACCTACTGTACCGGAGTATGTAGTATGAGATATGCTCCCTTGATCATATATATATACACATACGACTGTTTGGTAAGCAACATTTGTTTTTCGGAAAAGTAAAAACTTTAGTTGAACAGCATTGTTTCTGGTTCCCCATGCAACGTACGTATTGGAATATTAACTGTACAAATACAAATACAAAATACAAAAGTGTGGTTTCTATGGAATAGGTTTTTCATATATAATAACATGAAATATATATTTTCTTTGATTCATGAAGTTTAGCAGTGATGTGTTTTCTTCAGAAAATCAAAAGCAATATTGAAAAGCAAGATTGGTGTGTTCTTTCTATAAACTGCAACCTGCGACTGATTTTATTCTGAAATATGTAGGCTTTTGTTCTTTGCTTGTATTATCACAGGATGACACAGTTTCCTTGTCTCGTGCTGTTATTTATATTTATATTGATTTATATTCAGCAAACTCTCAAATACATGCTAAAGTCATCATACCTGGTACATCCTACCTCGTTTTTTAATATAGCTCACCATTTGTCTGTAATTTGTTAAGGCGTGGCCTGATGCACTTCAGGGGTTATAACTCTTTAATACAGAATTTGACTGTATCCAAATTTGGGAAAGTTGGACATACAGCACAAGTGTTTAACATCTGATGCAATTCAAGCCAGAGGGGGCGCTAAGTAACAATATAACATGATATTTCAACAATTCTGTTGTCTTTAAAATGAAATTTGGTACACAAGGTCTCCATAAGTATGTGCATGATGTAAAGAAGCATGGCACCAACAGCTTCACCTTGCGGCCAGTTAGAAAATACTTTGTGTTTTAATCAATAACTCATGAATTGTGAGGCAAAGACAACAAATATTTGTGCGACACCTTCCCCCTGTGTTCAGTGTTCACTTTAATGCAATATATGATTTGACAATTTACAGAATTTTGAATGATGTATGCATCAATCACCAGAAGCAACAGCAGCAGATGCAGCAATCACACGCACTGTCTTCAGGAAATGCAAATATTCTAGTATACATCTAAGCCTCTAATCTTAAAATAATAATATTTAAAAATGGTTTCACTCAAATTAGTTCTACGACAGTAGTCTTAAACAGAATAGCTATATATTGTCTCCTGTACCTCTTTGCAAAATATCTCTTAAATCCTAATCATTCTCTGAAAGTGAAGCATACTTCACTCTTCCCTCTTCTTGATCACAAAAATCACATTTTCCCCAGTTTGTTATGTACTGCCTTTTCACCAAATGTACTTCTTCCAATTTTTTCAATTCAGTTTGCTTAATTGGCCTGAATGTAGCAAAGACAATGTTGCCAAAGTGTCAGATGATAAAATAACTCGAATCATCTCATAATGTCATTTACTGTATATTAGTTTGTCAGAGGTAGGAGAGAACATTTTGGAACTGGTCAAGCCCAAACATTATAATATCCTAAATATTATAACACTCCTATGTATTATTGTTGTATAGAGAAAACCACACAAAATTATAACATCAGATACACCACATCCCTCATTTTGACACACAGGCTGACAGACTGTTCTCAGCTGTTTACTTGTATAACAACTCCAATCCTTTCCTTCAACGTTTATTTTACCAAATATTACTTTATTTATGAACTTTAGAACTATTTTGCTTGAAATATGACTTCAACCTACCGTAACTTTTATTAAAAATGACGATTAATTAAAATTAAATTGATTAAAAGTTTTCACAGTATTCATACAAAGTAAGCCCTTAGATTGCCCGGACAAAAATAGACATGATGTACTGTATATTCATGATTATTGATTTCTATCTTTCACATGTTGGATTTATGGAAAAACACAAAATAGTCATAAAGTGATTAGCGAGAGGCCTTTATTAGTTGTAACACACATACTGAAAATATTACAATATAAGAGTGGAGCATATACTGTCACTTCCTTCTCCTTTTCCCTGCAATCAATCACCACATTTGCCTCCAGTCACCTGACCCTTCATAGACCAGAGTAGAGGTCTCAGAGGTCAGGTTGGCTGTTGTGTAGTGGACTGCTTGCTGGGGGTCATGAAACTAAGTGAGGGTCATGGGAGTCAGAGACAGCTCCGGGAGGATACAGCCTTCCATCAAAGATCCCAGGAAAGGGGGCCTGCTGTTCAGATCAGTTATATCCACATACAACAGGTGCCTTAATAGACATTCACAACCTAAAAGCTGACTTGGGAAAGGATGCAACATTTAGTGAGACATTTACGACCAAACCTATTCAGTCCATCACTATGGGTCTATCAAAATACTGTAACTTTTCTTCCTCAGAACCGTTCACCTTGTGTCACACAGAAGTCGATCATTTGTTATGGTGCAGGGCAATCAATAAACTCAACAATGTGTTGGCATCAACAAGTTTGTCAGCTAGGAAAAGCTGGCCTGGACTGACCCTATCCTATTTCCTTGTTTGCCTTTCTGTAAATTTAGTTTGAAGTACTACAGGATAAAGATAATAACCATTGGTAATAATTGTAATAATGTAATAACCGCTGATCACCGTGGTGGGTGAGAGATTATTTATTACCTATTGGGTAAAAATACTGTATTGAAAGGGAAAGCCAGATAACATGATTTGTATGTTTGTTGCTTTGAAGCTGCAGTACATTACAGAAATACAATTGATTTGCACACAGACCAAGCTACTCTCATTTTTAACAGCACATTTTGAAGTCCTACAAGTTGATAGTTGTGAGGTTATAAACATTTATAATTATATTTAATTAGTATCAGGGTATTTTAGGAGTATTGATAATTATTTACACAGAATTATATATATATATATATTAAAAAAAACTTGTGAATACACTGAATTTTGAAATTGTCTTTTCACCATGTCCTGTCAAAACCGTCTGTTTCAGTATGGTCTATAGGGGTCATTCAGGGTGATCATTCAATAATATTACTCTTAATTGTGAAACCCCCTTTTTTATAACCTACTGTGTTTATCTGCACCACATTAATAACAGTAATTGGAAGTTTTTAGAGGCTTTCCATAATTTGAATGAGTTTTGGTTTGGTTTGGCTCAGTTGACAAGAATTACATTACAAGAAAAACCAACCCAACACTATATGATTGCATCCTCTGACACATAAGTAAACACATTTCTTTTTGACAAAATAAATAAAAAAGAAAACTGAAAAAGACAAATTGCCTCCAAATGGTCATGTTACCAGTCAACTGGTCAACATCTGCAGTGCTGGGTCATGAGTAATTTTACCATGGCAGTTAAACAGGTTTGTGTGCATTTACAGTGAGAGAGAAGCCATACATCTACATGAGCAGAGCATCACTCTGGGGTTTCACTGGGTAAAGGACAAGTACAGTAAAAGCATTTAAAGTAGAAGACATGAGTCCTCCTTTACACATGTAAACATGCATTAGTGTACAATTATGAAATAGCCTTTGGCAGCCAGACAGGGCTGAGTAGCATAAACATGACAGCTACAAGGCAGCTGACTTGGTATTTGCTCACCAGAGCTACAGAGCCAGCTTTTCATGCTATGCTAGGCTAGATCATTTTCCAGTGGAATGGTGGAAATGTGGAATGTGATATCTAAGACATTCTTCTACAATCTAGATATGTTAATAACGTTAATTAAGTGCAGTTAATAAATTAACTGATTGAAAACATTAACTGAAAATGTAGGAGGTGAGGGACATGCAGTTCGAGGCTATGTTCAAACCAACATCAGGGCTGCTCGAAGAAAATGCAGCGCCTCTAATTCAATTAATGCCAAAATAGAGGGCTCTCACAGGGTCATCTGGCAAAAGTTAAACCTGGCTTATCTTTTGCCACAACCCAATGCAATGTCATCCAGCAACAAACTGCTCTGACCAGTCAATTACATAAGTGCACATTCCTGATAGAACAAATACCCAATTCACGTGACAAAGTAATCCGTTTACCTGGCAATCACTGAGAGAGAGGATGAAATGATTGTCGCTGTCATAACTTTCCAGAGGTGTGAAATTCTTTCTCAGTTTTATAAACTGCTGTGCAGTGTTTTGGTATCGATAAGCCTTCAAACTTATTATCTATTGTGGACTGGACTTTCTTGATAGTATTCCATGGTCTCACCAAACAACATGCCCACACCAATGCAGGCACTTGCGTTTTTAATGCAGAGCTGTTTTTGGTCTGAATACCCGGTAACAGTAGAAACTGTACAGTGGTTGTATTGTATTGGGTTGTGCCACTTGGTGGTGCTCTTTTCTGTTTGAACAGATTGAGTTACAGGAGTGTGCTTGCCTTGGTCTGCTCACTGCAGCAGTCTCCAGAGCCAACTGTACTGAGTAACAAGTTGGTATGTGTATGATATTCAATGTAGCCTATCCTTCAACTCGTGTCTGGATATAGACTAGGATGACTGTTAATGAGGCCTGAGAACAAAGTAACACGGGGGAATTACCTACCAAGTTGTTATCTGACAGTCTCAAGATTTGCTAGCTATCCCGACACTCATGCTAATGTCAAACTACAAGCTCCAACAGAGAGCATCTGACATTAGTACTGTTAGTATTGTTACTCCCCATAGATAAGCATTTTACATGTGCTCCTGGTGATGTCTGACAGAAGCCAAAAACCATCCAACTGGATGTAAAACCCATTTACTCTCAGAGGGAAAATCAAAGATTTCCTAGGCTGTACATCCCCGGGACACTGGTCCCACCAGTTGATTTAGCAGCTGGACTAGCTACAGTGAACAGACTGTGCACACAACTCACCACAGACTATGTAGATACAATTTGCTAATTTCGTAAATAAAACCAGTAAGAACTGAAGTGTGTTGTTGGGACATCAGGGTAATCTATTTTATGTTTCTGCTTGCTAACAGACATTTTCAGTTGGCCAACAGATAAAACAGGGAGGGGTTAGGTTTTGTTTTAAATTAGTCTCATATTATACTAAATTAGTCTAATGTGTCTTCCATTGAAGCCTGTGAGTTTTGAATATTGCTCAGTCATTTTATAAATACTGATAGATGGAGCTGGAACATGATCAAGCAGCAATTTTAAGTGAATTATGAATTACACAATGCAAAATAATTCATCAAAGGTTTAACTTTTTTTCCCTAATACCTCATTTTCTTGGATTGTGCTATGAAAATAGTAAAATAAAACTAACGATAAACACAAATGCTGCGTTTTGGAAATGACTAATGATTAATCAGTTATCAGTCACAATATAGGTGACTCTTGATTAGAGAAATTGCTTATAATTGGTATCCATACTACAATCCAAAAAAGGCTGAATGGAACATGGCAACATAACAATACATAACTTAGAACATCTTACTCATACTGTACAAACTGACAGATGGTATTTTCCTAGTTAGTAAATAAATGTGCTAAGAGCTCTGATAGGTTAGGGAGATGTCCATTGCTTGAATTGACCAATAAGATTTAAAAAGGTGAAATAAGGAGGAATAAGGTGCATTTGGAATATTAGGGCAAAATGGCACAGAACGTAAATATCCTGTGTCCAAAGACTTACTATATTATTCTCATGGAATAAAACAAAGTTAAACCTATACGTCCTGACCTAATTGGAGGAAAAGACCCGTTTTGGGAATTTTGTGGAATTAGTGTGAAAGTGGAGGGTGTGGCTGGGTTGGGCCTGTCTAGCCCTCCCTTGCCGTGACACATGGCTCAGCCAGTGAGCTGTGGATGATGCTGATGATGGACTCCACTCCCTCTCCTTCCAGGAAGGTGCGGTGGTCTCCCTCAATGATGTGGACTGACACGTCGCCATCACATACCTGAAGAAAGACACACCAGTCAGACAGAGCTTATTCAGCACTTAAGTAGAGAGAGTCTCAAAGATTTGTCCGTCATATACTCATATTCTCAGTTAAATGTGTCAAATACTCAAGAGAATGTGAGCTAATGTGCAATAATAATAATAATAATAATTAGAATAAGAGTAAAAAATAAGGTCAGAAAAAAAGTTGAGGTTAAAAAACTATAAATATGTCATTTTAATACTATAAAAGTTAAAGTGTATATATCATATTTATATAGGCACACTATGCTCAGAGACAGAGTTCATCATCTTGATGGTCTGAAAGTGTCATAATCCTCCTAGCTTTGGTTCACACCTTCTGTGTAAGTCCTGTGAAGATCCAGTGGCAAGATTATGATTATGGCATTACAAGCTTAAGTGTATAAAGGGCTACGGTGCAATTCAGGCAGCCTGGAGCTGCTTGTAGTGACAAGCTTCATAGCAACAAGCCACTTCCACATGTGCTGTATGTGTGTGTGTGTGTGTGTGTGTGTGTGTGTGTGTGTGTGTGTGTGTTGGGTATTGCTCATCAAGCCTGCAGTGTGACTGAAAGTTCACGTTTGCTGTCAATCAAGTTTTTGATTCCAGTGTACACATTAGAGAAGAGTGACGATTAATACACATGGTGGAGAAAACAAGGAATATCAAGAAACCTCGACACTCAAATGACCTCAAAACCTCTGGGGGCTAAACTTTTAAAATAGTTTGACAAAATAATCTTAACTCAATGTGTCCACTTTCTGTGCAAATGTATACTTGTGTATGTTACCTCGCTGAGCTTGTAGTCAGCTCCCAGGTTTTGTTCGTATTCACTGCTGGTTTTGGCACGCAGTAGCATCACATTGCCCTGGTATTTTGTTGCAGGCACATAGCCATCAGCAGCCTTCAACTTGTAGTAGAAGGTGGTGGCTGCAAAGCGCAGTGAGTCTCGGCTGATGTTCTTGTGGCTGGAGGTGATTAGGTCCACCGCGGTGTTGACACGGGCCTCCAGGTCTGACAGTGGGAGAAGAGTCTCCAGAAGCTGCAGAATAAGAGGGGGGAATCAGAGATTTGGAAGGAGACCACTTATAAATATCCTAATTTTTATTTATTTTGCCATTATAATTTTGTGCTGTTGTATAAGCAAACCCAAAACTGATCAAAACCCTTGGCCTTAGCACGGGGGAGAACTGATTGAAATAATCAAAACTTAATATTTAGTCTTTTGATGCAACAAACACTATACTGCTCTTTACTCCCATGGCCAAGAATGAATTATTGTGCCTGCAAACATGTCCATTGTCCATTCAAGTGTTCCATAATTTCAATGCTAATTAGAAAATGAGAGACTTCTTGCTCATAGACGAGGAACCAAATCAAAGCTTGGCTTGAAACAACTCTCCTAATATCAGGTGTAGAAGTAATATCACCTTGTCTTTGAAGTCATCAATGTTGAGAACTACACTTGACAAATGTGTGGTGTCATTAGGTGGCTATCCCCACACGAGGCTGCAACTAGCACATGTGGGCAAGGTCATACTGACAAATAAGTGGTAATTCACCCAACTCCATTGTTATTGGACACCAGGACTTTATGTAAAACCTCTACAGTATTCACAGCCAAACAGTTTGAGAAGTCAGTGTGCTATTACATTGCCCAAGCACCCGAAGACTTGCTTGAATATTGTGACTGATGAAAATCGCTGGTGAGCGTTGGTGTGTGTGCACGTGTCAGAAGCTGTATACCTTGTTGTACTCGATGCCAGTGAACAGCTGGATGAAGGCACACAGGGCTTCAGTTTCAGCCTCAGACTCTTTACCTGGTGTCAACTTGGCCCTGTAGGTCTGGAAACCAAATACTGAGTTAACTTTACATAACCAACCACAGTTACTTTAAACCTCAATTTTTTCCCAAACTATTATTAAATGCACACATTTAATTTCTGCTGTGTATTAAAACATCACATCATATTGTTCACACTTTGGTTTATTTATGATCATGTTTGGCTGTCTAAAACTACCTAATGCAATGAAATGTGAGAAATACATAAATGAATAGTTAATGTGTGTCCCTGATATTCCCAGACACTCCAAGAGAAATAAGACAAAAATCCCATTCTTTGACGTACCCTTTGTGGAATGCACCTCTCAAAACTATTGGGAAGCCTGCACAGCATTAAACTAGATCATATTGTGGATTCACTGACTACTGTGTGTATTAGCTCTTTTCTCTAACCTGTGTGTATGCTGCCACATAGGAGTGTGATCCGTCAAACAGAAAGAGGTACTCCACCGGCCGATTCTGGGTCTGAAGCTGAGAACACATTTCAAATGCCACACAGGCACCAAAGGAGTAGCCAGCGATTCGATACGGCCCATCTGGCTGAACCTGTCTGATACAGTTCACATAGTAGGCTGCCAGGGACTGGATGCTGTCCAGAGGAGCAGCTGGGGGAGAGGGGATAAACTAAGGTGAGCTTGGATGGACATAATCAGTTCAATGGAAACATTCACAATCACAGCTTGAAATCATCACTACTATTACTACCACCACCAGATATATACTATGGCCTACATTGCCAAAGATCACAAGGCAAAACCTTACTTACCCAACAGAGTAGTTGGAATTGCTGATGTTAAGTCCTGAATATTACAATTTGTGCTGAGACTAAGTTCTGTTCTGATGGCAAAGGATGGCCTTTTCACGGCACACATTTTGACTTGTCAAAGCAGGAAAGGCACAGGTGTAAGTAGTAACATTAACGATGGTGTCCCAGTAAGCCATGTCATCGAGTGAGCATACACAACACCAGAGCCCTGGAACTGGGAATGTTATTAATTCCTCCTGTGCCTTTGCTGCTTTGCCAAGTCAAAATGTCTGCTGTGAAAAGGGTCTATTAGCATATTAATATAATGGTTGTTATTTTCTTTTCTTTTTCTTTTCCTGAATGAGTGTGTTTATGAAGAAAGAATACCTTTCGTGCACTGCAGGCCGTAGCAAGGCATGCTAAGCTTGGATGTGAGTGTCTTAAAGGCGGCAATGGAGCCCTCAATGGGATGGACCAGGAACAGTGGCCTCTCCTGGCTCTGGACCTTGTTGAGTGGCATCACTGTGGGGCCACTGGGGTTGACTAATAGCTGGGTCAGATCAGAATCCAACAAAGAGCGAACACCATCCCTCTTAGCTGTAGCAGGGTGAGATTCTGGATAATTGGAAGTAGCAAAGAAAAAACTCAAATTATTTTTGTTCTGAATGTATCTGTAGGTTTTAAAAAGCCACATCATACAAAGGACTGAATTTAAGACTGATGTAACACAAATAAAATCTCTCTATACTGGCTTATTACATTTTAATATATGGTTGTTTTTTTTTTTTTTAGATTTAAGAGCAGCTCTTAATAATACCATTTGATCCACCTGGCTTGACATTGGCCAGCTCTCGCAGCTTGTTGATGGTGAGCTGGCGGATCTCCCTCATGGCCATGACGATATCGTAGTCACGCTCCAGAGTCTGGCGAACCTCCACACCCATCAAGGAGTCCAGGCCCAGGTCAGCCAATGAGGCATCGGCGTTCAGGCTCTTCACATCCCGCACGCCTGAGGGTGAAGGGCGCAGTGAAATTTGTGTTTGCTTGGCCTGATCAAATTTAGCTCAAGAAATAAGAAAAGAAGCAGACAAGAACAATGCCTCTCTCTTTGGTATGACAAACAGGGGTGAAAAAAGAATGAATGATCTAGAACCATAATTTAGAGTGATATTTAGATAATTTAGTTTTTTGCTTTTTTCAAAATGCAACAGTTTTTCTTTTTCTTTTTTGCAATAAAGATGCTATTAAGTAGCCTCTTAGTTTGATCTGTAATTTACTATTCATTTCTTTTTAAGTTTCCTGGAAACTTTGGCACTGACTATGGAAAATAGAGACAGTATTAAATTAGTACACTTCCAAATAATAAATTCTGACCTGTAACCTAGAGAGTCTTTTAGTCAGGAACAGCAGGTCAGCTGCAGTATGAAAATGTAAAATTTGCTAATAGGCAAGTGGACAGTTCAGCATGCATATGAAGAATACATTTTCCAATATAAATTAGTAATGAATGAATATTTACTTGCATTTGAATGCAAGTAAATATTCCTCTGGAAATCAACCACTGCTTATAACCTGAACTTGACTTACTTCAAATAACCATTTCCCCCTTCCTTTTCCCTTTAATTAGAAATGACATAGTTCACTTCCAGGAAACTTCCAATTGTGCCTTGTGGTTTTGAAAAGATTGACTATGGTTTACCCAGACAGGTAACACTTTTAAATCATTTGTGGACATAAATTAGTAACTGAAGGTTTTGAATATATTTACCTCTGATATCTGCTGAGCTCCAAAGTAAATAAAACAAGGTCAACCACATAACAGCATTCAGCATTTTGAAGTGGACATGACATCCACCAACCAGGTTTTACACAACATAAGCTTGTTAAGTATACTGGTATTGTTTTGCTGATTTGGTCAATGGTAACAAAAACTATGCTGTGCAACTTGCCATATTTTTCTATTAAAGTATTTTTAGTTTGAGTCTATGTACTTTTACTCTTGTATGCTTTACATTTCTGCCACATCATTGTATTTTAGACCTCTGAATATCTTTTTCAGCAATTGGTTTCCATTCATCTCAGTACACTGTAAAAATGTAGAAACTTGTTTCACTTAGGTCATCTTTAACAGTGAGCAGCAGCTCTGCTTTTCCTAAAAGTTACGTTCTTGTTGTTTGATGATGCTTTGCAGACTTTTCAAATCAATCCAAGATTGCAAAGGCAGAACAGGGGCCAGTCCAGTGTCAACATTCACAACATATGACATGCTTCAAACATGTGCTTCAAAGTGTCTTTGTCGGTAGGAGTGGTTATGTTTTGCTCGGCTCTTACCCAGAATGTGAGCTACAGCGTCCACCAAGTCTCTCTGGCTTCCTGCCTCGCTCTTTACCACCGTCCTCTCTGCCAGTACAAAGCTAGACATCACTGGCTGCTGCTGGCACAGGAAGAGGTCTAGCACATCCAAGCAGGATGTGATGCGCTGTGGTAGGGTGCCACCAATCACTGCGTCATTGCCACCCATGGTCTCCAGCACCACGCCCACGTCGCCAATAGCACCCCACTGGACTGCCAGTCCAGGTAGGCCATTGTAGCGGCGCTTTTCGCACACACGCTCCATGGCTGAGTTGGCGTAACCGTAGTTACTTTGGCCGGCATTGCCACGGCCGCAGCTGACTGAGGAGAAGGCCACAAAGTAGCTGAGGTCTGGACACAACTTTCTTGTCACTCTGGAGAGGGAATGGAGTGAGTGCATCAGTATCGAGAGAAAAGCAAATAGCAGTCCTTAATTAAAGTTCCCTGATTTAAACAGAAGGATGATTGTGTGTCTTACTTGTCCAGGTTTATGGTGCCGTCATATTTAGGTTTGCTAACATCAACGTAGTGCTGAGGAGTGAGATTCTCCAACATGCCATCTTTCAACACCTGGTAATGACATACCAAACATGATAATGAAATTTAGGTTCAAGTGGAATCAACTTAAATGGAGAAGCAGTTTTTGGAAAACAACAGCAATGCTACCATGGAAATAATCACAGTAAAGAAATATGGTGTAAAATTACCGTCAGTGGTGCACAAACAAAAAGCCTACATAATAATTCTGTAAAGGTGATATTTTAACCATGAATGTGAACAGCAAACTGTAGGCAGACACCATTATTTAACAAATAGAAAACAAACCACGTTCACAGAAATATTTGTATGTAAACGTGCCATGCTGTAGACTCATACATAGGGAGTAACATGCTCACAATGACAATACTAACATGCTGATGTTTAGCAGGTTTATCGTTTACCATGTTCACCATGTTAGCATGCTAACATTAGCTAAACACAAAGTACAGCTGAGGCGGTGGAGAATGTCATTAGTTCTGCAGGTCATGACACTAGATGAAAAGTCAGAGGATCACAAAAATTATTACAATTAATCCTGAAGAGAACATGAATGGCTGAACCAAATTTTATAGTTTCACTGAAGCCACCAAAAATTCCAACCTCATGGTGGCACTAGAGATAAAGTCAGGGGATCACCAAAGTCAGTAGCCTTCATCCTCTGAGGACCATGAATGTCTCTACAAAATTTCAAAATATTCCAATCAATATTTGCTGAGATATTTAAGTATACCGACTAATAGATTGACATTGCTATCCATAGAGCCACAATGCTAGCATGGATAAAAATAAAGAACATTATTTGGGACTTTTATGTAGAAAAAAGTGATTGGTGTTTATTTAAATTTGGGTGAATATTGGATCGTAACAATACATGCTAAAGATGTCAAAAAAATTGATTTTTAAATAATATTCACAGCCAGTATTTTCCACATTTGAAACAATTTTTTTTTCCATGTTCATGATTTGTGATTTAAAATGCCACTGGTGGCCTAAAAAGGACACAAAGCTGAGGGATGAGGTGGCTTGATGCGTTACCATGGCTAGGTGGAAGACACCGCCCACTGGGCCCAGTGCGCAGGCCTCAGCGATGAGTCGCTCTGTCCCCTCCAGTGTGCTGACATCATTAGTTGACACCAGCACTTCCACATCTCGACTCTGCCATTCACGCACTCGCTTTGCCTGGTAACCTAGCAACAGTTACAAAGTCAAAGCGTGAAAAAAATTAATGCCACATGGAACACCAGTTTGTATCATTTATGATTCCAGAGCAAAGCTTTAGGTTTGTATCATGTACAGTTCTGCCAGATTTTAAGATAATAATGTTTGTATCTGTGGCGGTCCCTATCAAACAACTACAGGGACCTATTTTGTAACAGGCCACAAACACAGGACAATTTTATTGGTGAAAAAAAGTCAAGTGATCCAGCGTAAACCTTCTGTGTGCTATACCTTCAGGTTAAGCTCCTCACTGCAGGTAAAAACACCATAGCCTCTGTAGTTGGAGTGGTGTGGTACGGTGGTATGTGCTGGCAGACAGACCTATGGCGCTATGTGCAAAGCTGATGGTAACAAGACTGAAAAGGTGGCCCTAATTAAAACTAATGAGATGTGTGGGTTGTCCCTCTACCAACATCTCAACTAATGATATCGTGAACCTCAGCTACACACACACACACACACACACACACACACACACACACACAGAGTCCTCTGTCCTCTTAACTATCTTTGAGAGGACTGAGAATCAGTTGAATCACAATACTTGGATGGTGCACTAAAGTGTTATTTTATTTTTTATGGGTGCTGAGATGAATGATCTTTTTATAAAATGACTGTTTGCCGACCCTGTCACCGGCCCTCACGGACCAAGAATCAGCCCTTGATGCTGGGAATCTTCCCGTTTCTCCTGGTTAACCTCTCCGGGCCCGGTGTCTGGTCGTGAAGCGGCGGATGCTACACGCCCCGGCGTGCGCAGATGTGCGAGGGCCCGTTCATCGCTGCTTGCAGCTTTAAGTATCATTGTTACTGCTGACAATCACAATCTACCTGTCTGTTATCTGTCTAATATGTTTGTTTGTTATTCTGTATTCTTTGAAAGCTTTGTATCAGTCTAGGTCACCTTTCTGGTAGCCTAAGTGGATGGTAGGTTCCAGTTAGGTGAGGCTAAGAAAGTAATAGAAGGAGAGTAGGTGGTAGCTTGTTGTGAGGTTGGAGATTTTAGCTGTTTTTGTTTTTTCTCTTTTCTTGAGTTTCATATTACTGTTGTTGGATTCCCATGGTTCATTTTTACCTTCCATCAATATTTTTGTCAATAAATGCCATCTTTTTTGCACTGACTCGTGTCTCATGAACTGCTACTTCAACGTAGTGAAATGAAAAATACATTTTCAAGTTCTAATCCTGTGGTGTTGTGTGAATTGTTCATTTATCTCTTGTTACATGCTAAATATGTGTCAAAAAACAGTTTTAAGTATGTTTATATCAAAAATGGCAGCCAACAGTCCTCTGCAGGTCCCTAGCTCTGCATCTCTCTACAGCTCTGTAATGGTGTCGCTGTATTCACTAAGCCACGCCCACTCCTGAGCGACCCAATCACATCTATAGGATTTGACTGAAATCCCTTCAGTAACTAAACCCTGCCCACATATTCAACTTAACGTGGAAATATGTCACATGACTCAAAATAAAGACATTCTAACTTCTGCCCGTTATATGGGGTGGCGGATCTAACTGCTTTCAGTGAATCTGAATGTAACTGAGCTGCAACCTCAGCAGCCTTGTGGTTATTGAGGGACTTACCGTTCCTGATGCCTGATCTGGATGTCAGCACCAGTTTGCGGGCTCCTCTCTCTGTCAGCCACTGAGCAAGCTCCAGACCGAAACCCCCCAGTCCACCAGTGATGATGTAGGAGTGGGAGGAAAGGCAGAATGTGCGACAGATAGCTGGAAAAGACAAAGGGGAAGCAGTTTGGACTGCTGTACCCCTCTCCTCATTACAGACCTGTGTGAAGAGAAGAACCAGTAAGAGGACATACTGGTGTACTGTAGTATTTTCCAGTCACAGTCACATAACAAATATTTGAAATGAGGTGGAAAGTATTAACTGTAATATCTAGGATCTTCTGGGTTTATTCATTTTTTAAGCGGGAACCAGCAGGCACTTGAGTTGTTAAGTCTTTCAGTGTTCTCTTTCTAATACATAAAGACATGATGGTTATGAACCATCTATAGACCTCTCACACTAATACCAAGGACTGAAGGCCAGAGGGAAGACTGACCTGCAGGAGGACTTTGCCAATGTGCTTGCCCTGAGCCATGTATCTGAATGCTTCCTCCACTTGGTCCCTCTCAAATACTGTGGTCTTTAGAGGCTGAACTACACCTCCAGTAATGCCTTCCTTCAGCAGCTGGGACACTTCCTCCCACTCCCGGTTGCCCTCTTCAAATAGAGCATCCAGTAGGATGCCGTGGAATGCCACATTCTTCAGGAACAGAGCCATGCCTGGAAAGATCACAACAACATGATGACACTGTTCAATGCTGACCAAGCAGAAGGTTGAACCAGAACTTGGACAGTCTGCAGTCATTTCCAACATAGAATTTGTCTTGGTAGGTAAGTAACTTTTATTTTATTTATTCTCAGCCCATTTTATTAATTTACAGTGCCAAGAAAAATATCTTGATCTTGAATAAAAAGCAAATGCGGACCTTTGAGTAATAAGTTTGAGAACCCCTGCTCTATTATGTTACTGGGACAATGTTGTGTGAAAACTTTTAAGAAAAGACTATATTTTGTTGCAGAAACACAGTATACTTTATTTGGAGTAATAAAGACAAACTAAACAAACTAATAGCCTACCATAACATCATCAGAATGGTTTAGGTCAATCATGGCCTCAAATCAATTGAGATTCTGTGACATGAACTGAAGAGAGCCATCATGAAAGACATTACTGAAATATCAATATAATGAAATTATATTAATTATTAATTTGTAGGGGGAAATGGTCTAAAATTCCTCCTGGCCAGTGTGGAGATGTGATCAACACATGCAGGAGACATTTGGTTGAGGTCACTGCTGTTAAATAAGGTTCAACTAGCTACTAAAACCAAGAGTTCACTTTCTTTTTCCAACCTGACTTTGAATGTTCAACTTAACTTAAGCAAAAATGCAGGGAAATCCAAGGGATTCACTTTTCTATTCTATCTCTTGGCACTGTATTAGCAACAACCCTATTTACTTCGTTAGATAAATAATTTAAGACTAATTGTCTACACTGTAAAATGCTAACTGCAGCCTCCGTTTCCCTCAGTAACTTGCCCCTGACAACCACTGACAATCCCATGCCCACACAACTTTAACAGAACGATGCTTTTTTTCATCCATCTCAGTGTGTATGTAAGTATGCAGTGTATGCATACATCACAGTTTGAAAACCTCTGGTCTAGAGCACAAAATGACTCAGGCAAAAAACTGCTGTTACAATGAACACTATAGACTGGGACCAGAATTAATTGATAGCATAATAAAGTGACTGTACATTTAATTTACCAACTCAAAAAAGTGTATTAAGTGTTAAGATTACCCAATTAGTTACCTGTAAATGATCACAACAAGCAAATGTATCATCCTTTTACTTGATTAGAAATTGAAATAGCAGCAGTATTGTAACTAATTCTCATCAGGAGATACAAGTGGAATAGAAATTTGGGACAATTGTAATTTCTTCTGATATTTAGAGGAACATGAAATTACGTTCATATATTTGTAAGGCTATTTCTGAAATTAAAGGCGTAACTTGCACCGTTACTGTGAGCCTGCGGCTACCTACTGACCTAGTGGGGAGTTGTTGGACAGGTCGTATTTGCCGATCTCCAGGAATCGGCCATGCCTGGCTAGGCAGCGAATACTAGCCTGCAGCTTCTCCTCAGCCAGAGAGTTCAGCACCACATCCACACCTGCAACACAGACACACAAAATACTACTTATGTCACAAAAAGTGTACTTTCTGCAGTGGTCCTGTAATCTGAAAGTGTAATTAAGTGGCTGCTTGTTCAAAATTGTTCACAATTGTTTCTTACTAAGCTCAAAAACACTAAATCTGTCTTCATGCAAAAGTCTCAATCTGTACACTTTGGAAACATCAATATCAAGCCACTAAAACTAAACTAGCAATTTAATCATCAAATCTTATTTTTGTTTGTTGAGTCAATATTTCCTTTGAAACTAAGTGCAGTGCATTGTACGTATGTATTGTATTTGTATATGTATGTTTTTAAGAAGCGGCTCTTTTTTTTAGAAATCCTACAGAGAGAATATATTGAAATTGTGTGAAGCATGGTATGTCAAACACAACTCGTTACTACAGAAAGAGGTGTCTGACCTTTGCCCTGTGTGTGGAGCAGGATGTGCTGTTCAAAAGAGGCGTCTCTGGAGTTAGCGAAGGACTCTGCTAAGAGCTGAGGGAACCTCTTCTGCAGGTAGGCCCGCTTCTCTGCTGAGCCTAATGATAGCACACAAAAAGGTTAGGGTTAAAAAGACAAAGACTTTTACAGTTTGCATTAGATACTATCTCATAATTATCACTTAGTATGTCATAATAACTATAAATGAGAAAGTATTTCTCAGAACAAAGAGACACAAGTCACAATTATGAGAAAAAAAAAAATTCATGAAAAGAAAGTGGGCTTTCAAATAAAATAAATCACAAACTACAGTGAAGAAGAAATCCATCAGAGTCCATTTTTTGTAACTATGAGAGTGTGCAATGTGAGTGTTAAATACTTACCGACTGTAGTGAAGACTTTACATTTCTTGCTGAGTGCTATGGCGATGGCAGCCTGGCCGACCCCCCCTGACCCTGAGTGAATGAGAACAGTCTCTCCGGGGCGGAGCCTGCCGCGCACCACCAGAGAGTAGTAGGCTGTGGCGTAGACCACTGGTACCGAGGCTGCCTGCTCCAGAGTCCTACATACGCACAGGTGCATCATCATATTATTTGCTACTATATATTATGAGGTAAATATCCTTTACGCTGCTGTGAGAGCACCCATACAGAAAAAAAGTTCAAAATCTATCTATTATAACAGGAGTATATCCTCTTTGGAAAATAACATCTGTATTGCTCTCTAAGATTAAAATTTTAAGTTGCACTTCTGGCCACGCCCAAATCAGTGCTGTCACAACAGGTGCTTTTCCTTTGACAGCTGACAGTAATCAGCTGTTCCGATATCCCTGATGAGGAGGTGGCCAGAAGTACAACATGCTTCAAAGGGTGCGTTTCATTCTTCTAATTCTTCTAATAAACACAGGGTTGCGTGTGTGTGCCTGTTCTCAGGCTGTTGCCACCCTCCTCTTTTCATCCCCCTTAGGGGGGAGAAAGCAAACACACAATCCTGCGATTCAAGAAACTCTGACATGTATGACACTGACATGTACTGATTTTATTTTACTATTTTATTTGCTGTGCGTATACGTATACAACAGATGTGGCACATGATTGCCATTTTTGACATTTGTGCTTGTGTTAACACTGTCTACCAGGTTAATGGTCAGTGGATGATATCCTGTTTATTCATAAGATGTTTTTGGTATCTTTCATTAACTAAGATGGCCATCCTTTCAAACATGGGAAAATAAGCAAACGTGTTACCATTTCTTTCTAAAGAATTCATTAAAAGAATTAACACAGGAGAGATTAGTTTGGGAGAAATAAAGTTTGCGTCGTGGACATCACTCTCCTTGACAAAAGACTATAAAACAAGAAGAAGCCCAAATATCTGGGTTGCCCGCTTGCTCTTTGGTTCCTGAGCTCTGGCTGCTGGTCCGCTCACCAGGATCTGAATCCCCGAGCAGCACTGAACATGCTGAAGTCTGGCATCCAGCCAACTCCTAGTGAAAGAACTTTGAATTCAACAAACTCTGACCACGCCCATCACACCAAGCCAAGTGGGGATGTGCAAAGATGTTATCATTCTGCTGCCTGCTGAGAGTTGCCACGTGGGACCGAGCGCACCCGAGGATGCCCGAGAGCTCCACACGACCATCGGCACTGACCACCTACTGCTTCCTCCCCTTCCAGCGCAACATTTCCCCTGAGACACCAGGTGAAAGTTTACTTTTCCTGTGATATAGGATCTCCAATCAATATAAACCATATTGAACTGCTTCAGGTATTTTCCTTGTGCTTTAAGTTAATTTCTCTGGTTAATGCTAAAGTTTTCATCCACTTAGTGGTCTCCTGTGTTTCCACAAATTAATACATCTTGCCAAGATATCATTCACTGCTCTATCTGGAACACGGTGGTCCTCATTCATTCATTAATTGTTTTTTGCTGGATTCATTGCATTTATTCATTCATGTGTATGTTTAGTAGTTATGTCGTATGTGTGTAGTTAGTAGTTTAATAAACCTTTAATTCATAAAGAACTTGATTACGTGGTTTGTGTATGTATGAAGTATAACGGTCACTGTAGTAGCAACCTCCAGAATTGAGACTGAATTAATTAACTGGCTATTGTTTTCCCTTTTTTTTTTAAGGGTGGGGCCCCGAGGTGAATTTAAATTAAAGTTAAATTCTGTTATTTAGTATAAATATTGATTATTCCTGATAGCCCGAAGTGCGATGAAGTAGAATGCAATCACTCTACTTTATCTGTTGTACCAATGAATGTTTATGATGCATATTCTTGATGTCTCTTGCGAGGCCTTATACCTCATATTCATGCTACATATTTTTGGTGAGGCTTATTAACTATCATTACTATCATTACGTGTGAGGCTTATTAACTATCATTACATAAATTGGTATCCTTCAAGGCATTAACACTACACTACTTTATACTCATTATCATAATACATTTAATATTATACTTTTGACTCCACTTTATTTAACAGATATAGTTATTACATAGTTACAGCAATAATGATTCAACAATACAATAACACAATATTGACAGGGGCAGTTCAGCATAATGAGTACTTTTACTTTTAATACTTCAAAGTACATTTTGTTGCTACTACTTCTATACTTTTAATTGTAATGGAGGATTTCTGTAGTGTGTTGAAGTGAATTATTTGAATACTTCTGCCACTTCCATTGTGGTTACATTGCAAGTAAAGCCTTTGACCTCCCTATTAAAAGAAGAAAAGAGCAGTGCAGTGACTCTCTTCTGCTCCACTGTTTAGTGTTGATTCAGCCTTGAAATCGTACATTTCCCCTAAGAACCACTATGAAACCCTAGCTTTGGATGTGGCTACAAATCCACAGCACCTAACCTCCACCTTGGCTGCCAGTGCTTTTCTTTCAGCACGATGGCTTCTACAGAGCAGCTACTGTAGACAAGTACTGCACAACAATTAAAATCAGATCTCACACTGTAACATGCACAATCCACACGCACTCACATGCACACAATATTTAAAAATGTGACACTGACCAGCTGGAGGGAACATCCCAGAGGAACCTTTTGTCAGCATCCACACTTGTCGCCAGGCCTTTAGCAGGCAGCAACCCCATCACACGCCGGCCGATGGGGTCACGGCCGGAAAATTCCATACCCAACATGCACTGCTGCAGAGCTAGGTCACCTACATGATGTCCAATAAACAGGAGAAGTTAGCTGTTGTGGACTCTTACACAAGAAATACACAAGATGCTGTGGGTTACTATTGTTATAAGAACCAAGAAAGTACAAGATCCCTTGTTGTGTGTCTTCTACACACCTGGAATAGCGTCTGGTGGCAGTTTGCCGGTGGCCAGCATTATATCTCTGAAGTTGAGTGAGCTGTAGTAGACGCGACACAGTTGCACGTTGGGGTTGCTGGTCACAAAGTGGCGGAGTGGGGAAGCAATCCAGCGCAGAGAAGACAGGTCACCTCGAGTTAACACATTGACGTAGGCATGCTCTGTCAACTCTTCATGTAGATCTAACAACCACAAAACACAGACAAATGCGTGAATGGAAGCCATGGGTACGTCAAACATTCTGAAAAGAAAACCAGTTATACGAACAATGCATGTAAAAGGTTTCTCATAGATAATCACTGTTGTACTGTTCTGCAATACATTTCTAATAAAACTAACTCAAATTATCATGGTTGTGGCGTACAACGTATCAGTCTAACCGATAGTTTGATATTCTGGTACCGTGAGTGATGAGCTGATGCCTAAAGACGCCCCAGTGTCCGTCTCTGAACACGTTCATAACCAGATCCCTCTCCAGCACTGACTGCATGGACTTATGGGCCGGCTGGAGGCTCGGTGCTGCTGAAGATTCATTTAGATTGGACACAAACGCACAGCTAGTGACAAGGAAGGAGAAAGCGGAAAAGGACATTAAAAAGAGAACACAGTATAAAAACCATCATATTGACCCGATACATGGATGAATAAGTGAGACAATACCTGCATACAAGAAGCTCACTAAATGAATGCTGGTAAGATTTGCGTGATGTTACACAAGTATACACTAGTATTTATTACTCAAACCTGCAAACACTAGAATGTGAGTGCAGCACTACTAACTGCTCATTATCCTCACTATGACAGGCAAAGTTTAACCAAAGATGAAGAACATATATGATTAATAAATATCATATATGTTTCACATTTCAAGATGTATTGGATACACTGTGGCACAGTGGTGGCTGTCCTGTGACTTGTTTATGTAGGTTTGTGAATTTATTTTACATTACACTTACAGTATATTGTGTTAGGACCAGAATTCTGTTACTGTGACAACACTAGTACAAAAGTATGTATGGTAGAGGATATATGTCCTACCGTATTCGGTTGCCACCTGGCTCCTGCCGTAGACAGTTGACCATTCCCACAATGCCACAGTGAGCCTGAGAGGCAGTCAGCCACACAGGACAGTCTGATGACTCCGCCAGCATCGCCTGCAGCACAGATCCACACAGTAACCCACAGTTATGACTAATGTCACATTTGTAAATGATGACTGAAGTTACAAGGGAACTGTATTCTGATATACTTTGAGGGTTTCGATGTATATGTTTAATATCAGTGTTTCCCCTATATGCACCTAGGCCTTATGCCAATGACGAGAGGAGAGGGCTCTGTCTTTAGAAACTAACGTCCTATTATTTTGCACTACGGACGCTTCATATCCAGGTCATATCACACACCTGTGAGTAAATAACAGTAATAACAACAAGCACCGGGTAGATGTCAACAATGAAGCACGCAATGCTGATCACAGATTCAGGATTATCATTCGCCAAAGGGAAAACAGTCCCACAACTTCACGTGAGTATCGCGCAGTAACGTTACAGCAAACACAATCATTTGATAGGAAGGAAACACATCTGTGAAATATGGAAGACTAATCTTGATACAAAGAGACAGTAGGTATTGCATCAATTGTTTTCTTCTTCCTGGAGGAGGGCCTTGACGCGCGAAAGTTGTCAATCTCAAAGACAACTGAAAGATTCCCTCACAGAGATCTTACATCAGAAGATGTATTATAAGAAAAAAATGTCACAGAGGTGTGAACAATGGTGTGAGGGGAGCATTGTGATGGGGAGAGGGGAGGGAGTGGGAAGATGCATGTGTTGGAAGCACAGACTTTTTGGATTGTTGTAGCAGTATATGGGTGGTTGTTGATATAATATATCTTTTGTTCAATAAATGTCAATAATTGTTGTGAAGATTATACTAGGGGAAACACTGGACATGGACAATTTTCTGCTCCCTTTTACCTGTCATTCTGACTTGAAAAAATGGTACTCCTGGTCACTGTTGGACATTTTAAAAGCCAGACACACACAGAAGGTTATGGAACCCACCTTGAGTGTTTCCACCCATTTGTAGTCGGTGTTGTCCACGGGTAGGAAAACGGGCTGTTTGCCCGGAGACCGACGGCGACAAAGAAAGAGGGCGGAGCCATAAAAAGACTTCCTGACAGCCACCAGACTGAGTGAGGCCTCAGAGAACACCTTCTCCCAGTCAGCCTAGCGAAAAGAGGGAGATAATATCAGCAAAACATCACCTCCCATCACACATTCAATGTGATGTTAGCATCTCAGCATGTTACTGATCAGCTCACTTCTTTCACTTATTTCTTTGAGCTTCCAGCTTCGAGGGTGTTAAAATCATGCAGATTGACAGAATGATGCTTCTATCAAACATCACTGTGATGTCTATAAGGCAAAAATGATTAAGAGTGCTTAAAAGCGTAAAAGATCTCACTGACCTGTGTGAGCAGTCCTTGCTGGCTGCTGCTCTGAGCAGTGCTGGAGAGGAACGCAACCGTTTCCCCCAGAGTCTCTCCCTTCAGCAGGGTGTGGAGGAGAACAAATCCCCCTTGTTTGGCTCCAGAAGCCAGATTTGCCACCAGCAGTCCAGGGTCCTTCCTTAGAGGGCCCCAGGCGTGGTTACACACCACCAGGTCTGCCCCTCCTACTACGCCTCCAGGAGCCGGGCCCATCAGGGGGTCCCACTGAGCAGTAGTGACCGCCAGCTCATCCAGGGTGGCCTGGTGGAGGGTAAGGAGTTCCAGGTCGGTTGCTGTGGCAGTGTAATCCACATGCATCATGGGCTGGATGTTGAGGAGGGCTACGACACGAGAGAAGAGCTGGCCATCGTTGGAGAGAGCCTGGCAGTGGTCAGAGAGGTGAACAGGGTTGGGTTAGGGTCATTCTGCATCTGGATGAAATTTGACAGATTTTTTCTATTGGATTTTTATATAGTTTTCAGTCTTACCTCCAGGACTTTGATCTTGCCAGGCATACTATTTTCTATGGTGGTGTCCAGGCAGTGTCTGAGGGCCGGGTTGTCTAGCAGGCCCTGCAGCAGGCTGTCCTGCAGCAGACACGCCCTCTCCTTCTCCACTGTCTGTTCTAGCTCAGATTGAAGGTTCCCGTTCAGCTCCAGGCTGCAAAGCAGGGCCAGCAGTCGCACCAGGCTTGGCTCAGAAGGTTCCGGGCTGGGTAGAGAAATGTCTGACTCCCCTTGTAGCCCGGGGATGGAGAGCTTGACACCATGAGGGGCCAACTTTTGCTGCAATCTGTGGATTAAACCTGGATGGAGAGAGTGGGACAAAGGGTTAGGAAGGACATGTATAGAAGAAAAAAGAAAATGTGCTGATAATAGTAAACCTTTTGTTTATTTTAGGATTTTAATGAATGAGTTAGTTTCTCTTTATGCAACCGAAATAACATTTGACTGCTGTTTTCATGTACAAACAGAGCTTGCTTTTTAGTGACTTGCTTTGTAGAACAACTCAGGGATGTTGAATATAAAGAAAAATATCAAACATTGCAATAAGAAGACAATAAGTGATAGTACTGAAAATGCCAGTGACCTTATTTTTAACAATTTCATTATTGTGAATAACTTTGTGACCTTGCTCTGTAAAAAGGTGCTATACTAAACAAACATAATTTGGCTACAAATCATGTTCTTTTGTGGACATCAATATAGTAAAAAAGGGGAAAGGATCAAGAAAACTTATTTTCTATATCTATATACATATATCTATCTATATCTATATCTATATACATATATATACACACACACACACACACACACACGGGTATTTTTTCCCCCCACAAAAGTCAGAGTCTTAAAAAAGAACTTGCAGACACTAGCTACAAAGATGGTCTGTCGTACCTTTGCAGAGCCTCAGCTGCTCTGCAAGTTTCCCATTGGCTGTCAGGCACTCTGTCTCCACATAGGGAACAAACACAAACTCCTCCAGGGTGGGGGGACTCTGCTGCTGCTGCCGACGGGGGGCCACAGTGGCGTGCAGGCCGCAGATCTGGACTCCACCAGCAACAATGTTGTCAAGGCAACGGTTTACGTGGACATCCACGGCTACGGTAATGAGGGAGAAAAGTTCGATGTAGAGGTCAAGAATTCCATATCCGACATTAAAAAATCTGTACCCTTGCTGTATCTGTGCTAACAATTATGATAAACAGAAAAGCATATCTGCGTAGATTTATGTGCAGATACAAATGATAGAAAATCACTTTTGAAAAGATTGATAACACACACCTTGCTTTCCGTCAGTGTACTTGCAGACCTTCTCCAGGTGGACAGCTGGATCGACACACACTGAGCGGATCCTGGTTGGCAAACGCAGACTACGACCTGACAGGCCGACCACGATCATCTGCAGCATGGTGTCAAGAAAGGTCACCCAGTTTCCTGTCCACTGCAGTTTCCCACTGTCTCCTAGAAACAGCCGATCATATGAAAGTGGCCAATCAGCAAAAACAATGTAGAGTGCTACTGAGGTCTGGGGGATATAGTGAAAACTATTAACACAGTTCAGTGGTAACCTATTGTCTTTTAACTCCTGTCTTTTTTCTTGTCTTCTGTGTTTCATCTTTGCATTTTAATAAAATTAATTAAAAAAAACAATGACAACTAATAGAAAAACTTTAAAAAGGGTTTCAAAGGCAACACAAACACACACCACTGTTACCTGCATTGTTCGACTCCAAGATGCCTTGGAAAGTCTTCCCATAGTCGTAGCCACGCAGGCGGAGCTCTTTGTAGATATCATGTGCTGTAAGCTTCATTTTAGGGTCACCATCGTCGTTGGCAGCTTGTTGACTTATCTGACTATGAAATGAATCGAGGGCTGCATCCTCCAGAATGCTCACCTTACCTGAAAATCACATGCAGAATCCCACATAGGAGTAAGACCAGGACAAACCACAACCGAGACTCTAGTGCTTGTAAAGGCACTAAATGACATGACATGGATAAGAAGTAGGGTGACGTTCAATAAAGTTAAATTTAAAATGACATGGATAAGAAGTAGGGTGAAGTTCAATAAAGTTCAATTTAAAATAAAATATTACATAATAATAAAAATTTTAAAAATATTATAATATAAAGATAAATCCCCTCGGGGTTGTCAGTGGATGTCTGGCTTGTCTGGCACCAAAATGTCCAGAACGACCCTACTTGTTGCACTGTCAAACACTGTATGTACAAAAACTACCCACCACTGACAGCCAGGTTTCCATTCTCTGAAACCTCAAACTTGTTGGTGGCAGGCATGAGACGCACCTCCAACTGCACAGAGCCTGAGAGGAACAGAAAGGTGAAGAGAGAAGAGAGACTGAGAGGCAAAATCAGAAGAACATTGAACAGGAAGGTCAAGCTCCACACACACACACAGACACACACACAGCGCTGCTCTCACCGGTCTTTGGCAGGATGGTGGCCCTGTGGATGGTGACGTCCTCAAAGATTACAGGGGTGGTCTCCATGACAACCCCCAGACTTCTCAGCAAGGTACGCCAGGCCAGCACCAGGTAACCCGTCGCGGGATAAAGGACACGCCCATCAATGCAGTGTCCAATCAGGTAGTAGTCTGTAGACTCTGGGTTTATGTCTGTTGTTGGTCAAAGAAGAGTTGAACACAGAGCACACCAAGTGGTTAAATGAAATAAGAAAGCAACTTTTTTCTTAATATGACACAAGAGGGCAGATGCACAACTGCTTTTTAATCCAGATGTGCATTTCTTACCGATGTTATAGACGGTGGCAGAATTGGGTCCTCCTGAGCCAGAGGGAAAATCCTCTACCTTGGGGACATCCCAGGTCTGAGCATGGTCCCACTGCACCAAGGGAGAGATCATAGGGGTACCAACCGGCACAGGGTACTTCACCGCTGGGCAGAGGCTGTTAACATTCACGTTGATGCTGAAGAGATGCATAAAAAATAATTCTAATATTAGCAATCTGAAACTACTTTCAAGAGTGCTCAAAGAGGACAAGCGGACAGCAGGCTTCACTGCACAACAACCAGAACAACAGGTTCCCCCAAATACACTAATGCACCAAAAGTCACTAAATGCAGATAGAGTGAGGCATTTACTGACCCGTTCATGTAGATTTTGCCAATGTTTGAGAGGAAAAACTCAAGGTTGTTGGTATGGCCTCTCTTCATCAAAGGGAGGATAGAACATGTGTGCTTCAGGCTACGCTTCAGGATGGCCTGTGCAGAAAACAAATGAGTTGAACAGTGGAAGAGAAGATGAATTCCATGTTTGTTTTTTTACAAGATGCAGCTTTTTTAATTCAGGCAGTATAAAACAATGTGATTGGATGGGGCTGACTGGGCTCAGTCACACAGCTGAATCAATTGATGTACATTTTTAAATTTTACACATTTATTGTTTATTTACTATTTAAGCCATATTTATGGGTCATCCTTCTCCTAGGCGAGAGTCATTATAGCTTCATAAATAACTCAAGTCCTACTCTGAGGTGGCAGTATTTTTAGTCCTAGTTTAACTTTGAACATGATTCCTAGGAGGGGAAGAATTAGACAGACTCACAGCTGGCCTCTAGACCGGCTCTAAACTCACAAATGGCCTATGGTATTTGGACATTAATCAGAACTATCAGACAGTAGCGGCTGGCCAATAGAGAGTGATAGGAAATAGCCCACCATCAACCAAACTTCATTTACAGTCAGCAAGCACATTATTTTCAATTAAACATATAATGGACAGATATTAAGTTATTTTTTAGTTTTGAATATTTTTATGCAAATTTAAAATAAGAGTAAAATTTTGCTACAGTATGAAATTAAATGCAAAATAATAAACTATATTTTATTTGCCTTTCCCAATGGGCACACATGGGCATGCAATACACATAGTTCACCCTCCTCCTTATCCCACCTCCAGCTACCAATTCAAGTAAATGAGTGCAAAAAGGATGTAGAAAGTGATGAATAACTCCATGAGCAGCCAGTCAAGGGCTCAAATAATGATGTTTGCTTCACTGGTGATACACTGTTTATGTGTGTCAAAACTGATGCTTTTCAGGAGTGCTGATGTTGCAGTCTATCAACAAAATGCTGAGCGTACCTGCAGCAGAGCATGAGGTGCTATCTCTACCACCACGGCGTTTTCAGGGACCAGACTGAGGCCTTCTTGGAACAACACAGGGCTCACCAGGTTGTTGACATGGTAGTCAGCTGAGCTGTAAAGAGCCAGAGGAGAGTCCCACTCAGACTGAGGGATGCTGGTGCTCACCCAGCGGGACGAACGCAGCCGCGGCTCCTTGATCACCTACACACAAATGGCATTTTATATTATTTTTTAATATTCAAATGTGCCAAACAGCATGAAACTTAACTGATCTGCATTAGGTAACTTGGTTCCTGTAGTTCTAATACTAATGTTAATAATCTGACATGCCTAGTAGCCTGGTAGGACAGTGACAGAGTGAAGCCAAGAAAGACAAAAGTTCTAGATATAAAACAGCCAAGACTTTCATCATGCTGAATTTGCAGGATACAAAACAGAGTTAGACCCCTATGAGAACATCTCATTAATTAATTAACAATAAATAAGCAAATAAAATGTATGACATAAAACATACCAAAAATAATAACAGTGCATTTCATATATTACTACACTAAACGGAAGTGGGAATGTGTTTCCCAGTCTTCCCAGTAGCTGTCACTGTAACAGCAGGACTCAGAGCTTCACTGTTGCATGCTGTTGAAACACAGCAGAGCTATGTACCTTCTTCAGAGCAGCCAGCAGGGTTGGAGCGATGGAGGCCATGTAATAGGAGTGGAAAGCGACACCAGCGCTGCGCACCTCCTTTGCAAACACTCCCTGTTCTTTCAGCTCGGACACATATTTACTGATTGCCTCCTGATGAAACACACACACCACATAGGTCAAGACACATGACCCTGCACCTGAGAAAAACTACTTGAGTAAAAGCCAATGTAACAATGCTTACATTATACAGATAATAGAATTACTATTATGCTTGTACAACCTGACATTATTTTGATATTGTTTAAAGCATCCTGGCATCTTTCGTGTTGTTACTGCTATACTAGTTAACAACTAGATGTTGGCCAACTACTATATTCTTGTAGTCTTTGCAATTACTAGGATACAGGCTACTAACCCCGCAAAATAAGCATAGTTACAAAATCAACACCATGTGAGCAAATGGAAATGAAAACTTCCACCATAAAGCAAGTTCAGTCATCAGATTGTGTAAAATTCAGGTTCTCTGTGTGTTAACGAGGCTATAAAAGACTGATAGAATGTTTGACCTGAGGGCCAGAGATGGTGACGGTGTCCTCGGCATTGTGGCAGGCTGGGACCACTCCCTGAGGACACTGAGCCAGACACTCCTCCCAGGTCAATCCTGGAACACAGACAGCAAGCAACTAGGTAAAATATGTGCAGAAAATAATTAAAACAAACAAACAGTAAAATCAGAGTTGTAAAAGCTGTCTGCACATCTGTATATTGAGGTTCCCTTGTCCTGTCTAATGGAAATATGTGGGACTGAATGAGGACTGTCAAGCAGTGCAGTCTTTCTTGTAGAAGTAATTCTTATCTGAATTATGCTCCGACTCACCCCCATTATTGTTATCAACCGAAAACAATAATGGAGAAGTTAGTAACAAAAGGATGCCAGTTGAGATTTACTGAAAACATGTAATCAAGCTTTGACACAAGGCTCTCCTGCTGTATTATATATTTTAGAGTTGAGTGATGTGTGGTAGTTTTCTTCTTCTAAATCTTGCTAACCTGCAGAGCACTCTTGTTTCTTTATGATACCCAAATGAATGAGTTTTGTAGACTTTTTTCACAGCAGACATTTGGTCCAGCAATTGTTGCAGTGCAATTTAATGCTGTTACTTTGAAGAGTCAAAATGACTGCTGTGAAAGAGGTTAGACTTCATTTTTTGTCCCTGTCCAAAATCACTCCTTCATTCAAGGAAGTGCCCCGAGATAACTTTGTTATGATATGGCGCTATATAAATAAAACTGAATTGAATTGAATTCACTAATTCATTGCTCCCTATATAACAGACACTTGGTAGTTTACTCCATAGTAAGCACTAAATTGAGATTTTGGGCAATTGACAGGTGTAAACTCACATCTATCAAATAGAACACATTGTGGGTTTCACCATTTCTTAACTTATAAAGCTATGGACAAACTTATACACTGTCTATGGAGTCTTGGTTAAAGAAAGGTCGTTAATGTATAGAGGACAGTGCAGTGGGATTGTTAGCAAAACGTAGTGTCCACATTTTGGCTTATAACTATTCATAAATCTGAATGAAGCCACACAAAATTGAGAGCAGTTTTTAAAAAGTGGCACTACTCCTCTAATTCTTTCACAGAAAAATTTTAAAAATGAGTACATTTATTAAAACAGATTTTGAATCAGATTTTAGGTTTCTATCTATGAATTGTGTTTTATGTAGCAAGAAGACATTTATCATTGCAGTTTACAGTACATGAGGAAAGTGATGAGAAACCAAAAATGAGCTGCTGATTATGCATCACACTTCCTTTTGTCTGTCTGCTTTTCACACATATTTAACAATTAAAATAAACACAGATAAATTATTATATAAGTAATGAGCCTTATCTACAGAAAAAACTAGCCTGACCAATAACATCAGGCAGGCCGATATGACCTGCATTTTCACTGATTAAACTGTTAGTGATATCTCCAAAACAGTCCATCCTAGAAATGGTCTTTCTGTTGTTTAAAACCTTGGTGAAGAGATTAAAATAAAGTCAACATCAGAGAAATTTAAAAACAGGTAACTCTCACTTTCTATTTTTGAGGATGTATTTTAGTTTAAATATTGAATTTTGAAACCTGACTGATGGATTTAAGTTCTTCCAAATGGATTGTAGAATTTCAGAAAAAAACTGGATGACAGACATACAGCTGACATACTTAAACTCTGAAGGTTTTCAATCCAAACAAGCACATTTTACAATGAATTCCTTCTCTCTACACAGTGTGCTTCTTTCATGAAACCAGCTGTTGAAATATGGTAAAGAATGCTCTCTCTCTTACCAACTGCAGCCATGCCTCCTGGAGGAAGGTTGGCCTCCTTGATGCAGCGGCCTCTCCAGTAGGCAGCCAGGATGGCCTCACTGTGACTGAGGGAGCCGTCAGCGTAGCCACAGGCCAGCTCTCCCACCGAGTGTCCTACGATGCCATCAGGACGCAGACCCAGCTTAGTGAGCAAGTCGATCTCAGCTATCTGTAACAAGGTGAGCCATAAAACACACATGGGCTTACTTCTTTCTTACAACTTTTAGGACATAATGATTTAAATAAGGGCTATTTTAAGTGTTCATTCTGGGAAGTTGATGTACCTCAAAAAATAAAAATAAAATAGCAGTCACCCCCCCCAAAAAAAATGTACTTGTTACAATACTTTTGTTGTCTCCAGATTAGATTTTACAACAGACGCGCGTGCAAGCTAGCTTGGAACTAAGGAAACGCTTACTTTCAGCAGCTCGAAAGATTCCCTTTACTTTTTATTTTGGCGGGAGGAAAGATGACAAGAACATCGTTGTCAAATGTAACTTGTGTGCAGGTAGTGGTCACTTTCTACTGGAAACAACACAACCTCAAACACCTGCTATGACAGCACAACAAGTTGAAACTTGAGGATATACACCCCACCAAAGATGAGGCCAAGTGGCCAACAGTTGTTGCTCTTTTGTATTCAGAAAGATGACATGCACATTATAAAAGCTGTCATGGCACAATATACACGCATGCTTGGGTTCAGGGATCAATACTTTACCAGTATTGAAGAAGTAGAACATGACAACACAGTGAATTCAAGATATGGAAATGTATGATTGTTGGGTCAAATTCCAAAATAAATCCTTGACATAAGATATATCACATATCATATATCAAGGTTCAGAGGTACAAGTGGAGGATTTTAGATTCCAAATCTGTAACTTTGGAAAACTACATAAAAGAACTAATAAACAAGTCAAAATATTTACAACAGCACTTTGTGTGAACAGTTCTACCCTATAGTCCATTTGAAAATGACATCAATTTGCCAGGGTTCCCACATGGAAAATGACGCCTCCACTCTACCTGTATGGCGGCGAGGCCAACAAAGGCATGTACAGTGTCTTCAAAAGTGGCATTGTCTGCCTCCATGAGTAGGCGAGACACAACCAGGCCGGTGTCCTTCAGCGCTGTGTCTGACCGCAGGATGGACTCTCTGAAGTCTGGTAGCTGCATGAGACTGCGACCCATACCTGCCCACTGTGTTCCCATGCCTGTTAATTTAATCAACAGTCATCCACCTTAATCCAGCAATACATCAGTTACTGAAAAGACCTATCTGTCTGAGAAGATCTGAATTTATCAACAGTACCATTCCAAAGCTAATAGTTATTGTTTGAGCAGGCAATATCTCATTTTATTGGGAATTCCTGCTACTGAAAAATGTCCTTATAAAAACTGTGGACATCTTGCTCTACAGATAATAAAAAGCAATTACTAGCAAACCCATATATCAATGAAACTGAAGTCTGTTGTATTTCATCTTCCTGTTTGTTTATTTGCTTGAGGACTCACCTGAACAGACGTACCAGAGTGGCCTGGTAGTAGCCTGCACCTGCTGCACCTCCATGACGTCACTCTGAGACCCAATCAGTGAGTAGCCTCGGTAGGGCATGCTGGCAGTAGGAACTCCTGACACATGATTCAGCAAAGACAGGAAGCTGTCATCTGCACTGTGTTCCTTCCCCTTTTGGAGCATGGCTTCTACTGCAGCCTCTGTACGGCCACAGGCCTGTAGCACCCTGGGAACCGTCCTGGGTGGTACAGTAGCGTCAGATGCTTTCTCAGCTGGACGAAGGATCACATGAACATTTGAACCTCCAAATCCAAAGGAATTGATGCCTACGATGCCGCCTCGGATGGGAATAGGCTGGTCGACGACTTGAACCCGACCATCAGTGAGGGCGGGAATGTCGGGGTTTGGACTGTTGAAGTGCAGATTGGGAGCCCAGACTCCTCGCTCCAAAGAAAGCACCACCTGCATGTGGGATGAAAAACAACCAATACAATAAAAATTATTGTTGATTTGGTGTCCTTCCTTTTTGAAAATGGCAGATGTAAACTGCAGTCAAGGCCACTGTAATACATTTCTCACATAAGTATATCATCTCCAATGAAGAAATGAAGAAAATAAAATCAGTTTATTAAACTGAATGTAACATTGTGTATGGCCAGATTTTACATTGTTATGGAGGCTCTTCTCATGTCCGATCAGACTATAAAAATCATTTTCCCCCACAGGATGGAGCAAAAAAGCCCTTGTACAACCACAATAATAATCAGACCAGCTGTCTCTGTTCTTACATTTTCAACTTTCATTCATGCCAACTGCATGGATGATTAAATAAATACCCAACAAAACACTTTACATACAGCATGTGAGCAAACAGGAGTTAAATTAGAGTCCCATTTTAAAATCTTATCATTCTATCCTTGTGCACTATTGGGCATTGTAAAGCACGTATTAAATGTATAATACAATTATATATTGGAAGGGAAGGGGTGAGCGTCCCTTGCGCTCACAATGGTCATTAATTAAGGCTTCACCTGCAAAAGTTAAAATCCATCAGTGATGCAGGCTGTGAGAAAACAGAAAACACTCTTCTTCCTTCATATCATTCAACTTTTCAACTTGAGAAGCCATGACATCAGGTTTCTCACCCCACCTTCCAGTGTGGACATTCAGAACAGGTACAAACACTGTGACTAAAAGAAAAAGCCTTCAGAGCAGCCACTACCAGGAGGGCTGTCACGCTCACCTTTGCCAGGGCAGCCAGACCAGAGGCTGGTTCTGGATGGCCCATGTTGGACTTGGTGGAGCCAATAAGGAGAGGTTCTCGCTTTGATTGACAGAACACACCGACAATGCCATTCACTTCTTGTGGGTCGCCAACCTGCATGTAGAGAGCAGAGATGCCACAGAAGTAAGACACTCCGGGTGAGTGACATTAGATGTGTGTGTGAAGGTGGCTTTTTCATTTTCAGATTAAAAATGTGTAGCATGTTTTCATGAGTGACTGTTTTCTGTCTTATCAACCTTCTGTCTTGTGATGCAAAGACCACTGTTGAAAATGGGCTAAAAGCATGATTAAGAAACTAGACTGTTGTGTGCACTGACCTTTGTTCCGGTGCCATGGGCTTCGATGTACTCCACTTGCTCAAGATTTATATTCGCCTCCTGGTAAAGAGAACTAACCAGCCTCTGCTGCATCTCACCTGATGGAAACGTTACACCTGAGGGACCAAGAGGAGTGTGTGAGGACAAGCATGGTACACCATACCATAACTGCTGGGTAACTGCTACTGTACTTACACATTCACATCACAGACCTTCACAAGTTTATATTTCTGCTCAAATCTGCTATTTGTAGATTGCTGTTTCTGAGATGTAACCCATTAAGACCCCTTACCGTGATGCTCAACATGCTATTTGAGTTTCTTTCAAATGTTGTTCTCTATATGACAATTTTGCTTAAGGAAAACTAGGGTTTCTTACAACATGGATTTTATTTTCAAATCTCTGGCCACTTTAATGGCAGCGACATCACTAAACATAGGTCCAACAAGTCAAGAAACATGAGCAGTCAGGTGTCCAAATAGGTTGTAAACAAACCAACAGTTTATCCAGATTATCTAAATCACTTGGGAGACAAAACTGGAAATGAGTGCCCCTGAAATGTCAGTAATAATCCTTCATTGCACACAATTACAGTAAGCGCAGTAGGTCATAGAAGTCTGTTGTAAATTCATCACAGTTAACAGACTTATAATTTTACCTTTCACCTTCATTTATTTTTCCAAATAAGTCTGACTAACTTGGAGGCTCGTTTCCAACTGATCTGATCCTCTAACTGGTCGTGTTTCTTGTCATCGTGTCATCGAGTGCAATGTTATTATTTCTGATAGAACTTAATATGTGATTCGTCAATGTGCAGCTAATTCTAGATACTTAATATACTACTGGTTTGTTATAATGTAGTTATATGTAATAGTAAAGCACTGCATCATGTTTTATAAGCTCCACGTTTTGCATGTAAAATCTTAACCTGAAAATTACTTTGTAACTAAAGCTGTCATTGTCCTGATTGACAGGAGGTGATAGGTCTGTCAATGTCTGTGTTTGATTGACAGCAGCTGGCAGGCTGAGCTCTGGCAGGGGAACAAGAAACAAAGTAAACAAACTTGCGCTGTAGCTGACAAGCCATGGGCAGACAATTTGTAGTTAGTAGTGGTAATGAAGAGTAAGGACATTTTATAGACCAAAACATTAACTGTTCAATCAAGAAAATAATTCGATTTAAATCTAAGAATTGAATAATCTAGTCTTTAAATCAGAACGTCACATAAGAATCTAGGCTGGGATCTTAACTTGTCATCTGAAATCTTTCTACTAGATGCAGTGCTCATGTGCCACAGCATGTTTGCCTTCTCACCCTGCTCTTTGTATCCATCTGTGTTGTTGCCAGCGTTGACCACTGTGGCGTAGACCCTTTTAGCCACTGACCGCTTGGTCAGCAGCACTACCACTGCTGCCTCAGAACGGCAGTATCCATTTCCTGGCCAAAAGAATGATAAAAATATAAACTTCATATAGATATACACACACATAATGTACAGAGTGCATCAACAAGTGTAAATAATACATAATACACAGTTAAATCAATATGACTCTGAGACAGGGGTTCCCAAACGTTTTCACCTCGAGACCCAAAAGAGAAATTTGCAAACAGTATCTGAGCTGAACAGACCAGCGTAGCAAAAATCTATTTTATTTTAATTAGCATTAAAGCATTGTTACGCGTTTTACTCTGCCAGTTGGCGACCCAATAAAAACAGGTCCGTGACCCATTTTGGGTCGCGACCCTAAGTTTGGGAAAGACTGCTCTAAGACTGTAAGTAAATAGTGATGATGGAGAAATGAGCTTTAAGATAAATGGTGTGCAGATGAAAAACACTGCTGCTGATAAAAATATTGATGCATGTTACATGTCTGATTAAGAGTTCTGAACAATATTTCAAAGGGGACCAAAAGAAGAGTTAGATTTTCCTTGTAGTGCCAAAAACAAAACATGCACATTTTTTTGGCAGTTTTATAGTTTAGTTTACAGTTTTATACATAAATAATGTATGTTCAATAATAATTTATTAATTGTAATGATAATTATAAAAATCATCAGCCAGCCAGTCAAGGTCCAGTACTGCAAGTAATCTGCCTGTGAAGACTAAACTGCAAAAGATCATTATACTTACTGAAAAAAAATCTGAAAACATTTTATGCCTTTATGAGATAGCGAGAGAAGGTGGAGATGACAGGAAACAAGGGAGAGAGAGATGCAACAAAGGTCCCCAGCTGGATTCGACCAGTGGACACTGCTGTTCATGGTTGGCATCTAAAACCAAAGCCACCCCACAACTTTCTTTTACCTGATGAGTCAAAGGACTTGCAGGTCCCCTCAGGACTGAGCATGCCCAGTTTCATGAACTGTACCGAGGTGTTTGGCTTGAGCAGCAGGTTGACTCCCCCCACCAGAGCGGCATCACAGTGGCCCTGGCGAATGGCGTGGAAGGCATTTTCTAAAGCCAGCAAGCTGGAGGAGCAGGCTGTGTCGATGGCGGTACTGGGGCCTGGAGGAGGAGAGGGAAGGAGAGTGGATTAGAGCTAGAAACCACATCTGCAGAAAAGGATACCCAGGGATACCGAGGAGTACTTGAGTCAAAATGTGCAATGGCTCAAGTTGACTAAATTTCATTCACTTCAAACTAGAAAGCGCTCAGACAGTGCATGCTTCTGTTAAGGCTGAACAATCCTCTAAATGATTTAATAACAGCAAATGTTTAGAATATTTCAATCTGCATCTATATCCAGGTCTGCTTGAAAATGCACATAGTGATGGAAAATCATGCTGATGTCAGCAATAATTTTAGTGGAATTCTGTCAGCTATGCGTAAGGATTATTTGTACAAAATTGTGCAAAAGTGAGTCAGACTCATGACCAGTGAGTCATGCTCATTCAAACTGATCAAGTTCCTGGTGCTCAAAAAGGCCAAATGCAGGATCTGTCAGAGTATAGAAAAGTGTGAAGTGTAAGCAGTTTGTGGGTCTCTGAGGATATTTATGTATACAGGATATGTATGTAGTAGGGTGAAGAGGCCATTGATGAGAAGATGGTGGTGGGCAGTAAAAACATTTACTGGCCAAAATATTTTTCAACAGGTCCATAAAACTGCATAAGAAACGATGTAATTAAAAATAACGTAATTACTATTTTGAGTTTGAGCGTCGGAGTGTTAAGTTAAGTAAGTGAGTGTTATGATGCCCTGAGACATACCCTGCTAGTGTGTGTATGCTTTCAGTGCGTCATCAGACCAGCATCAAACTAACAGCCAAATAATGAAAGCATATGTTGGAGCTGGCTGTGTGTGCGTACCGCTGAAGTCAAAGAAGTAGGAGAGTCTGTTAGCCAACATGGCGCGCTGGCAGCCGGTCATGCTGTAGCCCAGCAGCTCCTCTGGATCTCTGCTGAACGCCTCGCCAGCCTCCGAGCCACTCACCCCGATGTAGACGCCCGTCTTACTGCCACGCATTGTGGCTGGGTTTAGTCCTGCATCACAACAGCTCATTATTTTTAAACCATTCACTCAGTATTTCATCAGGTAGCCTCGCTCAGATCATGAGCTCTGAGAGTTTAAATACAAAAAACAATTCAGTATGAAAAACATTTCTTTCCCACCATTCTTCTACCCACTTACACTCATGTTACTGTCCTCTACTGATCTACTGTGCTAAAGCTTTTCACCCTGTTTCCTCACCTCCATCTACAATAGCCTCGTAGGAAATCTCCAGCATGAGACGGAGCTGGGGGTCCATGGTGTTGGCCTGTTTGGGGTGGACTCCGAAGAAGGCTGCGTCAAAGTGGCTGATGTCCTTCAGTTTACCATTCCTCTTCGGAAGTCCGTGCAGACCTAGAAAAGAGCAAAAGTGGAAAAAAGTGATTTTCAGAATAATTCCTTACACAGTTGTGTGCATATTGCAAGCCAAATACAGAGTTTGTATCACATATGACAAAACATCATACAATAATTCAAACACAAGTTCCTGAGATTTAGAAAAGACAGATGATGAGGCATTTCTTATTAATTAATGTTACAGTTCATGTAGAATTTTAATATTAATGAATCAATATGATTTTCATTTTGAGACATTTGGGATCCTCTATTGCTGCCTATTGGCTTGGATTTGGATTGATATCTGCTGGATTGCTGAAAGAGAAAAAGGCTTTTTGTTCAAGTACAAATTTTTCAGCACCAATAGAAAACTGTTCACTCGTGAAATCTCACACAGCTAAGTCAAAGAGAGAGGCAACATCCTCCTCTATGTCTGTTATAAAAGAATACAAGCATTTCTATTTTGTCTACATTGTCAGGGGTGAGTTGTATGTGGAGTGCTTAAACTTAAACAATTGATAAAATATTGGCGGATCAGTTTTGAAAACGATAATAGAGCAAAGTTGAGTTGGATTGAAAGTTGAGCAAAAACTTTTCCATTTGACAGGTTTCCTATGGTATGGAAGTCCACTTGCGCCGTGCTTACATCTGGTGTTGCACTAGTACTAGAAAGATATTGCAGTACCCTGCCGATAAAAATGGTACTATGCCCCTTTTTGTGTTTTAATAAGAGCCGTTTCCTATGAGTTGCTCCAATGTGCGACAGTGTGTGCAGTGCTCTGCTCCCACTCCCTGCAGGTATAGTGGGCGTGTCAACCGTTTTCTTTTTTTTTTTTCCTCGCTGCAGCTTTCATGGTGACAGAACGAGAGGCATGGCTGCAAGTACTAGTGCTCTTGCCGACCGTCCATGGCTTTTTGACGAAGCAGCCCATCTGTAAAAGACGTTTTAAACCCACGCAGACCAAGGGAGCCAACACCTCCAACTTGGCAAAGCATCTCGCTGACAGACATGCCGACCTGTTCAAGGAATTCAAAGAGCGACAGGTTAGCGAATGTGATAGATAACACAATTACGTGCCCTCAAATATAAGTCAAACGAATGTGATATATTTTGTGACAAGCAAACTTTTTTCACCATCGGAGTTTGACGAGGCAGTTAAGGGCAATGATAACTGTTTTATTTGGCTTCGTAATTTTTAACTTACCAATGTGGCAAACATCTCTATATGCAAACGCAACGTTCACACATACCGTACAACTTGCAAGCTGCTAAAAATCAGGTGTTCACAAGTATGCAGATCAACAAAACCAGTATAAAATCATTAATTTATATTATATTTTATCTGTCATCTAATATATTATTCCATTACTTTTCCTGATGTTTTAGGTTTTTGCTGTGGTATCGTTTTAGTATTGGTATTGAGATATTTAGCCAGGTATCGTATCGAAGTCATAATTTTGGTATCGTGACAACACTACCTGCATCACAGGCTCTGATGACCGTTGCTCATTTCCTGCACTTGTAATAACACATGTCCAGTAAGACAGCCTGGTAGAAGCCGAGCTGTCAGAGACATTGTAGCAGCACGTTCCACTTCTCTAAAGTAGACGCTAAGCAATGCGTTTTGTTTGTCGTTTTACTCACTGTTGAATGATCTGGATCTTGCTTTTCTTGGTGATGGGGAAGGTGCTGACGTATTATAAAGTAACTTATATAAAGTTCAGCTCGAAATACGACTCAAAAGGTTTTCAAAGTAACAAAACAAATCACTTAGGATTCATGTCCATGTTATTATTTCTACTTCCACTCATGGTTGAATATTAACGCTCTTGGCATCTTCCACCTGGATCATTTAATAGCTGAAAACACCCGTGTGGCTACCTTCTTTTCCGGTAAGGTAGCTGCCAGTGAGGCCACCAGGGGGTGCTGCTCCCTTTACCATAGCACGCTACACTTGTAGCACTTTATTGAAACAAGAAGTCAAACCCTAGTATATGGCTGGACCATGTATGGTTAATGTGCTACATTGTGGCCAAATTGTTACACAGATAGTCAGTGCTGGTGAAGGTGAATTCCTGGATATTAAATGTTCATCTGCAATTTTCCGTAGTGATCTCAGTGATATTTGATCTTAAAGTGCAGAGTAGAATATCACATGACATGGTTAAGTTACATTTGAGTCAGAAATGTTATAAATGCAGTTGCAAGAACAATACTTTACACTCATATCTGACAGTATTTGATTTGAAAGATAACTTATTCTAATTATCTATTACAGGGGTTCCCAAACTTTTCAGCTCGAGACCCAAGAGAGAAATCTGGTTTCTCCCCGGGACCCAAACTTACAAAAATACATCATGAATTGCCAAAACATCTACATTTATGAACTACTAATAAAGAACACAACAAACCATGAACGCCTTGAATGAGACAGAGAAGTAGATGACAGAGAGGATGTCACACACACACACACACGCACGCACACGGAATTTCTTACATTACTTGCATGCCTCTCGGCACTGTTACACTGCCTAACCATCATCTCTGCTTCCCACAGCAACAGGTTTTATTTTGTTTTCTAGTTTCATTCCCTCAGGGTGAATATCAGGTATCTGTGCCATCTGTGCACATGATAGCCTTAGAGGACAAAGCCTACATAAAATGGAGTATAGGCGCAGACCTGTAAGCTGTTGGCTGCACTGGTTCCTTTAACTAGCTATCCAGATTGTATCCAGATTGATTTTAGAAAGTCTGGACAGCAAAAAACCACATCAAATGCAATTTTTGCAAATCGGATCCATGCCAGGAGGTGCTTTGAAATGCGATTCCAATCAGATTTCTACAGATGCGTCTCAGTCCAGACGCTCAAATCAAATTTCAACGTGTCTATTGTGTCTTCCACTGGCCCCGCCCGCGAGTTCCCACTCGGCCCATAGACTTTACATTTTGATGACGTCACAGAGTTTTAAATCGCTTTTCTCGGCTTGAGGAAAGGTTTATAAATATAAATCGTTGTTTGCAGTTGGAGGTGTCCTGTCAACAGTTTTACAGGCATCTCTTTTACAATGCTGGTCTATAGGGAAAATGTTTTTGGAATACCACAAGATGCCACTGGGCAAAATTGGAAGCAAGGCTGAGCTTCTGCACGTATCCAGGTCTTTAGGGAGTTTTAGGTGGGGGTTTTTTACGTTAGAGAGAGCAAGGTTAGTTGTTTCCCCCCTGATTCCAGTCATTATGTTAAGCTAAGCTAACCACCATCTGACTCCAGCTCAGAATACAGACATGAGATCTTCTCATGTCTCATCTTCTCATCTCACTCTCAGAAAGCCAGCAAAAAAGTATATTTTGCAAAATGTCAAATGATGAATGTCTTGCAGCCATGGAATAAGGATGGGACAATGTACAGCGAACCTGTCATCATTTAAAATAAAAGTCCAACACGGTGAAGAATCACCATGCTCACCCTTATTTAACTGGTATGTTCAGGCCAGACCAAATCAGAAATTTCAAACGTGCGTTAAAGTTGTTTTTCAAACCACTTGGACTGTGGCAATCACTGAGCCTGCACACTGAGGAAGTCGTTAGCCGAAACCTTTCTGCTTGTTACTCTTCTACTGCAGTACAAACAAATAGCAATGCAGCAAATGTGAACTTCACAAGACTACTTTGTACTCTGTGTGGACCAGTTTACCTCTAGCTGGACATAACCAGCTTGCTGTACATTATTCCTCATAAAGAAGACGTCTGTCATTTCCCATTTTCTTTTTTTGTTTTCTGTCATTGTGCAAGGACTCCCTCAGGCCATGAACCTCTTTCTCGGTTTCCCTTTCTATTCTCCCTACTCTCCCATGATGCCTGGTGTGTGGTCTCAGCAGTGCCAGCTGGCACAGGCCCACCCTTTCAGCACATGAATGTGAGCTCAAGATGGTTGCTAGGCACCGAGGGATGGGTCTTCCATTCACAGAGAGGAAAAAACTGCAAGCAAGAGAGGGAGGACTGGAAAGAGTGGGACAGCAGAGACAAGTGAGAAAGAAGGTAAGTTATTAAGACTGGGTAAAGACATGAAATATAAAAGTAAAATAAAGATCTCTGCACAGTTACAGTGCGAAACCATCATCTCTGCTTCCCACAGCAACAGGTTTTATGTTCCCTCATGGTGAATATCAGGTATTGTATCATCTCTGTGCCATCTGTATACATATGATGTACTGTGGTGCGCCATTACGCATTGGTGAGGTATGAACTAGTTTCTCATGAAGTGGGTGTGTGTTTGTGCTTATGGGTAACGGATGAATCCAGTGGGGCATGGACCACATCCTGCCCTTATCCCACTAGCAACATCCTTAGAGGGCGAAGCCTACACAAAATGAGTATAATAGGAGTAGGGTGAAATGATACAGAATACCAAGTTTTGGGGAGTGAGGAATGCTTTCTTGCTAAATCTGTTAGGTAGTCAGGATGGGTGACCAACTAGCACTCACTGAAAGCAATGCTAAGGAAATGGGTGAGGCCGCGTTCAGAACCAGTTATGCCCTCTCTGAAAAACACAGCCCCCTGCATCATTTGAATGGGGCCTGTCCGGTGACAAAGCGGAGGTGCTAACACTAAGCACTCCGGGAGAAAAATACAGGGACGTCTAGCAAAAAAAAACCTGGTCCAACTTTTGCTGCCACACAAAGTGGCGTCATCCAACAAGACGCTGCACTGGCCAATCAAATACATGCAAGCACACATTCCTGGTGGATTACTTTGCAACTTGAACATTTACCTACCATTTACCTAAAATGGCGAACTGCACAGTCAAATGATTTCTCTGGTCGGCTATCTGATATGACAATAAAACCCACTGACTAGGGGAGCCTCATATCACACACAGATGCGCTTACTGTACCGCCTTGTTTGCAAAATGGCTCACTAACAGGAGTATTAGTGACAAAAATGTTTTTGCTTTTGTTCTCAATTCCTTTTGCTGTTTTTGCAAAGCCTCTGCCTTTTAGATTTTTTTTATTCAACAGTTAGATATACTGATGAATGTGTCTGTAGAACACAGAGCAAACAAAAGGTTAAGCTCAAACCATAAACTTTATCAAAGAGATCATAAATGTTGACTTGACATGTGTGAAAAGACTCATTTTAAAGTGACAATAAGAGTTTTATCTTATCAATGAGACAGATAAGAGGTCATCATGACGTTGCCAGAATTATGATTAAACAATGACTGATTGCAGCAACACGCATTATAGCTGGAGATGCTGCACAGAAGTACTGGGTGGACGGATACAGTGTTTTATCAAAAAATAATTACATCATGTAATTCAAACTCAAATCACAAATTGACGGTTTTATGTTACGTCTTTCTGTTTATGTACCAGTTAAAAAAATCAAGTCTTTATGCTAAGCTAGGATAACCACATCCTGACTTGCAGCTCTAGCCTTTCACACACAGACATGAAACTGATACATTGATCTTCTCATCTTGCTCTGAGAAAAAAAAGCAAATACAGTAAGTTTATTTCATATGTTGAACTATTCCTTTAACGGATTGTGATAATACAATCATAAGGGATCGTCTTGTCTCCTTGGCAGTTTTGATCGCGAGGTTGGCCTCCTGCGCAGCTTTTCATCTACTCTGCTAACTTTGCTTCTCTTACCATTCTTCCATGTGGGTTAATCTATGCCACATTTGTGACAACAACAAGTTACGGCTCACATTCTTAAATGAAAACAGTGAGAATTGAATCTGTTGTTAGGAGATCAGGGCAACCCAGTTTTCTACTTTGCTACATTTGTAGGCAGCAGCCCTTTTTGTTGATACAAGAAGGGGTGACTTTACAAAAATTATAAGATGTGTCTTATTTTCATTCCAAAGTCATCTTGGCTCAGCAAAGACGTGAGTGAGGGAAGAGAGGAGCCACGAGATGCAAGGATGCAAGAAGAATTTATTTTCACCAAAGCAGAAACATCTTTGCTCACTCCAGCGTCATTTTGAAGAGGTAGCAGTTAGTCATGACACACAGCTACAATTTCTCTCTTCACACATTCAGAATCAAACACTAGAGACGTGACAGCATGTTGGCTCCACCCACCACTACTGTAATGGTGGAGCCAGACTGGATTTTGCTTCTATATGAAGAACACATGAAGACACATTCACTCAGTCGCTTGAGTGACTGTGAGACCCTAACCCTGCCTCTTTCACTTATTGAAGAGTTCAATCTGACTTCGATGAGCAAAATCGCAAGGCTCTCCAAAGTCCAGCCAGTCTGAGAGAGGGAGTGGGACTGACCTCTCATTCAGGAAATGTTGATCGTCTATATTCTTGTTCATAACTGCATGGTGAAATAATACAAGCGGCAGAGAATGCTGCTTGGCGGCCATAAGTGAGGACACTGACAGAGATTACAGTTATGTGTTTGATAAGAAGCTGTATAGTTAACTGTATGGACTGCTCTTGTTAGCCTTCTAGCCATGCCAGCTCCTGCAGTTTACACCACGCTATTTCCTGTTCCGCCTGCATTTGGCACACCACGTGAGTACATTTCACCAGGTAAAATCCAGCCTGACTGTACCTTTAGAGTCAAAAGTCACCCAGCAATGTGAAGTAGACAACCAAGTGCACTTGTTTTGATTTCTTCATGAAAGAGAAACGCGAATAAAAACAAATGATCACTGACAAATGCTGCTAGTGTTTGTGTTGTTGTGTGTTGGAGGACTATGTGATAGTAAGCCATTAGTATTTACTGCATTTTCATGCTCAGGGCAAAGTTAGTGTATTCTACATTTAATTACCAATCAATCAAACCAGTCATTCTTTGTTCCACACAGCACAAAAATGCATTTCTGACCCTGACCAATCAATCAATTCCATCTTTTGAGGGGTCTCACCTGGTGTCCACCGCCGGTTGTCCTCTGTCACCATGTCCACATCATTGATGAGGTTTTCCCAGAATTCCTCCAGGTTGTTGGACTCAGGCAAACGGCCCGATATCCCTGCTATGACTATCTCATCCATGCTGAATTACTTTGAACAGAGAGAGAGAGAGACAGAGAGAGATTTGGAATGGAATCTGCTATCAGTTTACATCAATGGAACAATATGAATAATCCTGAGTTTAACACTAACAACACAAATGATGTGGGCTCCTCAACATTCTGCACAAACAGTGTCTAGATAGCATTTTTTCAAATGCAACATTGAAGAAATCACACCAAACTATTCTACTCTAAATGAAACTGCTTAGTTTAACTGAAGACAAGCTTTAACCAATAGCCAATAGCTTTAGAATTTTGTAATCTACATCTAGATTCCGATCTGCATTAAAATGTATTTTTTAAATGTTTATTCATTTTAAGAAATCCTTAGAAATAAAATTTGAATTCCTGAATGCATGTGTCCCAGTGAGCTGATACTGAGGATAGCTGGTTCAGTGAATGCATGCACTACTGGCAGTCACATTTCATCAGTGCAACATTCACCGACAGTCAGCTGATGGGAAAAGAAATATTTGGAATAGCCAAATGCCTTAATTTTTAACTACAGCAAAACATGAAATGGGAAATTTCAAAAGGTTCCTGTGGCAGTAATTCAATAGTATTAATTCACACTAAACAGGATAAAAAAATGTAATTGTGTTGCCGTTGACTGGCAAGTTTAGAAATGAGGAGTCCCACTGAGCATGCATGAAAGAGCACTTACAGCAGACAATGTAGTCTGCTGATAGACTGCTCTGTGTACATGAGTGAGCATTATCCATGCTGTACTGTGTATGCATGTCTCGGTCTTTGTTCCTTGTTTCTAGGCCAGGCCCTTTCGTGTCAGTGGGGCCAGACCCGTCAACCAATGAGCTAGCAGCTTGGGACAGAGCTACTCTAAATTAAAGCATGTCACCACCTCAGTGTAGAGCAGCCAGGGCGGCTGCCATCATCCTCAGACTCCTTCCCTCAAAACATACTGTACACACTGCCTGAGCCCACATGGTCTGGCAAACACATGGAATTAAGTAGAGCTTCCTGTTGCTGACAATCTCCTCACATATTGTTGTTTTCATGTAGACAGGGAATAATAATATCCAACATTTCTTCAATATTTATCATGCCAGTGTATTATCAACAGATACAAACTGGTACAAGGGAAACAAAAGCCTGATATTCATTTCAACTTTGGAGGAGACATCCAACTGTAGGTGAGAGTGACTGGGGCAGTTCCCAGTAGATAACAGCTGAAGCTTCAGATGAGGCAAAACATCTCAGGCCTCACTAGCTGCTCATGCTGTCAGATTACAGTGAGCTCCGCTTGATGGTTAAAAGTCAGTACATCAGAGCACCAAGGTGACACTGAGCTGACACACAGCAGAATAGTTTGCTTACACTGTGCTAAGGCAGAGAGTTGAACACTACATACATAAATCATGCATAATACAAAGGGGGGTGAAAGGAAAAACAAACATCAAGTGTCTTAAACTCAAATGATACTTTGTGTCCACATAGCCGAGAGGGGCCCAGTGATGTGAATTTCATCATCTGCCCATGTCCGCAACTGTCCGCATTGATGTCTTTGCAAATGCACACCTGCCGACTATACGCACTCCCTCCCATCAGGACAGAGTTTAATCACAGGATAAATGTGATCATGCAAAATAACTCTGCAGCGACACTTCCATCAAGGGGACAAGTGGACCCAAAAGATGCACCCCGCAGCATAACAGACTGTAGACACTCTGTAGAGGTCTAGCAGGCAGACCTGTATGCCACATCTGCACTTGCACACCAGAATATGGTGATTTTTACTAGTTGTGAGCAGTCACTAAAGTACCTATATAGATCCCCCCCCCCCATTTTATTATTTGTTTTTTTTAAAGAGATCCAGGGGTGCAATAAATAACCGTTGTCATTGGAGAAATCAGATGGAGAAATCTAACAATTATTTCTTTTAATTAGTCAATTAATTGTTTCATCTATAACATGACAATAAATAGTTAAAGAATGTCCAACAGGTTCAGTCCAGTCCAGAACACAAAGATATTCAGTCTACAATGACATGAACAGAAAAAAGCAAATACTCACATTTGAGAAGCTAAAACTTTTAGCATTTTGCAAAATAATTATCTTAAACATTAACTGATGATCAAAATTGTTATCAGTTCATTTTCTGTTGATCGACTAATCAATAAATCAACTTTCTGTTTTGGAAATCCAGTTCAGCACCTATAACACCTGATTGCATGCCACTGATTTAAGAATTTGAACAAAGCAACAAAAAGTAGAATAATGATGAACGAATAAGGGATGTAATGTTTGTATTATTCATTTTCTTCTATGTAAATGTAACAAATACAGTCCATATACAGGTAGAAGCAGGATGGTCACAGTATGACACGCTGTCCTGGCCCTTTCTGTGGCTCAGTAGCTGAAGGGATTTGGACTCCAGGATACACTGGCCTGGAATTAGACCTAATTTAGCACCTTCAGTACAATATCTAGCATTACCTGACCCAGATCACACACTAACTCCCTGCACATGACTGCAGGCATAAGGAGACTATCCGCTAGCTGCAAGCTGGGCTAGTCAACACGCATACTGTAGTTACTCAGCACTCTATAAACTGTCTGCCCCACAGCACCCTCATGCTGTACTGAACATCATTCCAAATGTATTTGTTTTGTCTGCCTCCTTATGTGTAAAGCATCCTTGGGTCCCCTGAAAGGCGCAATAAAAATGCAAGTTATTATTATTATTATTACTACAACATTCAACAAGGATGACTGTCTGCACTGTCTTCTACAGTTATACATTATTACATTCCCATCACGCCTAACATTCTGGATGACTGCTTAGCTCATTCAGCAGCAGCCCACAACAAGACCTGACTTGTCACACAGCCTGATAACCTAAGCTGGAAACACAATCACTACTTGGTAGGCAACTATAAGATCCTCTTCCTTTAAGTGAAGAGGACAAACTTGTTCCTGGATTACATTGTTGAAACCACTTCACTTCGGTTCAAGATCAGTTTCTCTTCCTAGCACACTTACAGTCTCACTGCTATTTTTAAATATTGCTTAGTTAATTATGATGATGTTATTTAATTGGTGACAACTACTTTTCAATTAGTTTGTATTACATGACCCTAACAGACAAGACAAGCTGGCAATGTGGTTAGAAAGAAAGATGGTGGACAGCCTGCCAGTTTCTTTTCATTACCACCCCCCTACCACCACCACCCCCACACACACACACACACACAGGTAATTCCTCAACCACGTGTTAAAGTAAGCAAACTACACTGAATTTATTCCAGTGTCTTTATGTTATGTCATTCATTTTTTGGTTTAACTCAACCATGTTGGAGCCAGAGACACTCTTGTACCAGTAAGTCCCTATACAAGAGGGAATTTTATTCAATTTCAATACAATGGCTTTGATTTGGTTTGTTCTCATCCAGCGGCCATGTCCTACAGTAACACACAGGTAAAAGCCACCTTTGAATCAGCAGAGGAAACAGTGAGTCCACAACCTGGGTATGAAGAATGAATCTGCCATTCATTCTCCAGTCACCCTGGAACTTCAGTTTGTAAAGCTAAGGTCCAGGGTGGCTGGTGGCCTCACTGACCTGCAAGTCCACATGCTGGGCAAAAGCCTTCCTGTAAGGGGTTAGGCATGGCTTATCATCAGTATCTCACTCACGTGACAAAATGCCAGAATGACAGCACCAGCGCAGCATCCGACAGCAACATCATCAGTATTACAGTAATAACAGACCACTGGTATGTTATTTACTCCATACTGTACAGTGACCAGCACAGCTCCAGTGTGCACTACAGTTACAGTTGGATTAGCTAGTTTTGGACAGCAGGGTTCCAGGCAGGTTTATCTGATGCAGCACCCTAACTTGAGTAAGATGAGAGCAAATGTTAAACACTGAAAGTGATAAAAAGCTACTGAAATCCAGGTACAGTGGCATTATTGGATACACCCTTTTCAGGCAGGTTAGCAGCTGGGCTGAGTGGATACTTGCAGTTAGTTATCTGAGTATGCAGGCTACAGTAAAAGCTGAACTGGCCTGACCTACCCTTGACGGAAGTGTCACATTTTTACACATTTTTTGGTCAAGAGGCCTTTATCGTCTGCAATGGTTTCTATCCCACAATGCAATGTATGATATTATGAGAATAAGTAATATCAGAACTACTGTAGAACATTTTTTTTTTTTTTTTTAAATTTGGGCTTTAATATGATCCACCAACATCGATCATCTCCATCATGAGGAGGCAGAGAAACAATGCGAACCATTTCCAAAAGTATTCATGGAAATAAAAGTTGCATGGTGATATAGTCTATAACGTTACGCCGAATAAGTTACAAGCCTAATGTACAATTTCACACAGCTAAAAACGGACCAGGGAAAAAATGTCAAGTCATACCGTTGATTAAACAAGTATTAAACCAGTTTTGATATAACGCTGTCTCAAACCGTTGTTAATAAAAGTAATGACACAGTAAACTGGCACATTTTTTATAGCATTTCATTTAGCCGAGCACACTGTTTCGACAACGTTAGCAACTTACCTGCGTTGCCCAGACCGGTTTGATGTCCCTGCAGAATCACGAATTCGAACCACTCGGTGAAGTGTTAGCGCCGGCTTGGCATGTATTCTCTTGGTTGTGTCCCTTAGCTGCCCTGTGGTGGTCCACGATGGTGTTCCTCTAACTGTAACGGTCTCTGTCGTTTCCCCGGCTATAAGGTTAACGTTAGCCTCCGTCGTGTTTCTTTGACTCTTTTTCTCTGATGAATTTAAATGTCTCACATTCTGCCTGGCCACGCCACATCGGCTGACAGCTTGGCTTGGCCGTACAGTCCAATGAGAAAAGAGGCAGGGCTCTCGGATCCAGCCAGTGATGGAGTAATTCGTTGAACGCCCCCGTTGTCAGAGAGAGAAAAAAACTAAAACGTTGAGACGGGGTTACTAGAGTTCAAATTCATTCCGTCCTCGGCCCCCACCGCACGGCCAGACTACAAATTGACATGAAACGTCTTAATTTGGCTTAAAATAAATCAAATAAACGTGTGGCAAAACGCGCTTTCTGGTCGCCACGTTTGACGACAGCTTTTTGATTTCGTTATTGCAGCGTACCTGAGCAGTGTTCAAGTCAAAACTTTAGAAATCCTGTGCAGGACTCAGCCAATGTATGAAATATTTGTCTGGGGGAATGTTATATGCTTTTTTGATAACTGACTGCTTAAAATGGCACAAAACTGATTCCCCCCCCCCCCCCTGGATTATACTTTTCATCTTGAGATGGGCATAGTGGTGCTTTGAGCCAAATGCTCACATCTGCACGCTCATAACAATAATTCTATAGCATGTCGATGTTTAGCAGGTATAATGTTTGCCATCTTGGTTTAGCATGTTAGCAACGCTAATTGGCACTAAACACTAAGCAGGCCTACAGCTGATGGAATGTCAGTAGTTTTCCAGGTATTTGGTGACAGTATTCGACTAAATTAAAAGTTGACCCGATGAATGCACTAGTTGAAAAATCGGGGGATCAAAGCAATTACGATTCATCCTCTATGAGCCATGAGTGTGTGCACCACTGTGTGTGTGTCACGGCAATCCATGAAACGGTTCACTCTGAACCAAAAATGTCAACCTCATGGTGGTGGTAGGGGCAAGTCAGGAGGACACCACAGTCATTAGAATACATCGTCTGGAAAAATGAATATCTGTAGAAATGTTGGTGCCATCCATTGATAAATATTTCAGTCTGGACCAAAGTGATGGAGTGTGACCAACAGACAGACTACCATCATTAACATCCCTTGAGCCACGGCTAAAAACAAGTCCAGGTGACCTTTTTAATTAACCAGCATAGATTGGATATCAGTACCATTTCATTTCATGGTAATATTTAATTTAACATTTGGGTTGTGCCTTTTTCTGCTATGAATATTTTCTTACTTTAATAAATAAAACGATTTCTGGAGCATCAAGTGTAAGTTGCACTGTAAAACACAGTCGTGGTGTGCTTCATTGTCAAATCCATCAGCAATTATATTTTGACTCCTTTAGGTGTACAACATAAATGTGAATAAACTCTTAAACATTTTTCTGCCTTTTTTGTTCTTACCCTCAAATGTCTGCCTGTGAACGTTTGTCATGTTCATGTTTAGTTTAGCATTACGTAACTTTACGTTAAACGTGAATTTACAGACCGGCATCGGCACATGTGGATACACACGTTAGTATTCTGGATGGCATGTTAATTGGCCAATCACGGAGCGGGGGTGTGACGTTTCATCCAATCAAAATAGGTAGGAGGGTGCTGTTGGGAGATAGGGTGATTAAAAGGCGGGGCCCAAGTGATGACGTAGCCAGGACAGCTCGTCTGACTTCTTGGGGTTACTGGAGTTCATAATTTCAGATAGCATGATGTTCTAAGGAAAATTCTTTTTCCTACTGACCTACTGTGGCAACACAGTGATAACAGGCTTTAAAAGCACACACTGACCCTGTGATCAATATAGACAGATGGGTGCTTTGGCTGAAATTAAGTAGCCCTTCATTATTTTATGGACTGGCTTGACAATCACATTAATGCACACTAAGTATAAAATTTGAGTTTAATAGACATAGTTTGCTTTCTATTGTTTAATAGAAATTAAGCACCCATATTGTTTAATTGTAATTAATTTCATAGTTGATATTGTTCAATAGAAATTAATTTTATAGACCATATTGTTTAATAGAAATGTATTTCATAGCCCATGTGCAAAATCACAGAACTGTGGATTGTGCTCTGCAGCATTATTTCTGTATGAGGAGAGTTACCATGAAGAGGAATCAGATTTCTGAGACCTCAGATAGTTTTAACAAGAAAGGAGATGCCCTTTTAATAAAAGAAACAGCATAAATTAATGTTATTATAAATACATTTGAATATACTGGATTTCTGTTCATATACCTTTACCCACAGTAATGATGACAGCCAACATGGCAATTATAAAAAAAAAATATGTGTGGAGAGAGAGATTGGGGATGACACAAAGGTCCCTGGCCAGACATGAACCAGGGAGGTTGCAGTTCATGGTCGGTGCTTTAACCATGAACCACCATGTGTAGAAATTGAGTTCAATCACTGAATACAGACAATTTGACAAAGTGAATATACAAAAAGGTGAGTTTACTACAATGCAATAAAACATACAAGACCAGCCTTGAACAATATATACATTTAAAAATAAGGAGGATTATACACAATACACAGTAAAGCCTATAGGTCTACTTTTCTTGTGGTCCTATTGCAGTCCCTTAACTGCTCACTCAGACATGTGAGCCGAGGAGCAGTAAAATATAAAAATATGTTCTTACCGTAAGTTTTATTCTACAATGTAAATAAGAATTTTGTGTTTTGGTATTTGAAGCATTTCTTGATTTGGAGTGCATTTCTCTTGTTAGTGCTTTTACTCCTGTGTGTACTCCAGGATCACCTGGAAAAAGCTATAATTAAATAAAAAATCTACACATATTGGCTTTAAGAGTACCCCTCTTCCATAAAGTTGGGGAACTCACTAGAGACAGATAATAAATGAATGGTACAAATCAAAGCAGCAGAGGCTGAGATATCCAGACTTTTAGTTCCTAGTATGGTAGTTCCTAGTATCCTTCAATAAAAAAACGTGATTTCCATGATCCTAGTTTTAAATGCAGGCTTGCTGTAATACATTTGTGACTGAGATAACTGATTATTTTAGGGTTATTTTCTCAGACTGGACAAAGCTCCTCCAGATCCATAGAAGACTTTATACAATTGTTTTCACAGGCTGAGTAGCACTCCCCATGACCAGTATACTGACAGATTGTCCAGTATGTGTGTGTGTCAGTCTTTAACATTGTAATTTCTGATCTTGCTGATCCTGCCAGGGGCTCCAGGTCTGCTGGTCTTGGTAGTGTTTGATGGTGTTGTAGAGGGGTTCCTCCTCTGCTGGACCTCGGTTGGGGGCTGGCTATGGATGGGAGCACTAATACCATGCACCGTCATCTGGACTCCACCAGCACCACCAGACTCTGCCACATCCCTCCTGCTCAGCTCACCTTCAGGTGCAGACAGAAGAAATGCAATTTTAATGGCTATTGAGATGACACATTTTCATTTGCTGGTATCTAACCAAGTTTAGGTTCAAATGTGTGGGTGTCCCAGTGGATCAGTGATCTGAGGTGTGTGACCATCAGTGACAGGAAAAGTATTTAGATCCTTCATTTAGATAACCATTACATTATCTTTATTCTCTTGTAACTAACAGAATTGGGCATAACTCATCCAGAACTTCACTGGAAGTCACCACTGTAATATTGTTACACTTCTGTCCAAAGCACCTTACATTTATTCCTACATATACATACTTGGAGCAGTTTGGGGGTCAGTGTCTAGCACGAGGGCACTTCAACATGTGGGAAATTGACCTTGATTCTTTCATGCACTGCAGAAATTCATAATATCTTACTTTTGCATATGTGATGTCCCTAAAACCTGCCCAGCTGGGGGTTTGTGAACGAGAGAAGGTCAAGGAAAGAAAGGTGTAATCTACCCCTTCATCACACTGGACAGAGAGAGCACAGTTCTCCACAACATAGGCTTTCAGGTGCTAAGCACCTCCTCAACAACTCTTGACAATAGCCTGAGCCTGTTTACTGTTTGTCCCAAGAACTTAACGTGGGGTGATGAGAAGGGCTCAGACTAAAGCATATAGTAAATGTGAAATTTATTGGAAATTCAGAAACCATTTTGGCGGAATTTTGTGGTTATTCAGATTACTGTTTTTGTCTTAAAAGAATAATGTGAATGTGGAGAAGTTACATTTGTTGTAGGAGTGGAGCCATGAAGAGGAAATTAAAGCTGAAGACGCACCAGGATGCATCCATGCTACCATAACTGTCCTTGTTGGCAGATTTCAATGAAAGCTGGAGGGAAATTAGGGCACGGTCCAAGGAACAAGTCATTCTTTTTTCATGCAGACAAGATGTGGATGCAGGACTGTTTTTAAATAGTTCACATTGACATTTTAAATCTAGCACATTAAACTTTAACATGGTTGCCTATCCCTGTGTGTGTGTCACATATGAGGAACTTTATCTAATCTTTACTCATACAGCTGTTTAATATCTGTGATATCTCTTTGACCCAGTCAGTGCAGTTATCATATCTGGACTGAAATCTTGTGCCAAGCTTGTCTGGTTTCACAATTATTAGATGGTATGATGCTGATCACTGCAGCTCAGCCTGATCTGGCAGCTACTCTGGTTGAGAAACTGTTCCCTGGAGAGTTGACAAAGACTACAGCCACAAATTGGGCAACAACCCTCCCTCCATCACTGATCCAACCACTGCAACAGTGTTCATACTGGGCACAGGCGTAGTTTGATGAATTACTGATTGCTGACACACTTATTAAATCCCTGTTCACACAAGACTACACTTACGTGAGGATTTCATGGATTTCAGGATGGGTAAAGGGTCTTTATGATTCTGTATAGCCAGCCTGAGACGCAGCTGTTTAAAGCCCCACAGCCTGTAGGGGTCCCCAAACATGCATGAAAAAGAAAAAGCCTGAATCTACTAGACCTCACAGATTCTGGTCTGGTACTGTGACATGCCACCATCATCACATCAGGTCTGTGAGGTGGCTCGGCCACAAGGGGATAAAATGTACTATGAGACAGGACTTAAGGCCTCAATCGTTTCCATGGATATGTGTTCAAGTTTCTAACCACGGTTCGTAACGGTAGTGATTTACTTTTAATTTATGCAAGATATGTGCAGGGTCTGATGCTTTACAGAGATAGACAATAGTTGACATACACAGTAGAACTTCCCCTTTATATGAGCATTGACATTGTTGACATTATATTATATATCAAACCCTCAGCAGAGGATTCTCTCATCGTAGGTGCACCATTTTGTTTCTTAGTTGGATGAACACCAACCTTTGTCTCTCTAACTCTGCTACTTCTGCGTGATTGTAAGAAACAAATCCTAATTATTAGGCCTATGTATACTGTACCATTTCAACCATGCAATTTTAGCACACACTGTTATCAAAAATTCATCCCTGAAGCACTTAAAATGCCTGTAAGCATTTGATCTCACTTTTCCATTACAATATATTGTATGTCAAGTTATTATTTTTCATGGGAAAAAAAATGCTGATATACAGTTGTAACACGTATGCAGTGACATGAGAAGGACACAGCTTTGTTGTACATTTTACAACAAAACAGTAATGTGGATAAAAGGTCTAGAAACTTTACCTGCCAGTCAAGGATGCATTGACCTCTCCAGTGTGCAAATATTTAGCCCCAAGACACTTGTGGAGAATGATTTTCAACCCTGGGAGTTTGGGTGTTTTATGGAGTAAAAGGACGTAAACTGCAAAATGCTGTGATTTTTAGGCATGAAAGAGCCATATTTAATATTGACTAAATATCAGAAATATGAAAAAAAAAGAAGAAACTTAACAGTCGAGCCGCAGTTATTCTGGTGTGGTTACCTTCTGAGAAAATAGATGGACTAAGTCCATGGTCCAGTATCTCCCACAGCTCCTTTAACGACCACAGTGATTCCTCTGATGACAACTGACACCTGGACAGACCTGAGTGGGGCTGTGGCCCCTTGTCCAGCGAGCTCTGTGACTGGCTGAGCGGAGGAGTGTTCTTTTCGTTCTTGGAGCTCTAAAGAAGAAGAGAGCTGGAGAGTAAATTCATTTTAAGATCTTTTATTTACAGTGTGTGTGAAAAGTCTTGAATCGTAGAGATAGCTAAACATGAATTGAGAAATGAGAAATACATTTTCTATATTTTTGTTTACTTTCCAGTACATTATAAATGTACATATAAATATATATATATATATATTAGAATGAACTCTGTTACAGTTTTGCAACAGATATCCATTCAATATGCAACTGAGCTGTTATTGCTTATCAATTAATGCAGTATTTAAAACTCTGCTATTACCTCAGGCCTGTCTGTGGTTTTGTGCCCCTGGGACCAAGGGTTGGCAGGCCCTTTTGTGGCAGGACCTTGGTTGTTGGTTGCAGGGAGGAGTTGTTCAGAAAAAGTGCAAGCCCTCTGCCTCAAAGCGTACTGCAGCTCCTGAAGGCAGAAATACATTAGTGGACCCACTGTGCTCTCTGGAGGTAGCACAGAGAAGTACACCACGATCATCCTTCCTCTTCCTCGTTTGTTACTTATGTTATCTATTTGTGTTTGTCCTCCTGACCTCCATTACACATGGTGTCACCAGCTGCGTCTTTTCACCTGCCAGAGTTGAACTTCACCTGGAGGGCGTAGCACATGGTTGTTCACGCTACCCCCCCATTTGCCAAGTCTTATAAACTAATTTACCATTTTTTGATAGCCCTGACAAATGATGTCTTCTGTTATTAAATGTTCTTCTGAGTTTCTGTAAAATGTTAATTAGGCAGAAAAACAATAAGCAAAACAACAAACAAAGAATGCATTTAAATTATTTTCAACATGTCATCAGAAAAATAACATCACAGTATCAGTGTGAAAAAAAACAACACAATTTTGCCCTTTCATGGGAAAGCATCTCTTCCCCAGTAGTGAGTGTGATTCCAGTGAGAATGTCACCAGTTCTAAATGATCCTAATATCAGGACTGTCCCAGATTTAAAAAAATAGGTAAACATTTTGGAAAACACACTTCCTGCCAAGAGTGAGATGAGAAGACTGATGTCTGTGTATTAAATAAACAGCCAGTGATTAGCTTAGTATAAAGATTGGAGACAGGGAAAACAACTAGCCTGGCTCAACAGTTTAGCCATCAGACCAGCATTTCTGTTTCTCTGCTAGTTGCCTGACAATCTCACAGTGACGTCAGTACACTGTGCCCAGCTGTTTATCACAGAGAAATAGTTCCAGCATGTAACTCACTGTAAAACCACATTTCTGTTTGTGTACAGATTAAACAGATGAGATATTATTATTGTTAATTATTGAGACTCATAGCTGTTGGTAATCTGATTCTGGAACTTTGGACCTGCTTCCAGTTTCCCCCTTCTTCCAGTCTTCAAGGTAAGCTAGGCTAACCACGTCCTGACTCCAGCTCCGTACTTAACACACAGATGTGAGATGTCAAACTAATCATTTAAATGGGTTTAGTAGGCTTTTACAGCGTAAAAAAACCTATTTGAACAACGTCATTTTTGGTATGAAAATAGTCAGATTATTGAATATTTAAATATAAGTACAAAATATCTTTAGCGTCAGTTTAAAAAACAAATATTGCTCTGACCACTGTATTCATCAACACTATCAACATATACTTATTTCATTCTGGGGAAAAGTGAAAGGTCAACTTTTTGGTAATGCACCACACAAAATATCATATCTACAAGATGAATATAAAACTTTACTGAGTTGCAGCAGACCTTGTTAACTTCTTAAACTGTTCCATTCATTTATAAGGCAAGTTAGAGTTACCAAGTTGCCTAACCTGCATGTTTTCAGACTGTGAGAGGAAACCGGAGCACTGAGAGAAAAGCCATTCCAAAAGGCCACCATCAGTAGAGGTGCTGCAGTATTTGCATTCTGGATACACACAAATTATGTCACCAAATGGGAGACAACAGAGGCAAAGAAGATTCTCATGTCCAGCTTGCTATTACCAGTTGGGTACTAAAGTGAACACTCTTTCCTAGTTACCATCAGACTCTGTGAATCTGAAGAAGTACATTATGAAGGTGACACTGAGGTAAGAGATAAGTGCCTGACTGCGCGATATAGAAGAGCCTTTTAAGGGACTGAGAGGAAGGAGCAGTTTATTAGCAAGAGATGGATTTGAAGAGACTTGGAAAACTGAGTTGGAGCAGATACCTGTGTGGTGAGCTGGTACTGCAGCTGTTCCAGAGCAGACAGCCGGTCATGTTGGTCTCCTTGATTCTCTGTGGAGGAGTACTTCTCTGGTTCTGTTGGACACACAGAGTTCTGGGGGTAATTTCCATTCTGCTAATTATGATTCCTACTGTCCTCGCTCCTCCGTCCTCCCGGAAATTGAAAAAGGAAGCTTCCGAAGGAGTTTAGAGTGAGGAACCCCAGGTGTATCCTGTGCTGAAGTATTTTGCCACAAGGCAACACCCCTTTGATTGGGATTTGTTTAGTGATAGGTCAGCTGATCTGATGTGGCAGTAAAAGCAGTGGCCAGCTGTTGTGGAAATGGCTTTCCTATAATATTCATAATGCTGTATGATTGCAATACTGTAGATTAGGTAAACTCCCTGTGCAATGAGGAACAGCACCAATGGTGGCTCTATAGTTATTCATAAAATAAAAATATTGCGTGTGTGAAGAATTTGAATCATGAATGAGTTAAACACTCTTTGTCTGTTTCTTTCTATTTGTTGCTCAGCTAAAACCTAGTAAAATCACAGCAATAAAATTTTTTCCCTTCTGTTGGTTCTTTTCTTACATAATACACATATTTTAATTTTCTCTTGGTATTCCATCATCATCACAGTAGCATCATATGGCAGCATTGGTAGCATCATGTCATATTGCAGCATCAGCTGATTGATGCTGCAATAGATCCACAATTGGAGCAGCATTCATCAAGCACCAAGTGATTTTAAACTGTAAACTGTTATGTAATTATTTCTACACATTTGACAGTTGAGATGCTGTGCATCAAAAGTAATTTGCTGTCTCCTCAAAATGACGCCGGAGTGAGTCAGGATGTCCCGTTTGGTACATACAGTTTCTGCATCCTCCCGACTCTTGTTCGCATCTCTCACTCACATCTCCATTGAGAGGAGCTAAGATGCGAGGAAGAGACGCGATTAAGGTAAATGAGGAGCCACATTAGCTGAATGGAAAGCACTCTATGAGAGAATTCAAATAGCCTATTAGTAAAGCTATAATAAACGGAGGTGGTAAATATAAAAAAACACTTTTAAACAAAAAGCAATACCAGTCAACAGCATCACAAAGCCAATATATGATATATGATATTTGAATCAGCACATCTCTGGTACAATGTCAACAGAAACTGAACAAGCTAGGTTTTTACTGTAGTTGTTGTTGTATTGGATTGCACTGAATTTAGCTAGGTGTACCTAATAAACTGGCAACTCTGTGTCTCAGTAATTTTTTAATTGTGGTTCCACTGGTTTGTTGTGTGGAGGAAGATAGAGATGATGATGGTTCTGCAGGCTTGATATGATGTGTGAATATCAATTATTTAAATAAAAGCCTGGTTTAACTGGTAACTCTGCCTTATTAAATACCCAACAGGAGGTGAGCCCCATAAACCCAACAGATGAGTTGTGGTCAGTTACTGTACCTAATGATACCCTTTATTTACACATGGTGTTAATAACATTGCCTGCACTTTAATGTAGTGTGTGTGTGGTGGTGAGTGTGTCAGTCACTGTACCCTGTACTCCAGCAGTGGTGATCTGGGCACGGAGGCGGTTGCCCATCTCTATCAGCTGCTGTTTCTCTCTGCTCAGACGGGCGATACAGAACGCTGCCTGCTTCAGCCTGGTATGCAGGAGAGGAAGGTTGCTTTTAGCACCCTGGACATTTTCAAACAAATCACCAGACATCAGACCTGAGGACTGCTGCTGCTGCAAATACAGGTTCTCCTCTTGGAGCTGTTGCACCAGTGCACTCTGGAGAGGAAATGAGATGAAACTTGAAGGAACTGGGTTGTTGCAGCAGCTTACACAATATCTTCCCATCATCTCACATAACTGACTGGTGAACTGACCCTTTAATAAACTACAATTTTTTGCTGGGGAAATGTTATACAGTGCTGAGGTACAATAAAAGGGAATTATCTTGCCCACTTTTGACATTTGCATGTTGATGGTGGACTACCCATGACTGGTCTAGGAAGTCACCTGGATGAAACTGATGGGTCAAATTCAACTAGTTCACCAATTTCTTTCAGTACCTGTTCCATGATGTTGGGGAGAGCAGACTCTGTATGTTCCACTGTGACCTCCTGCTTCGTCAAAGCAGAGGTGTTGGCATGTTTCTCCAGGCACAGACCACCTACAGGATCCATACCACATACAAGAGGACAAAGACGAGGGTTTCCACAAAATGCCTTTTTAAAATACAACTAATGAATAAAAATAACATTCCAGCTGAGATAAAGATTTCAGTCATTAGGTGAAATTATACTATGTCTGTCTTTTGGACAGCCAATTTTTGCACAAGAGCAGCAGCCAGGTTTCCCCAGCTGAGCACAGATATGATCACAGTACAGTTTAAGTCTCCAATAAAAGTTACATTGAAATTAAAGCTTGCACTACATTACTTGAGGACTTATTTATTACTACATTAAAATTTGTTTTAGTTGGTGCAACCACCAACATGATAGCTGTACATGAACTTATATGTATGGGGCACAAGTGTAATAAGGATGGATAACTATAGGCTTTTGAAAGCTGAGGTAAATATTTTAGGTCTAAATGTTTTGATAGGTAATATTTTCCTAAATAATTCAGTTTCCAAAATCCTGTCTTTTCAGTTATGAATCACAATTTTGTTCATCTAAGAGTGGTAAAGCTGTAACAGCATTTCTCGTGGAACACTAAAACTCTCAACTGCAACACAGGACAAACATAAACAAACTAAAATACCCATGGGTGCCAGGTCCTCTGTAGGTTTGTGTGTGGCTGGAGCCAGGCTGGGCAGTCTTGTAGCACCTTCTAGCTGCCCCTTGAGGTGCCTGCATCGTGCCTTTAGTGCAGTCTGGAGTCAGTTTCACCAAGATATTTTAGACTGGTTGGCAGTGTTAGGCCAGTTTTAATTTTGCCCTTAGATTAGTCTAATGCAAGTTAGAAAGTTTGACAAAAATAAAGACTCAGGCTGACTTATTTTTAAACCTAAAAACTAAGCCACCATACCCCCAGGCTAAACGGTTTGAAGCAGTTGCTCAGTCAGTCATGTTTTTTTGTTTGAAAAAAGTCTTACCCAGAATTCATGGCAAATTAGTCCTACTTAAGATAGTCAAGAACTAAACTGCTTTGTGCAATGGATTCATTTAGACGTCTATCTGAAGTTTGACTATTAGTTTGATCTAAGCCATAGTAAAAGTCTATTTTTGTGAAACTGGCCCCTAGAGCTAAACAATACAATAGCTACAGTTCAGCTTGCCACAGTATACACAGTAATGCATATGCATATGTTTTTTCACTGAAAATTGCATGATGATGAAAATCATCAACCACGTTTGTGTAAAAGAGTGCTGTCCACACCTGCTGCCATCTGAGTGTTAGCTGTAGGGGCGATAGAGGTGGTGGCAGGGACCTGAGGCTGAACTGGCTGAGGGGAGGAGGCCTGTGGCTGAGCCTGGGGATGGGGTAGGAGATGGTTGAGACCCTCCATGTCCTTCCTCATCTGGGTAATCACAGCTCGCAGGATGCTGTTCTGCTCCTGCAGGTGACGGATCTCTTCTGATGCCAGAGAATCTACCTTTGGGGTGAGACCCTGTGGATAGATACACACTCATCTGGACAGAGTAGTGTACTGTATGTATCTTCATGTTTTTGTATCACGTCACTTATGCTTTACTGAAAGTACCCCATTCATTGAGGGATATATCTTTAAGATTTGCGGACGTTTTTTATGCCCAAACAGTTGAATTCTATTTGGACTTATCATGATGGAAAGTGTACTAGAATATTGTACTCAAGTAAAAAAAACTGTTACTTTAAAGTCATTTTACTCAAGCAATAGTAAAAGTAGTTGTGTTAAATATACTCAGATAAAAGTAAAAAGTAGGTCAGTTAAAATACTTTGAGTAAACAGTACTGTGTTACATTTTTGCGCTACACAATAAATTGCATTAAATGTTAAAAACACTAGGGGAACAACATCACGTCACAGAACCCTGATGTCCAAACCAACAACAAGTTCCATTTCTATACACAGCACTTTGCAGCCTGTGCATACAACTGATAATCAATTATACATATACAACTGATTACTAATAAACAATTAGTAATAAAATTGTTATAAATGATGTGGCCACAAAAATGGTTGAACTACACAGGAGGGTGCATAATAAGCCTTTAATCAGAAAAAAATAATAATATAATTTGTAGGAATATTCAAACAAAAGGAAGAAAATTAAGGAAGTAAGGAAGGACATAGGGAAGCCTGTTAAAATGGCTCCAAATTATAAACGATAGACAATGGCAGAACACCACCAGACCTAATGCTAAGAGCAGTGAGGCAGGTAAAGCTGGAAAATAAATCTATAAGGAGTACTGCCAAAGACGTCAACATCAATTACAGAACTCTCACACGATACTGTCAAAAGATGACATCAGCAGAAATCGAAGGTCAGCTGGCAATGCCAACGTCAGTGGTAGGCTATGTCAAGCCCAGGCAAATTTTCCCAGCTGGCTTGGAGATTCAACTGGTTCAGTATATAACCAAGTCAGCAGACATCTACATTGGAGGTCCATCCAATGATATAATATATAACAGTCGGGGGGGGCATTTATCTGCATTGAGTACTTTAACTTTTTGCAATGTTACAATGGTATCCTCCTGCAGTCTTCACAGCAGAGTTGTGTGAAACGCTCCTTACCACGGATAAATGTTACCAGCGGAAACACTGAGCTAGATAGATAACTGTATAATGATGGTGGACAGCGAGGGTCCATCAAAGAATTGCGATCCAATTATTGATGGTCCTACGTTGCATGCCACCACCAGTGTACAGAGTCACTGCAAAACAAAACTAAAGTGTGTAGTGATCAGAGTTTGTAGTGAAGTAGGCCTATTTCAGCAACCCGCCAATGGTAGCTGACCTCATTTAGTTTATTCACCAATGTAGATTTTTACTAATTAATAATTACGAGTGCTAATTTTGAGCCCTGAGTATATACTTGAGTATATATATATATGTTACTTAATACTACTGCACTACATTTCAGATGAAATCATCGTACCATGTACCTTAATCCTAAATGGGATATTGTGAGAAAGTGTGAAAGAGCGAGATACAATATCGGGGACACCTGATCATGTACTACGCATTGTCAGCTAGCTGCAGCATTGGCACAGTGGTGTCTGGTTGGTGAGGTGACAGTTTGCTCAAACAGGGTAACATTACAGGTAATTGTGCATTTACTGTAAAAATCTATTATATCAAAGTTAATTAATTTTAGTCTCAGATTTGTATTAATAAAATGAAATGTAAAATATCTCTTTAATATAAGTGATTATGGCATGACTCCTGGTTTCAACTTGATAGTGTAAGGCTGCTGTGTGAGACCGTCCATTACACAGCTTTGGATAGTTGTCCTTTAATGTCTGTTCATCAATGGCATCAGCTATGCGAAGTAGACCTAGCTTTACACAGACCTGCCCAACAGGGTTTTTCTTTCACTGCTTTCTCTCCTTTCTGCTGCACCAGTTCTGTCACCCCTTGAATGCGGTGGAGAACCTCCTGGTCCTAGCAGAAATTTTTCTGATTTCTGCAGGTTGGGCTTGTCAGTCTTAAAAAGTGACATCTGCACCAGTGTTGATTTTGAATGTGATTGTTTTGTCCTTTAATGCTATATCAGCTGTCCATGGGTCATCTATTGATCTCTCTATTGATTCCAGAAATAAGTAGTCATCCTCCTGGTGTCTCTTATTTCAACAGGCATGACACATCGCCTCATTAGCTGGACAACTTGTTTTTGGATGCGAGGGACATTTTCCATATTTCCTGCATTTCAACTGTTTGCTCTCTTCCAGATTTCTCTGTTTAGGTTTGTCACTCAGCTGCTTTTTCTTTTTTTTCTTTGCTCATGACTGTCTACAGAGCATGTGTCTTTGTTGACTGCTGTGTCACCTCTTAAACTGCTCTGCTGTCGTTTTATCTCCTCACTTTGTCTGGCCATCTCTATTGCTTTGTCCAGCTGCATTCTCTCAGTCGTATATCAGCTAGTCCCACAATTAATCTGTATCTAATTAGTTCGTCCGGCAACTGACTGTAGTTGCAGTGTTGGACAGTATACAAAGCTGCCACAAAGGAATCCAACATTTCATTTTCCTCGTTTCCTCATGTTAAAATGGGCTCTTTAATATATTACACTTTTCTATGCAACAAGAAACGCAAAGAATCCATCTCTTACCGCTATGATTTTTTTATGTAAAATTTTAATCTGTAAAGTAACTACTGTATTTGCATATCTGTGGTCCTTACCATTACCCTGTTTATATTTTGACATTGTGTATATATTGTGTATATTTTGAATTTGCACCTTACCATTAACCAGTTTATATTTTTGATACTTACCGTTAACCTGTTTACATATCTGGCACTGTGAACATTTGGTTTTTGCACCTTACAGATAATCTTTATTCTTAGATTTTGTTTATATTTGCACTCTTTCCTACTTTGTACTGCAACCACTGCACAATAATTTCCCTCGGGATAAATTACTCTCTTATCTGGACAGTCTGAGGGAGCATTTGAAAGGAAATAACGTGCGTTCCTATGTCATAGCCAAGTGGGACACCAAGTTAGGACTACAGCGCTCATCCTCCCGTCCCTGCTGAACCCAGCACTACCTGATGATGCTTTACTTGCTCCGAGGGAAAGAGAGAGGAGTTCAGATCAGAGACACTTTAACCTACCTGTTTCTGGTAGTTGAAAGATTGAAAAAGTTTCAGAAGCATTACTAGCTTAAGATAGGAGATGTGGTGTAAAAGTATTTTACATAGTGAGGCCGCTAAGGGGACAGCTGATTTGACTGTTATCAGACTATTGAATAGGCATTTTCATCACACATCTGTCCCAAATATATGGGCTAGTAAGGGCCTACTAAACTTACTAGTAGGGTTCAGGAGGCTGTTATCTCCCATTTATTTCAGTAAGCCAATGCAGCGTGTTCAGGTGATGTAGTATAAAAAAGCCACAAAGTCTGCATGAGGACGAGGCTGGGCCAAACAAAAACAGGACTTTCATACAAGAGGCTGGGGTTGGCGTCCCGTGTGAAACCAAAAGTTTTAAACTGCATAGCGTTAGATACGTACTTATACTTACTTATAACGTACTTATTTTAACCCAAACCATGATCTTTTCCTAAACCTAACCAAGTAGTTTTGTTGCCTAAACCTAAGTATGTCGGTATGAGACGCTGAGGGGTGTGACATGAGTGATTGACCATATGAACAGATGATAACAGCCTTCTGAACCTACTAGTAGGTGTAGCAGGCCCCTACTAACACATCTATGAGGCTGATAACCACTGATAATGCCCATTCAATTGAGTGATAACATTCCAAACAGGTGGGGGACTATAGGACCACTAAAGTAATATACAGTGAATATATCTAGGTTGCCTTCAGTTCAGTGTAATGTGTAATGTGTAAAGAGTGGCTGAATAAAAATGCTGCAAAATTCCATTTATTATCAAACTCAATTGATATACAGAGATTACACAACAAATACCCTGCTAACTTGGTGACTTATAATTGTGTGTCTGTGATGGTAATTTCTGACAAGTAAATGTCCCCCATTGTGTTTTACACAGTTAGGTCTTAACATTTAAATACTGGTGCCAATTACATACTTGAATTTCAGCACCAATATCAACATAATACTTTTTTGATAACTTATTTTGATGATTACAAACAATATTTGTAGAAATCCTTCGCAAAAATTGCCAACCTTCAGAGAGTGCCACAAGCGAGATGCTAAACTAAAATACTATCCAGTCCAATATTTAGTTGTGATTTAAATAAAAAAAAAAGAGTAAACACAACTAAGTTGTTGACCAGATAACTTTCAGTATATGACAGTTTTTAATGCTTGTGCTATAGGCATAATTATCTATATTCCAAAAACAGAGTGTCTATTTGCACCTGGGAGAGAACAGTCACACGACAGCTACTTCAATTCAATTCAATTCAGTTTTATTTATATAGCGCCATATCATAACAAAGTTATCTCAGGGCACTTTTTCGAATAGAGCAAGTCTAGACCGACTCTTTATATTTACAGAGACCCAACAGTTCCCACCATGAGCACCACTACTTGGCTATTTACACCCAGAGCTTCTTCTGCAGGTGGTTATTGACAGACGCGCATTGGCCGCATATGTTGAGTGTCTACCGCGGTTGTCTATTTCCTAAATCAGGCTTTCCAACACGTGGTTAACGTGTTGACTTCTCCCAAGTGCAGTGTCAACAGAGGGTGGTTACTGACAGGTGTTGAGGGTCGGCTGGGGTTGTTTATTTTCGGCTGCAGGGGTTTAGTGCGGGCCCCAGATTGTCTATTGTTGGCCGCGGGGCTATTCCACCCCGGGTACAAATAGCATTATTGGCAACGGACACCTGCATGGGTGCTTGTCTCTGCCACGCTATATACACCTGGGTGTAAATAGCCACAGCGGCTATTCCACCCCTGATGCAAATAGCATAGTTGGCTACTGACACCTGGGTGCATCTGCCTTCAAAAAATAGTAGTTTGATATACACGTTCTGCAGGTACAGAGGGTAGACAAAATAATAGATCCACCAAATAAAAAGAAGTGTAAAACTGATGCTGTACCTAACAGTTTATTGTTATATGATTAGCTATATGTGTAAACTGTAAAGGAGGTCTGGCCACTGAGTATTTCCCTCTGGATAAATAAAATTATATAGTTCTATATCTTATTATATACTTGCTTTCACAGACATTTTTTAAGCTGACTATATGGCATGAAGCGAAAGATTAAGTCATGATCCTCTCAGGATGTTTACGATTACAAACCCTACAATTTGATAAAAAGATACATTAGCTCAGTCTCAATGATGATACACAAATGACAAATGAATGGACATGTACAGTTCCCAGTATAAGTGTTTTCTTTGCCATTCCTGCTATCTGCACAGTCTACAAAAGTACCAACGATGTAAGGCCATCTGTATATAATGCTCGTACTTTAAAACGGTTACTTCAGTTGTGAAACGTGGTGAATTAGCTGTAACATCACATTCAGTATTGTTTAGTTTGGACATGGCAGATGTAATGTTTGAACATTCCCACAGAAAGTTGGAACATGCAGCCTAATGTCTTTAAATAATAAGTAAACGCATCATGCCTTACTATGTAGAGCCTCATTCTAGGTATTCAGCTTAAGTGGTTTTTGGAGTCATCTGAGAAGGTTTACATGGACAGGACCTTGATATGTTTTTCCTCTTGGTGCCAGTGGAGCTCACAGAGGCTGGTATGTTGGGGAGGCACTGAGCCAGACTGAAAGGCCATCATACCTCTCAGGATGCTCAAGGAAAAGGCCAAAGGCCAAAACAGAATAGCTCTGAAGGCACTCTTAAAAAAACAAAACAAAACAAAAAACATAGGGGCATCAGCTGGATTGCAAATACAACACCCCCAGATGATATATGGGTGTGTGGGGGGAACTCTGTAATAGGTTATTTAATCTTAGTACCTAACCTACCTAACCTAACCTAGTAAAATCTGCCCAGCAGTATTGGCTCCCCACTACTGAGATAATAGAAGCAGGGTGAAAATAGTGCATGATTGGACAGTAGGATTTGTGCCAAAACTGATATTGCTGCTTGTGGGGAGACAATCTGCAACAGCCGAGGGCACATTTTAGTGTCAATATTATGATAAGTAAACCTACAGAGCAGAGAAATGGGAAGATGTTGAAAGGTGAGAAAAGACAGGATGTTAGTTTCCCAATCAATCAGTAGTATGGCCCAGTATGGTTATTATTTATGGGAAATGTGTCCAGGGACAGCTCTTGGTATTTCAGTGACAGGGATCAGTGCTTGGAACACTGACACAAACACAATCCTCTATGCTGAGAGCTGAATGATGTCTAATTTTACCTATGCAACAGATAACTCAGTGTGCAGAGATGGCATTTTGGCCTGAGGATAGTGTAAGAGGAAAGGTCATGAAATGTCAAAAATGGAACAAGTTAATTAAGTTTGTTAATTAAGTTACCCACATCATCTTCAGGCTCGGACGAGTCTGTTTTCAAAAGTCCTCTTCCTCTCAGATAGCCTATATGTTTTACTTATTATACCTTGCCTTGGATGTTTGAGCTTCACTGTGCACAACAACGTATGGGCAGAGTTTGAAACCAGTGGTTTAGCATTGGTACGAGGTGGCAAAATATAGGTAAATTCATCTGTTCATTTTTCATTGAATTGCCTGTTTTCATTGTCAACATTTTGACATTTGCTATCCTCACTTATCAGCAGCCCTGCGCAGGCACCTGGGAGAAGTTTGCCCTCATGGTTAGGGTTACGGCCAGGCCATACCGCCGACCTGAGCAGTGCGTGTGCCACAAGGAACCTCTTGCTTTTCATTTCTGTGCCCATGTTAACAGGTTAGAGCAGCCACACAGCCCGCATCTGCAGCGCTACTCATCTAGAGATTCGACGCCTCGCCTTTTTTTTCTGTGACGTGCGCGGTTCTCAGCAAAAATAGACAGTGAAAATGATCTGTTGATAGTCATACTGACATTAAAACCAGCAACAGCACACAATTTCAGTTTTAATATCGATATCTGTAGAATATGTCACAGACGTGAAAAAAAACTTTTTTAACCCCCCAGTTAGAATTGAGCACAAGCCTCTTAACCTTTTACTGGCTAAACTAAATATAAATGATATGTATCATGAAATGAAACATTCTATTATTGATGGCCATTATCAAAGGCAAACTCAGTGTAGAAAGATAGAGCTGGCAGTAGCAGTGCCGTAGCAGTTCAGTGAGGTAGCCGTCACGCACTGCTCAGGTCGGTGGTGTGGCCCAGCCGTTAGGGTTAAATGGTTGGCAGGCCACCCGGCACCCTAGCACGGGCCAGATTTGGCCCACGTGCCGTAGGTTGAGTATCACTGCACACTGATTTCCCAGAATAACAATCTGAGCATGTCAGTGGCAAAAACAAGCACTTTTAGTGGACAGACTTTTCACAGGCGCAGTTGCCGGCAAGGATCACGTTGCAGCCATTGCAGCCTGTTTTGCAGTTGCTGGCTGAAGCGATCTACTGGACCAATTCCAAAACTTTTGGTAACTAGTAGTCATTTAGACTCCAAAATTTGTAAAAAAAAAATAGGGTCCAGGTTTAGAAATACCAGAATTTCCCTTTAACATTATACCAATGAAAAAGTTATGTGTTTGAGTGATTGAATTATTGACCAACCAGAAACATCCCATCCCATCAGGAAGAGCCTAGTATGAAAGGTGTAAAAGTTGATGCCGGGTGAAATGTTGTTGACCTGCACGCTGAATCCAGACCCTTCATAGTCCAGATTTGTACTGTACTTTCTGCAATCCGAAGAATAAACTACTTTGTACTCAACAAGTGGAGAGTTTTGTTCTTCTGTATCTCAGTGTTTGGTTCCTACGACCCTGATAGTGTTTTTTTATGTAAAGTTATAGAAGGCTGAACATTACCATGACATTCTATTAGTCTGACATTCTATTAGTATAGAGGTGATCATGCATTTTCTGTCGTGGCTCCCAAATTATGGAACATGCTGCCCATAGACATCAGGCTAGACCCGTCTTTGACTGTTTTTAAATCACGTCTCAAAACGTATTTTTATTCGGTGGCTTTTAACACCACTTGAAATATGGCTGTGTTTTTATTTTATTTTATCTTATTTTTAGAGTTTGATCGATAGTCTCATTCAGTGTTTTTACACAATTGATATGAATGTTTGTATTACTTTGTTCTTTCTTGTTCTGTTCTTTATTATAATTGTGCAGCACTTTGGTCAACTACGGTTGTTTTTTAAATGTGCTATATAAATAAAATTGAATTGAAAATTGAATTGAATTGAATTGCACAGTGTAAGACGGACGTATTCTTACCTGTATTGCCTCGTCTCTCTCGGTTTTAACAGAACGTAGTAAGACAGTCAAGTCCTGCAGCTCTTGTTCTTTCTCCTTCAGCTCAGCTTTAGCCTGATAGAGACCAACACAAAACTTCTATTAGTATCATTATCTACTACATCATCACCCAGGGCCTTCAAACCAGCATAGAGACAAAGGTGGTTCTATTTCTGCCTCTATATGTATTATATAATAAATCACTATAAACACATTTTTGGAATGAAAATGAGTGCATAGGGATATACCGATCAAGTGTTTTTGGCCCAGATGCCAATGCGTCTGGGGAAAGATAATACTGGGTATCTGCCAAAATCGAGTGTTATCTGATATGTTTCCTTAAATGTTGATTAAAGATGTATCTGACACATTGAAATAACAGCTGTAGCTTACTAAATCTGACACACTGTATTTTTAACAAGCTACTTGATCCAAATACTGAGGGTCCTGATTCAAAAATATTGTTTATAAACTTAAATTATTGAACTACAGAAACACCCAGTCCACTTGCAATGGAACAGTTGTGTTACTATGGCAGCGTATTGTTGCCACCATGACAAAGAAAAAAAACCTGCTCAGTTTTTGTTATAACAAGAAACTTGTCTTGTTTTTACAGGATCCTTTTCACATTATATCAAGATATTTTCCATGTTATTATGACATGAAATTCCAAATTATTCAATTTTTTATAAGAAACCTTCCGTGTTATAACACATCACTTTATCTTGTTATATCACAACTGTCTCATCATTTTATAAAATCAACATATCTCATTAAAACAAACTTTTCTCGTTATAACTTGATAAGTTGGTATTTGTTATAAAAAGAAATTTCCATATGGTGTTAAAATGAGAAAAAGGTCCATCATTGCCTGAAGAGACACTGTAGCCTATAGTAATCATAGCCAATGCGTAATCATTGTATGTGTAATTGGTATCAGTGGTTGTCAGTGACAACTATGACTTGGTAGTGGTCAGTGCAGTATGGCATACCAGACCGCAGATGTTAAATTATCTGACAAAAATGGCCATCTCTTAACCTCCCACTACCACCTCCTGACAGCACGAGCAATAAGCACAAGGCCAGATACAGTGACTGTCATTAGGGATGATGGTGCACTTAAATGTGGATTTGGTTCAGCGCCTCTCTGTCATCAGCATCAAAACACAGTGTCACACACTGTGTAAGACCTAAGACCGGGGTTGTGTTATGTATGAGAGGCTGACCTGGTCTCTTGCATGGGTCAGGTCTTGTATTAGCTGCTCATTAGCAAGATGGTGTTCAACCTTCATGTCCTCACAGTGTCTCTGCCACTCCAGCTCCACCTGGACTCGCATCTGTTCTAAGGCCCTCTCCCTCTTCAAACCAGCACTCAGCTGCTGCTTGTACCTGACAACACACACACAGACATTTTATAAATCATAAGAACAACTCAGACTAGGTCATATAATCCATATCTTGAAAGCTACATAAACATCACAAATCTATCCCCTCTTTGTTTTTGGCTTATCTTTTTATAACATTCAAATGTTTTTACTGCAACCTCTATGTTCTATTCCTCTTGGTACTAAATCAATGTGTTTTTACCTGTCTCCTCCTCTCCATCTCTTTCTTCTTCATGTATCACTATCTACACCCATTTTTCTGCTGCCTTCTCACCTCTCCATCTCCTCCCTGCTCCTCTCCAGCTCAGTCCTAATTTTGGTTTCTCGCTCCTGCAGGGTGATCATCTCTGTATCCTTGACAACCATCTCACTGGAGACCTGACTGATGTACCTGTCCCAGTCTGTCCGGGTTGTTTGTACCTCTCTGAGAAGGCTTTGAAAACAAACAAACAAACAAACAAACAAACAGACAGACAGACAGACAGACAGACAGACAGACAGACAGACAGACAGACAGACAGACAGACAGACAGACAGACAGACAGACAGACAGACAGACAGACAGACAGACAGACAGACAGACAGACAGACAGACAGACAGACACACACACACACACACACACACACACACACACACACACACACACACACACACACACACACACACACGATCTCTGGTCAACTGGCTGCATCATCACAGCTGCTTGTGTCTGTACACACTGAATGAGCAGCCACATACAGTACACACACTGCATATTAAATATACACAGAATCATATACAAACTACAGCTCAACATATATCAGGTTTGCTAATGTCAATATGATGATTTTACCTTTTGTCTGTCTCACCTCTGGATTGTCTCATCTTTCTGTGCGATGGCCTTCTGCTGGTCTTCCTGTTTGCAGCGTGCCTGTGCAGCCAGAACTTCCATATTCTCCTGTAGTTTGACTATGTGTTTCTCAGCCTTCTGCAGCTGCTCTGTGTGGGCCTGACACTGAGACCCCAGCTGCACATCACACTCCTTCAGAGCCCAGACCACATCCTCATATCTTGACAGAAACAGCCATACAGTTAGACATTAGGAGACATTTAGAGGACTTATGGTAAGGTATTTCATGCATAGCTGATTTGGCTTTTATGCACAAGGTGACATGAACAATTATTACTGCTGTAGTAAAATGAGAGAAAATAAGCACAGCTGCTAGCTTTGAGTGATGAAGAAAATAAAGTCCTGATACAGACAGGATTGCTGTCACACACACATATATTCACACACTGATGGCGATGCCATGCAAGGGTTGGCCTCCATCGGGAGCAACTTAGGGTTCAGTGTCTTGCCCAAGGACACTTCGACATGTGGACAGGAGGAGGCGGGGATCAAACCACCAACCCTGGGATTAATGGACGACTTGCTCTACCTCCTGAGCCATAGCCACCCTCTGCACTCCCATTTTTATTGTTGTTGCCATGGTGAGCTTCTCACAGGCCACTCTGCCAGTCACGTCTGATGAACACATAACAAGCTGGAAAACCGGGGAGTTGAGTAAAATCCAATGTTCAGAAGTGTGCTTTGGTCACATCTACTTCTCACCAAAAGAACAGGTGGATAAAGAAGCTCAAACAACCACACAAAAAACAAAAAAAAAGTCTTTACACATTTTACAAACAGTTGTAAATGACACTGTTGGTAAGAATCAGTAATATGCCTCTCAGTTTTTTCAGTCTTTTGCAAATTTGTGGATTTGTTTTTTCTCTCTCCCCAGGCTGCGGTGCCCTCCTACAGTACCTGCCAATGCCAGCAGCTGGCTCTGACCTTCTGACTGAGAGGAGTTTGTGTTATTAATGACTTACTTCTTAATGTGGTCATCCTCATCCATCTTCAATTTGGTCTCCATCCATTTCAGCTCGTCCTCAAGCTCCTTTATCCTGAGACAGAGGATAGTCACAAAACCTTAAACACATGTAGACGCGCGCACACACACACACACACACCACACACACAGTACAGGAGCATACCTGTAGTCCCTGACAGCAGCGAGGTCTTTGATCTCCTGTTCTTTGTGTTGCAGCTGGGTTTGTATCTGCTGACAGAACTCCTTAGATTCTTTGAGGGCCTCTGTGGCCTGCAGCTGAGCCTGGCAGTGAACTTCAGTCTCTTTAGACAGCAGCTTCACCTGGATAAGGACACACACACACACACACACACACACACACACACACACACACACACACACACACACATTACACACACACACACACACACACACACACACACACATACACACACACACACACACACACACACACACACACACACACACACACACACACACACACACACACACACACACACACACACACACACACACACACACACACACACACACAGATGTTGTATGTGTACATACAAACTTGGTATTTATGGAAAACATAAATGGATTCATTACTTGAGTGAAACACATCCTGTTTACAGAGGGACACCATCCTTTTACTCTCCTCACCTTGAGATCATGAGCCAGCACCACAGAGCGCATCTCATCCATTTTCAAGTTGAACTCATGTTCCCGCTGTCTGAGCTCACTGTCAAAAGCTGCTGTCATCTCCTATTGGCCGGAGGAGAGTGATTACAGACGTTGTGTGTGGAACTTTAACATTGTGAGATAAAGGCATCGTTGCTATAACTAAACACAACATCACTAAGCGCATTTCAGTCCCCATCAGCCTCAACTTTGTATTTTGTATTGTGTAGTTCCAATTCAAACTGCTTGTTTGCTACGCAGCACAAGCTTAAATTACTTTACAGCACAAATCAAGAACAGATCACTGCTCTCTAGCATAAACACTGTCCAACATTTTCCAAGCTTTGTGTCAAGAAGTAACAGAATTGATAAGAAATGTGGTCCTAAACCAAGTAGTTTTCGCAAGTTATTGCAATTAATCTGATTATAGATACCATCTTCAATTTGCCAATAAAACAAAATCAGAAATGTTGGAAACTAGAATGGAACATTTCTTTTGAGCTGAAGAATGATGGATATAGTTGATCACAGGGACCTAAAACCCCTTTCACACTGACATACTGAGTCTCTTTTTATAAGGAGAATTTCATTACATGTTTTAGCATTTAAACTAATTTTATGTAACCATCTACCTGACTAAAAAAATGGAGGATAGGTGAGTAAAGAAAGGGAGAGAGCAAGAGAGGGAGACAAAGAGAGGGAGATGGAGTGTGTGAATGAGAGAGAGCAAGTGTGCAAGGGACTCTGGAATTCTGATGTGGTTCTGAGGTTTAGCAGTAATGTGAATGGAACTACAGTTGCAGAATCTGAACAGTGAAAACCTGGGATTAACCTGTGTCTTTATTATTGACCCAAACTTTTCTACACCTTTTCACTTTTATTTGCTGACTATAACCTCTGTAAACAGATCAGAGAAGATGAAATGGTTTAAATGTTCCTGTGGGTCTTCTTCAGTTATTAGCACTAAGCAGAAGATCTGCAGACACTATCCAGACACTTTACCCCCTTGCCTGGTTTTGGGAATTAAATCTTTCAATCCATACTTTAACTAATCAGTTGACACTGTGTAATTAATATTCTCCTAAAAAGACATTAGAGTTTACCATTAATCAAAGATAAAGCAGTAATTGAAAGAGCTCTTTTTAGTAAAGATGCATATACACATTCTCTAAAATGTTGTATCAGGTCTCAGGTTGTATAAGGTTGGGTTAGTGACTTAATAATGAAGCAGTTTACATACCAGTCCTAATGTATTTTTTTAGACTGCCATTCTTTATGGAAAGCACAATGACCAATTTCATTACAACTTGTTTTTTTCTACATTAATACAGTTTAACTCCTTGTTTTTTGTTCAAGAACCTGTGACTTCAATGTGTCTCCTACCTCTGAAACCAAACCTACACCCTTAGCGACAGCAGTCTCATATGAATAGCTCAAACATGCAAACTCAGGGTGAATGGTGTGTTTAGTAGGGTGCATCATACAGATGTGAAAAAGATTAGACAACTGTTTTGAACAATTGTGTGCACTACAACATTATGTTAAAATTAACTTATTAGAAAAAACAAATTAATACAGAACAATTAAAAGAAAATATAGACATTGAGTCATTTTCATTAGTGCTTTCCAGTATTACAGTAAGGGGCAGATGATGATGAATCTTACGTTGTTATTTGATGAGTGTCAGATAAATAGCAGATTTGCTTTGCAGGCACTAGCCTACAAGATTCATCCTCTCCTTTTTCTCACTCAGTGTTAGCACCTGCTCATCTTACCTGACAGACCGACATGTGGACACACGCATACATTTGTATGGTGTATGTTTGTAATCATGCATACATGTACTGTATGCATGATAACAAAGCCATCCAATTCAGACACCAGTCATAGTCAGAGAATGAGGGCTCTTTTGTCTGGGTTCATCTTAAAGGTCTGCTGCTGATCCCCTCTGAATGTCTGGCTGCTCTACCAGTTATTTCAGTCCCACAGACTGGATGGCTGGTACAGAGTTGCGTGTAGAGGTGTAGAGTTGCTTTGTGTCATATGTGTCAGAAGCTCAGCGTGGTTTCCACCATGTCATATTAATATATTCTTTATTTTGGAGGCCATAATAGTTCTATTCATAACAGTTAACAACAGATATCAACATCATGGCACATTTCATAGAAAGACATCAGACAAAAAGAGTTTCAGACCTTCAAAGGGATAAAAGTGTGTGTGTGTGTGTGTGTGTGTTCACCTGTCTCTGTAGGGTCAGCTCTCCTTCCACCTCTTGTATCCTGCTCTGCAAATCCAATTTCATCCTCTCATACTCCTTTGTTAGCTTTTGAATTTCACCAGCCATAGAGCTACAATACATCCACATAAAGAGACGCAGACACACACGAACGCACACGTGCACAAACACACACACACAAAGTTTTAGTACCATACTATTGATTATGGAAAAGTTATCCAATTAAAAAGCACAGCAATGACTGAATAATGCTTGTTTGCAGAGGCTGGATACTGACATTGAGGTGATTATCGCATCACTTGCGGCAAAAGGCACAGCTGAAGCAATTATTCCAACCCAGGCAACATTAATCTCTAATCACTGTCTACCTACTGGGTTAGTTCAGACCCCAGTTTTAGAAAGAACCAGCAAGGCTTCATCTGAGGGCGTAAAAGTGGCACACTGGCTTGGAAGTATGTCGCCCCAAAGTGTCCAACAGGGTTCGACATTAACCATGGCCCTTTGGCTCGTGGCCACACAGGGCCACCTACATGGAGTATTTGGTGGCCACAAAGTAACTTGATGCGCGGCACCTTCTGTGGATTGGAGTACGTCATATAACCTCTTTGTATTTTTTCTTTTTCCAACAAGTGTATATAGCTATCTACCATTACACATCATGCTGTTATTCCAAATAGATAAAGTAGTTTGGAAATGTTTAAACTAATTCCCAACAGATGTTACTCTTCATGCATGTTATTTCAACACTCGCTGAGTCAGTGGCAGCTCCTGCACACAAGGCACCGCACTGTGTTTGTCAAATTTCACAACAACAGGTAACAATGTTCAAACCTACAGGATAGTGTCTTGAAATCTATTTGAATATGTTCTGATACTAAGATGTTTCTATGATGTTAACAAAATACAGAGGCCAAGACTTATGTATGTATGAACCCATTACCATTTGTATCCACTAGCTATTTAATATACACACACTAACTTGGCCCGACTCCTCTGAGTCTTACAGTATCGACATCATCAGTCAGTATCAAAAATTTGAGGCCACAAAAAAAATCAAATATAAATTTCTTTTTGGGAATGACAATTTTGACCAAATTTGTAGAAATGACAAAACAAACAAAAAAGACATAATTTTACTTGAACTTTAAAAGTAATCTATGAAATCTTAAGATCCATTGTAGAAGTCACAGGTAGTCAGTGGAAGGATGAAAGGATATGTTCTCTTACTTCTTCTTTCAAATATTTTTATTGTGAAGCATGTGTAAAACTGACATCTGTGGAGTGGATATCATGCCTCATATATATTAACATATTTCAGACCCCTATCCCAGATGTCCTCTGCTATTTCTATCCCCAGTTCTTTTTTATACACTTCATATTTACTTGTTCATTGTCTTGAAATATATTGTATTAAATCAAATTGCATGTCTTTCCGCTCTCAAAATTGTGAAGATGGGTCTTCACAAAGTGTCTAATCTGGAGGTATCTAAAGAAATCTGTCTTTGACAGCCCATATTTCTCTTGAAGCTGCCAAAATGATGCAAACGTACCCTGAATGTATAAATCCCCAACGCTATGCAGTTCTAATTCCTTCCACTGATCAAAGGCTCCATGCATAGTTGGTGTAAACAACGGATTTGCCGATATCGGCAGTGTAAAGGATAGAGCTCTAAGCTTAACTTGTTTTGCTACTTGTCTCCAGATCTGACTAGTACTATGAATAATCAGATTATAAAAAATCCCGAAACATCCCAGTTTGGCCCATAGATGTTCAGCAATGTAATTGGTGTTGGCTATATCTCACCTGTAACCAAAATATCTCTCCCCTCTTTATCTGAATTCATAGACTGGTGTAAGAATGGAACATTTTTGCAAATTATTATATCCACTCCCCGAGCCTTTGCTGAAAACTTGAAATGGTACACTTGACTTATCCATTTGGCTGTAATTTTAGCATGTGCTTTGTCTTTCAAATGTGTCTCTTGTAACAAAATTACATCAGCCTGCAGCTCTCTCAGATGAGACAACACCTTACCCTGATATGTTTTCTTACTTAAGGTGAGTTCAAAGAAAATGACAAGTGAATTTTAGAGGCTAGCAAAAAGAAGGTTATGGTTGGGAAATTAAATATGAATTAACATTCATTCTATAGAGTAATGAAAACACCACAATGTCAGCCCTTACGTGCATTTATGTGGTTTGCCTCATCCTATTTTACACCTTTGACCAAGAAACTTACAACTGCTGAGCTTGTTGTAAGTTTACAGTTTTTTACAATTGCTAACTCACATTTCTCTATACAGGTACAAGTGTTGATCCTGATATGTGTATGAAGTGTTTTGGTTGCATTAGTGCATTTTGGATGTGAGACTAACTGTTGTGTTGAGCTGCATGTTGATAAAGAAAACTGTGCAAAAAAGTATTGAAAAAGTGAACTAGTATAGAGAAATGTGTTTTAGCAATTGTAAAAAACTGTAAATGTCCCATGACTCTGAGCAGTTTCAAATATGATTTTCTTGTCTTTAAAACCAAACCCCTCACTTTGTGGATAAAATCATCCACTGAACTCTATGTGAAGAAAAGATGTTGTATATAAGTCAAATATCTCACAAACTAAAACGGACTCTGGTAGTAAATAAAATGGTCAAGCCAGTATTACAAAGCCACTTGCTTTGTTGTGTAACAGCTGCACAGAGTAATGGTTAAGAAAGCTGTTTAAGGACTGGGTGACCAGGGTTCTGCTGTGTGTTTTTGTTATAAAAATACAGAAATAAATAAGTTTGTGCAATGCAAAGGGTAAATAATACAATAAATATGGTCCTCCATATCACACTTCTTTCACCAAAGACTCCCTTTACTGGCAATGTTACAATGGTAAATTCAGAATGTGCTGACACTAATCACAGCTGTAATAATTTCTTTTCCATTTCTATTTCTTATTCTGTTTCCTCCCCCTGACTCACCGCTTGAGCTCGTCCAGCTGCAGCCTGTACTGAGTAGCACTTTTACTGAGCTCCTCCTGCCTCTCCTCAGTCTCTCTGGCTCTCTGCTCCTCCAGCTTGCCAACCTGCATACGGAGCTGGTTCAGCTCCTCCTGCCTGCAAATGACAGCAGTATTTCAGTTAATGGAGAGTATTTCAGTCAACTGTGTCTGCTGGGGTCATTACCGTTCTCCTTGTGTCTCGACTCTGGATTTAATATAATGCATTAACATGGTGAGGTCTGGTTCCACAAAGTCACCCTGCCTGCACATTATCAACACAGTGCTTTATTCCATGTTGCGGTGTATGAGAAAAATGAATCAAATGTACTCAGTAAAGTCAATGAAGGAACAGAGATGATTGCTTCTACTGACATTATCAGTTGATTGATCAAATTGTCAATCAACAGAACATGAATGGATGACAATTTGATCATTTATTCATAATAATAATAATAATAATAACAACATCAGCATCCACAATAATAATAATAATAATAATAATACATTTGATTTGAAGCACATTTCACATAACACAAGGACACTTTCCAAGCAAAAATAAGTAAACAGATATAAAAATTGCTGAATGAATAAAAAGCTTCTTAAGTGTCATGTATCAGTTGCATCAGTACACCAAACACCTTGTCATATGTCAGGATTGGCTGTTTTTTGGTTTCGTATTGTTACCTTTAAATACTTTCTTTACAATTAGTTAAATGTATTTCTCAATATGGAGTTCACTCTTCACACAGTTTTCTTTACCAACATTCAGCTCAGCACAACAGTTAATCTCATATCCAAAATGCAATGATGCAACCAAAACACTCCATACACATCTAAGCATCAAGTCATTCTACTATAGCTGTAAGAAAAATGTCTTTCAACAATACTGTTGCTCCTAACACAATGACCTAAAAACACTAACAGCAGCTAGCATTACAATATGGATCACAACTGTCTCAGATTTTGGTTTTTTTTTTTTTACATAAACCCACATTCCATTACAAAACTGAATGACACTAGTGTATGGAATGTGCTACCATACATATTTGTTATAGAAATGAATAATTAATAATTGATAATCCAGGATTTATCCCATGATCTATTGTAGTAGCCCTAATCCCATTTAAGAATACAGCTCTGGCTTTTTCTCTCAGCTGTTGTCCACCACACATACATGCATGATTACATGAAAAACAAATTTAAAGGATATGTACTCTTATATGATGGTTTAAAATTGAGAATCAAAATCAACAGGGTAGGTATTTAGTTAACAAGGGAATCAACTGTGGTTGTTCTTTTATTTTTACTTTATCTATCTTCTAAGTATAGACTTAGCAGAATGTAGCAAATTGCTGTCTAATTTAAATTTGTGTTGTATAGGCTTTGAACTTAAATGTAACCATTTCTAAAATAGTACGTAAACATGAGCAAAACGGGCTGCAAATACAGAGTTTTGCTGATGGTGGAGTTTGAATGAGAAAATAATGGATGAATGTTAAAAAATATGTTGGTTGAATGCGACTGTGGTTGAGGAGGTAGAGCGGGTCCCCCATTATTGCAGGAATGGTAGTTTGATCCCTGACGTCGACGTGAACCCAAATTGCTCCCAATTGTCAGGCCAGCGCCTTGCATGACAGCTCTGCCACCATCAGTGTGTGTGTGGGGGAATGAGACGCACATTAGAAAGTGCTATGTCCTACTAAGGTTGAAAAGAAATAATTGCAGTCCATTTACCATTTTATGTCAAAGCAAAAAATACACCCAACAAGTTGAAAGGTCACCTAACTCCGCCTCTTCCTGCTATCTCAAATAGAGAACAATTTGACTGTGTAAAGCAGTCTTTTTTTCAATGGCTTTCATCTGAGTCATTCGTGATCCTGATGAGGTGACTATGAATGCATGCACAATTTCTGTATAATTTTCTTCTGATCTATATGATGCACAATTTGTACTGTGAAAACATGAACCACTTCCACATTTGTTTCTCATAATTTTGATGGAATGGATTTTTCATTCATTTTCTCAGTTTTGCTATGTTCTACTGCTATTTTACATACAAATACTTTCTTACTTTCTTTAATGTAGTGTAAATGCCACACGTGAACAATACCTTGCATGAATTTGGATTGAAGAGGATCAGATGAATTGTACCTGTTGTGCTCCACAGTCAGAGCTCTGGCAGTTATGACATCATATCTCTCCAGCTCTCTGTCTCGTTCATCTAGAATGGCCAGGTTGAACTGGAAATCTTCCCTCAGTTTCTGGTAGCGTTCTCTGACAAATGAAGTGTCACAAAATAATGAATTTGTTATTACTGTGCTCAAAAAGAAAGACACTTTACTTTTTCTTTACACAAATCTTCAACAAATCACTGGAGCAGTGTGAAGTCCCCTCCTGCTTCAAATGCTCCACAATCATCCCGATTCTCAATCCTCCATCACAGACTGAATTACTGTCACCCTCATGTCTGTGGTCATGAAGTCCTTTGAGAGACTGGTGTTGGCCCACCTGAGGGACATCACAAGCGAACTGATCAGTAGATGATGCAGTCAACATGGGACTGCACTACATTCTAACATGTCTCCCCAGGGACATACGCAAGGATCCTGTTTGTGAACTTCAGCTTACCTGAAGTCCTCCACTGTAAGCTCACCCAGCTCACTGTGTCCACCCCCACCTGTCAGTGGATCAACAACTTCCTGACAGACAGGAAGCAGCCAATGAGGCTGGGGAAACAGTCAGCACTGGCGCCCTCCAAGTAATTTGTGCTCTCCCCTCTGCTCTTCTCCCTCTACACCAACGATTGACCTGTCTGTCTTAGCCTAAAGATTTCTAGTAAGGAGTCCTGGGTTAGAAGTGATTTAGGAAAATTCTCAAAGCAACACTAAGCAAAGAAGGGACAGAAACTCCTCTCTCTCCTCCTCTTCCTCTCCATCTGTACGCCCTCATATCCCATCAATGCTTGTTACTAACTCAACTTCTTCCCGTAGTTGTGTGCTTTCTCTCCTCTCTCTCTCCCTCTCTCCCTCTCTCCTTCTGTTGCTTTCTGCAGGTGTTTCTGCCTCCGGAGCTGTAGAGTCTGGATCTATGGTTGCTGCCACCTGCTGCCCCTGTGTTCCTGCTCTACACCCGCTGCTGCTATTACTGTTATTGCTCTTATTATTAGTATTACTATTATAATATTGCTCTTAGTATTATTTCTGTTAATATTAACATCAATACCATTACCACAACTATTACTTTACATCTCTATGTGGAACTGTACTGTGCTGCTGTATGTTCTCTTTCCTCCTGCTCTCTCTCTCCCGCTCCCCCCCTCCCCCTTCAACCCAACCAGCAGATGACCGCCCGCTATATAAATAAAACTGAATAAACTGAAACTTTGACCTTAGTGAGGAGGTGTGGTTGACCACGTTGCTAGGTATGACACATTCTTTTAAAAGGTGTGACTGGTTGATCAAAAAAAAAAAAAAAGCACTCAGCAATAATGGGCATGAAGTGGACAGCAAAATCAATAAGACTAATCATATAATTTAGTCTCTATTAAGACATGGTGTAATTATGAATACTACTTTATGTAATGAACATCTCTGTTGAAGAAATTGTAAGCAATACTTTAAAAATGTTGGAAAACACAGGCCTACTTGTGAAGTAGCCTATTCACATGCTGATAGTTGTTACATTTATTTGCTTTTGTTTATCAACCATGCTGGTCATTTAATTGTTTTAATTTAATAATCTATTTGATATTAACATGGCTCAGCTTTCATCAGTGTCTGTGATTGCTGGCCAGTCATCACAGTCATCATAGTCAGAAGTCATCACTGCTGTACTGTTGCATTTTTCCAGTTGCCAAATATCTTAGCATGTGACCACTTTCATTTCTGGAGATCAACCACAAACATTATCCTGCACCATCTAATCTGTAGCATTTCATTAACTCACTGTTGTAATGGAAAAAGTATTTTAAACTGCTTGAAACTGCTTGATCTTTGTCTTATACTCTGTTGTTATATGTCAAAAGTAACAGAGTGGAAAAGTACTGGCTGACTCAGTTCCTTTCAACACCATAGACTGTACAGTCTAGACACTGTGAGTTCTTTAGAAAACAGGAACTGGGGTCATGGTCCCTAGGCAATAGGAACCTGTGCTCAAGGTGAGAAAGCTGCAAGTAACAAACTCAAGCTATGAATTAATTATCTATTTGTGACAGTTGTGTGACAGCCCCTCCCTTACATGCTCACTTCTGGGTATAAAGGAGACACAGGGAGTTTTTCTTTGCTCTTTGCTGTGGAGACCACTGATCTATAATTGTCTATCTATAATGTAGATAATTGGTGGACTTTCTGGAGAAGACCTGGTCTGATTAGGAGAGATGGAATTCATCCCACTTTGGATGGAGCCGCTCTCATATCTAGAAATCTGGCCGAATTTATTAGTGGCCCAAAGCCATGACAGCTCAGAGTTCAGACCATAGACTTAATACAGTCTGTGGTCCAGACCAGGAGGCAGAGTTGCAGTCCTACACGTTTCTCTGCGCTTCCATTAGAGCAGTTACCCACCCTAAACTCCACAGAGAGGTTGTCTGCCCCCCGACCACTTAAATTATTTAAATCCAAAGTAAACAGAAGAGGAGTTACACATAAAAACCTAATAAAAAATAAAACCTCCACTGCAACAGTACAACAAAATAGGAGAATTAAATGTGGACTCTTAAACATTAGATCTCTCTCATCTAAAGCTGTTCTAGTAAACGATCTAATATCAGATCATAATATTGATTTATTCTGTCTTACTGAAACCTGGCTGTGTCACGATGAATATGTTAGCCTAAATGAATCCACTCCCCCCAGTCACATTAATACTCACATTCCTCGAGGCTCAGGCCGAGGAGGTGGAGTTGCAGCCATCTTTGACTCAAGCCTATTAATCAAACCTAAACCTAAACTAAATTATAACTCGTTCAAAAGCCTTGTTCTTAGTCTTTCACACCCAACCTGGAAAACACTACAGCCAATTCTATTTGTTATCGTGTACCGAGCTCCTGGACCGTATTCTGAATTTTTATCTGAATTCTCAGAGTTCTTATCCGGTTTAGTCCTTAAAACAGATAAAATAATTATTGTAGGTGATTTTAATATTCATGTGGATGTAGAAAATGATAGCCTTAGTGCTGCGTTTATCTCATTATTAGATTCGATTGGCTTCTGTCAGAGTGTACATAAACCAACTCACTGTTTTAACCACACCCTCGACCTTGTTCTTGTTTATGGCATTGAAATTGAACATCTAATAGTCTTTCCACAGAATTCTTTTTTATCAGACCATTATTTAATAACTTTTGAATTCCTATTACTGGACTACACGCCATTAGGCAAACATTCCTACACTAGATGTCTATCTGATAGTGCTGTAGCTAAATTTAAGGAAGTGATTCCATCAGCATTAAATTCAGTTCCATGTCTCATGTAACAGATGACTCCTATGCTAACTTTAGTCCCTCCCAAATTGATCATCTTGTTGATAGTGCTGCAGGCTCACTACGAATAACACTCGACTCTATCGCCCCTCTAAAAAAGAAGATAATAAAACAGAGGAGGTTAGCTCCATGGTATAACCCGCAAACCCGCAAATTAAAACAAACATCGCGAAAACTTGAAAGGAAGTGGCGTTCCACCAATCTGGAAGAATCATGTTTAGCCTGGCAAGATAGTCTTAAAATTTATAGGAAGGCCCCCCGTAATGCCAGAGCAGCCTACTACTCATCATTAATAGAGGAAAATAAGAACAACCCCAGGTTTCTGTTCAGCACTGTAGCCAGGTCACAGCTCTGACCGCCCACCCAGAGCCTGGTTCTGCTCGAGGTTTCTACCTGTTACAAGGGAGTTTTTCCTTGCCACTGTCGCCTAGTGCTGCTCATGGTTGGAACTGTTGGGTCTCTGTAAATATAAAGAGTTGGTCTAGACCTGCTCTATATGAAAAAGTGCCCTGAGATAACTTTGTTATGATATGGCGCTATATAAATAAAACTGAATTGAATTGATCTCTGTATGCTTGGAGTCCATTTGCAAATGTCGTGAATAAACTTACAGAAGGACAGATCTTTGTATTTTCCCTTATTGGTACAGATTTCCACCACACTGTCTTTCAGCACTTGGAGAACATTTCTCCTTCCTCTTTGTCTTCTCCTCTGCTTGAGAAACTCTTAAAAGTCCTCCTCCCTACTCCTAACAGTTTTTACCTTAGGAACTCTCTTAAGGGCTAAGATGATTTGTGAATAACTTTTATCTTTACCAGAATCTAGTCTTAACTGTAAGAGGAAATTCTTAGAAAATGTCATAATTCTAAGAATATTCCTTAGAATTTCATCACTAGGAGCAAGTCTTTGTACTAGGAAGCTTTATGAATATGGCCCCTGAAGTTTGCAGACAACACAGCGGTCATCAGCCTCATCTGAGATGATGGTGATGGTGATGAGTCTGCGTACAGTCAGGAGATTGAACAGCTGGCCCTCTGGTGCAGTCATAACCTGGAGCTGAATACGCCTAAAACTGTGGAGATAACAGTGGACTTCAGGAGGAGCCCCCCAACACTTATGTTTTTGTCTGCTGATTTCCAACAGCAGGACCTGAAGCTCTGCAATGTGAAGTTCTTCTTTCCATTCTTTGGTAACATTTTTGTGAATGAAACTTTTCCACACATGGAGCGGAACAGGTAGCTGTATATGGCAATTTTAGGGGCATCGATTAAGGTAATGATGAAATCTCATGAATGCGCACCTCCTCATGAACAGGTGACATTCATCAGCCTGAAACAAGCGATTTACAACATGTTTGTCCAGTTAAGAGAGTTTGGAGAATCTGACTTGGAACAGAAAAATAGAGATTTAGGGTGAGAATTCGAAAATGTTTTTGCATGAGGCCCAATTGTTCAGTTAGACACACAGACATACAGCAAAACCAGAACAACAAATCTTAACGAAGATAAGCAAACATACAAATTTAACTATTATGTACATACAAGTAGGTGAAATAGATGCATATCTAAAAATATATATAGGTCTCGAGAATTTCGTTCACGCCTACAGTAAGAGAAAATCCTAAGTATGAGAAAACAACATCTCTTAAATCATTCGTACGTGCTGCTTAAGAATGAATCTGAGTGGTTCTTGCATGAAGCCCAATGTTCTTGGAACCGTGTGTAAGTACGCTGGACACCAGAGTTAAATTCCTTTTATGTGTAAAGGATCTGTTAACTTTCAAAACCATGTTTTGTCATATATTTACTTATATTTTGTGGTGGTATCTTTCAAGTCAGATACATATGTTTGTATTTGTTCAGACTGTGAGATATCGGTCTCTGAGATTTCTGCCTCCACCCTAATACAATAGAGGTGGATGGAATTTAGTCTGTGGTGTTCACAGCACTGAAAAATGACATTTAAATATTTCAACAGCATGCAATAACAATGGGTCTATCTAGATACAATGTCCCAGTTACTCTTGATAATCCACAGACCTCCATTGTATTGGGTTGGAGGCAGATATCTCTGACACATATTTCAAACCTTGTGTAAATAAAACCAATGCTATCTGCATGGATAGATTCCACTACAGGTAGGTGAGGAAATGAGAGTTAAGAGTTCAAATGTTCGAACTGGTATCATGTCATAAAGATATCATTTCAGTTTACTGGAGAATTGATTACTCAACCTTTCCACAATAAAGCAGGTGAGCCAATTCTATTTATATTTACATATCATTACAAGTAAACTCAGTGTGTTTTACATTAAAATGCATACAGCAACAAATGATAAGTAGAAAAGAATACAATAAAAGAAAACAAATGCAACATGACAAAAGAAAAACAAATTCAAGAAACAAAACACCATCCACCCAAAGACAGTAAAGAGTCTCACAATCCACAGACATAAACCATAGAGACATATACAGAATAAATCAGAAGCCTGAACAAACACAAAGGACATGGATGAAGACATGTTTGACAGCAAACTAGGGCTGAAACAATTAATGGGTTGATTAACTGGCAGAACATTTATTTGATAATCGATTAATCTTTTAAGTATTTTATTAAGCAAAAATACCAAACATTCTTTTCAAACAAAGATTTTCTGCTTTTCAGTGTTTTATATCATTGTAAACTGAATATATTTGGTTTTTGGTCAAACAGAAAACTGAATTTGAAGACATCTTCTTGGGCTCTGGGAAACTGTGATTGACATTTTTCCCCATTTTCTGATATTTCATATACTAAAAGATGAATCAATTAACTGAAAAAATAATTGACAAATGAAGTGATAGAGAAAATAATTGTGTTGCAACCTGACAACAAACCAAACACCTACATGTATTGTTGGTGACATCAATTTTGTGAAAATCAGAGACTGAGATCCACTGGCAAATCCTAAATTCTAAAAGCTGAGTCACAGTGGAAGTTCACATTTACTGTTAATCTGATGTGAGGTGGACGTAGACGTGGTACCTGAGGGAAGAGCACTCCTCCTGGGCCTTTCTGAGAGAAATCTCCAGTTGATGAACCCTTGCAGCCTGGAGCTCCTTCCACTCCCTCTCTTTACTGGCCAGCTGGGCCTCCAGGTCTCCCAGTCCACTGTCCCCGTGTGACTGCATGGTGGAACTGGGATACACCTAGGAGCCAAAATATAGGTCATTATGAATTGCACAGTATTCATGTTAATAGTTTGCTTACTTCCTGTAACAATGCTAACATGGTTTCTGTGCTACACATTACGGAGCTGGCCGGATTCCAGAAAAATTATATACTTTAAACTGTATTCATCTGTATCCACGATTTATAATCCATGTCTGTAATCAAGAGTCCCTCATTCCAGATCTCATCTGATAACTTGACATTTAAATCAGAAGATCTCCTTCTCTGAGATGACGAGTATCTAAAGTAGGGCTGAAGGCAGCAGCACAACAGGATATTAAACGTAGAGTCAGGTAGTGAATCAAGAAGCACAACACACACAACACAACACAACACACGCACAACACACACCACACAACAAAACATGCACAACACACAAAACATGCACAACACACAAAACATGCACAACACACACCACACAACACACACCATACACAAAACACACAAAACACGCACAACACACAACACACACCACACATACCACACACACAACACACCACACAAAACACACACCACACAAAACACACACACCACACAAAAAACACACACCACAAAACACACAAAACACGCCACACAACAGGTTTTTGGTTTGACCTCAGATTGAGCGATATGACGTTGAATGACACCACCATTCTGAGGTCCCAGTCAATAAAGCTGTGTTCACCTGGTGTGGGCAAGCTGGCTGGTGAAGAAGCATCTGACACACACACACACACACACACACACACACACACACACACACACACACACACACACACACACACACACACACACACTAAATGAACACGCTTTTAGTTAGCCTACCATGATACAGTAGCTTTAGCTGTTTTAGCCCTCGACGGGTATCTGCAGAATGAGTAGGCTACCGCTTGGACTCGTGAGTGTTCTTCTACTTCACAGTCAACAAGACATCACAAACAAATACCTATGTAACACTCAATTATATAATTTCACGAGCTAAATCCGAGTAAAACTTGGCTCGTTCCTCTCTTTACATGGCTCTGGTTCCTCTTCTTGCTGCCATGGCAACTGCACGTCTGTCAAATTGCTCCCCAGCTACAGTGATATACAATGGTTCCGGGTCCTACTGCACTAAAATGAAAAATTGTAGGCTAATTTATTCAACACGATTTACTTTGTTCAATTTTATTTAAGATCACAATTAAAATCAGGCAACGTGTGATGCGATGTGTGATGAGTGCGCGCGTCAGCCAGTGAAGCGGAGAGGACAGACAGTAGGACAGTTTAGCCCTAAACTTACCTCGGTGGGGAGTGACATATCCTGAAGTTGAGGCCTATCATCATAATGACTGTAAACATTAAGCAGACATTGGCAGACACCAGGACCAATGTCACTACCTTAAACTTACTTAATTAGTCGTCTGATATAGCTTCACGTTTTCTTCAGAAATTGTGCAATAATTTAAATTGGCAAAAAGGTGGCAAAATGCAGATAAATAGACAATGGCAGAGGTCCCATTTAGATGTTAAATTGCAGGAGGGGGGCGGGGGTGAGGTGGAGTTCTGGAGTTTCCTGTCTGGCCCCCGCAGTGTGATAAAGACAGCGGCTGAAGCGCGCACACGCGGTTTGTGTAGAAGCGCTTCTCAGGGAGGGACACAGCATCTCAGTAGGTACCGCTTGATTATTGTTTCCTCTTCTTAACCGACGGGTTGTGTGTGTGTGTGTGTGTGTGTGTGTGTGTACTGCCTTTAGGAATGTATTTCCCGTGTTAAGCGGTGCTGTATCTAAGCCCGAGTAACAGGTAGCAGATGAATGAAGACCAGTAGCCTATTTTAACAGCACATTTAAATTGACATTATAATTGTGTTAGAGATGCTTAGCCTCTGGATAGTGTAGGCTAAGATGTTATTATTGCTGATGTCGCCTGATGGACAGTCCTAGTCCATACCAGATCAGGTATCTGGTCTCCGGGGATGCACATTAAAGACCCACGCCTCGGTCCTCACGTAGGCCACCGGGCTTTGTACGCACGCACCACGGTCTTCATCTGATACCGAGTAAAACAGGCAGCTGACTCGCACAGGTATAAGCTCTGACTTGTACTCTGGAGTAGACGTTGCTTCATAATCACATCTATCTGTAGACATTCTGTTAAACGTAAAAAAGAAAAAGTGACAGGTCTTGGCTTTACGTTCAGTGGGCACGTTTCACACAGTTCCGTGACTTCGACACTAGACTGGTATCAAATACAAATAATACCGAAACAGTACCCTGAAATAGTTTTTTTTCCCATCCATCTAGACAACTAACAAGACAACAAACTAAGACCAGACAAACACATTGCAACAAAAGTTAGAGATGGGATGTTAAACGCTGGGTTGTTTCCTGTTTCGGAGAGTGATGAAGCCGTGTTATGCAACGCACCCTCAAAGTTTGAGTTCGTATTCTAATAAATGTGACGCAGAAGTAGTCTGAATGCCTACGTGCGCTCGGCTGCATCCCACGGGCGGACTGCCTCTCAGCATCATCATTTCTCCGTTTTAACAAACCTTGAGGTGCGCCTGTACGAGTCTGCTCATCAAGTCAGCTAAACGGACAAGTCTGCTGACATCCTCTGGAATATCTTTGAGCATGGCGCTTTAAAAAAACCCCAAACAGATTATTATAATGCTAATTGGTGGCTGATTCCCCTGGTGTGAGGATACACTGTAAAAGATGTGTCCACGCTTCAACCTTACAGGAGAGAATCTGCTCAAGCAACTAATCTTAGTGTGTCTTAATCCAGTCTTAATGGGATACTATTACCACTATGTAGCCTATTCTGTATGCTGCCATTAGACAGAGGCTCTGGTTTACACAGTAGCAGTGGCCATTTATTTAAAAACAATTTTTGATTTAGACAAAGTAATTGGCATAGTGTTGTAAATTGTACTGTATTAAAACTTAGCTTACAGGGAGTTCAACATGGACAGGGTGTTATTGTGTGGTAAATTGATGTATTCTCCCATACAGAATTGACTATAGAAGATTTTGGTCAGAGCCCTGGTGGATTTAATAACCTGGTAGTGCTTGGAGAAGCATCTGGTTAATGACAAGCCATTCAGATGACTGAATGGCTGAATGAAATGATCTACCTGATACATCACCAGAATAAAAGAGAGTTAATTAAGGTGGACAGATCATTTATATGACATTTTGAGGAGTGATATGTCTCCCTGTCTGCCCCCAAAATGTCTGTCTGTCTGACAGGTGTCTCTTTGTAATGCATATCGCTTCATGTTTCAGATTTGTGTGTGATCCTTGCTCTCTGTTATAGAGGCTGTTAAAAGGAGTTGTCTTCATACTGTCACCCATTCTGTATACATTGTATGTAAAGTTCTTAACTATAGGCTGCTTCATTTTGTTGGGGTCCCTTCTGAATCCTACAGGGGAGCCTGGAGGCCCTCGGTCTGATTAAGGTGGAGAGTCCCCTGATGATGTGTGGCTTAGTGGCTGCTGAGTCATGTGCTATACATAAAACTTGTGTTGTCCACTGCTGAAATGTTGAGCTGGACTTCAGCTGGAAGATTTTGGACAGTTTAGCCAGATAATATATTATGATCTAAAACGTCATTTAGTGTTATTCACCGTAAAGCTCCACTAGACAACTTCACAGAGACCATAACATTATAACCCACAGAATTTGTATGATGTATGATTAGTCAATCATCTCTTTAAACCGCCAATAACTGATTTTGTTCATCTGATTAATGTAAGTCCAATATCCACTCTGTTTTGGTCTCCACCAACTCCTCAGGGAAATATCTGGCTCTATCTGCTAAATGCTTCACTATTTTCATCAGCTAGTCTCAATAGTAGGTTTTTAGTGCTTTTTCTCAGAAAACAGCTGCCTGCTGTGGCTGAAAACTACACTATGAGAGCAGTGAGAGTGAACCAAAGCAGTAAAGTTGTGGGCCAGACAGCTAAACAATGAGCTGAAACTCACTATGAAGCTCCGTAAAGCCGAGTGGAGCTGGATTTATCACTACTAGTGACCCCTTTCACATTATCACATTGCTTTCACATTGTCATTGATAAAACATATGACTGTTAATATCCGGCTTTCTCTAGATGTCCCTCTTGCTGTTTAAGAGAAACTTAAATATTAGATTCCCCCTTGGGTTCATCTGTAAACACAATGTGCTGTGTGGGCAGGTTGGAAGTTGTCAAGGGTTGTCACGTCCTTGTTGCGGCAGTTGAGACACCTACTGATTGGTCTGACTGCACAGTGGTAGGTGGAACTGGTAGGGAGAGCAAGATCACTCTGCCAGCTTCAAGAAGACAACAGTTTATTAAACAAAATTGATACAGAGCAATAAATATTTGTTTAGTTTCTTGGCAGAGTGTTGCAGTCGTTATAGAAATAAGAAAGACGCTCAAAAATGATGGTATAGTCAGGCGGGAGAAGATGATTTCTTCTGTTTACTGTGTCTCACACATACACATACACAATGCAGGATAACATCCAAGTGCCTTCCATCTGCATATCAGGGATGAGTAATGATCCCTGTGTGATAGCTTGCTAGTGTGTGTGTGTATGTGCATGCGGAATGTAAGGGTCTTATTTTAGTACGGGTGGTGATACGTGGGGCTCTTGACAGAATTCTGCATGGGTCACACTGGGGTCATGGAAGGTCTGGATGATGTAGGTGGGCCTATGGGAGGGGGATTATATACATAGACTGTATATAAAGATGGCCGACGTGTCTCCACTTCCTCCCACTGCACAAAAATGAAGCCAAAATATCCCGGATACCAGAGCTGCCATCTTGCGTTGGTGACGTCATTTGGAGCCAGAGTCTGCGCAGTAGTGTATGCAAATCACAGTTGTCAATCATGACGTCTCACTCCCTTTTTATAGCATCAAATAACTAATTAAAAACAAACTTATCAGAAAAATGAACGCTTGAACAAACATCTGTGTCATAAGAAATACCTAAAATGACAGAAACCATCTTTGGGAAAAATGTATTTGACGTGTACTTCGACTTTTCAGTTTGGCCCATGTCCCAACTATTAACATGGAGGAGGCGGGGCTTATGACCTATACTGCAACCAGCCACCAGGGGGCGATCGAGATGTTTTGGCTTCACTTTTGGGGAGCTGTCATGTCGTCCATCTTTATATACAGTCTATGGGGGTGCCATAATGATGCCGTTGGGTCTCTGCATCTGTATACGTGCACTTACTGTATGTTTGCATAGCAGTACCTCCAGCTTGGTTGTGCATTCCAATAAACACAGATGGATGTTTGCAGAAAGAAAGCTAGAGGACTCCCACCCTTGTCACAGTACTAGTGTTCCTACTGTTTAGCTGTGGCTAAAGTGGCTGGGGTGTGCTGGGGCTAATTGAAGGATCAAGTGACATGTGTGAGTGAATGAGAGAATCAGGGTGCAGGGTGGAGCAGGGTGGAGCAGAATCAGTTGACTGGCAAAGGGCGGGAAACTCTGAGGGACCTGGTGGACAGGTAGAAAACGGCAAGGTCTGGTAGAGGAACAGATGGTATGGTGCAGTCAGACTGCATATCACTTCCCATTCATTTCTATGTGAAATGGGACGAGACACATTCGCTTCCGGTTGCGAATTTTACCCTGCTTCTTCTGCTTTGTGAAGAGTTCAATCTGATTGAACTTTGTCACGCAAAATTGTGATATTCTCTGATGTTCTTCATTTGAGAAACGGGGGTAGGATTGACTTCTCATTCAAAAAATACTGATTGATGAGTTTACATTCTACATTTACATTTACAACAGAGGAAGGATGCTACTTTAGTGAGTGTAAGGACAGTGACAGAGAATAATGACAGTAAATGTCTGATAAAACGCTTTATAATTAACAACTTTATGGACTGCTTTTATTAGCCTGCTAGCCTTGCTAGCTCCTAGTCTTTTTTTGTCGGCAAGATCGATGGTCTGAGGTCCAGTTTTCCCCCGACTGTTTTACCAGCCGCCTCATTCAGCCGTCCTACTTTACTGTCTGAATTTGCTCCTACATGCCTCCAGACCCTTTTAAACACTCTAGCTGTCTTAGGTCCCAGCCTGCTCTCTATTATCACTACTCTGTCACATCCGGGTCTGTACCTGACTATTTTAAAATTGCTAGTGTTCAGCCACTTCTCAAAAAACCCTCTCTTGATCCAACTCAATTACAGAATTTTTGGCCAATCTCCAAGCTACCATTTTTATCCAAAATCCTAGAAAAAATTGTTACGGACCAACTTCTGGAGTTGGTTGAGGGTCATAAAATCTTTGATAAATTTCAATCTGGCTTTCGCCATAAGCATAGTACTGAGACCGCATTACTACGAGTGACCAATGACATTCTTATGCATGCAGACAAAGGTGAATATTCCATTCTTATTCTACTTGATTTGACTGCTGCCTTCGATACCATCGATCACGCCATTTTACTTGATAGGTTGCATAACTGGGTTGGCATTTCTGGTACATCTTTAAACTGGTTTCATTCCTATTTGACTAACAGATATTTCAGCTGATCAGTTTATTGGTCCATTTAAGTCAAATATCAAATCTACCGCTAGGAATCTTGGTATCATCTTTGACCAGTATATGACTTTTGACCATCATGTTACTAAGCTTGTCCAGTCCTGCTTTCTTCAGCTAAGAAATATCTCAAAAATCAGACCTGTCTTATCTTCTAAGGATCTTGAACTGTTAATTCATACTTTTTTTCCCTCCCGTTTAGACCATTGTAATTCCCTCTACATGTGCCTCAGTCAAGCTGCTTTAAGTCGCTTACAATTGGTTCAAAATGCAGCTGTCAAACTATTAACCAGAACCAGTCGTCGGTCCCACATTACCCGTGTTCTTGCATCCCTCCATTGGCTTCCTGTAAAATTCAGAATAAACTACAAGGTCCTGTTGATAACTATATAAGGCACTACACGACCTCGCCCCTAGATACATTTCAGATCTCCTCGTTTCTCACTCCACTTCCTGGCCGCTCCGATCTTCAAATCTCTGCCTTTTATCCATCCCTCGCACCAACTGCAAAACAAAAGGTGATCGCGCCTTTGCAGTCTTAGCCCCAACCCTCTGGAATCATCTTCCCCAATCGGTCAGATTTGCTGAATCTTTGCACAGTTTTAAGCGGCTTCTAAAAACCCACCTTTACAGGCAAGCCTTTTTATGAATCTCCCCCTTTATTGCAATTTACTTTTCCTTTATGTATTTATTCATTTAGATTTTTCGTGTGTGTGTGTGAAGCACTTTGTAACTATGTGTTTTAAAAAGTGCTATATAAATAAAGCTTTACTTACTTACTTACTCCTGTAGTTTACAACCCCACCCTCGTTATTCCCTGTCCCCCCTGATTTTTGGCAAACCACAGGGGTAAATTTGAACTGCTTTTCCACAGTAAGAAGTTGTCTTTTCCTTTGACTTTGTATGTTGTATGTGAAGTTCTTAATGCTGGTCAGTAGCAGATATCGAGGTAGCTTCATATGTCTCTCCAACCCTGACATAAGGAATGTGTGTAGCATCTCATCAAAAGTCTGATGTAAGAACTGAGAGAAAATAAATCTCTATGATGACAATGATCATCTGTCAGACTGGCCTGTGATATACACTATGTCTCTGAAGATGACAACTGCTCATTAAGGTGTGTGTTAGGTCAGGGCCAGAGGCTGTCACACACTTAACAGATCAGATCAGTTGGGAGTTAGAGATTACAGAGAATGTGATTAGTAAGGACTGTTAATGTGTAAATGTCCTTTAAAAACTACACCGCGCTCCGGTCTCACTACCAGAGTTGATCAAACCTCCCTGAGTTTGTCAATACCATCATGAAATATCCTGCCATGAGTGCAATGAAGAAGAAATTGCTAAAGACAAATGAAGCCTGCTCTCTGGAATTACTCAACAACATGTATGAAGTTAGATGACTTAAATGAAACAAAGGGAGGAATATCATCACATTTTCTCAAGAAAATTCAACAGAAAAAGTGCCCTCTTATCTTCCCCTACTCAGTGCCCACTTCCTCTCTCTCCATATATATACAATGTATTATGTAGGACATGTGGTACCTATCAGATAAGGAGAACATAATATGTATGCCTATCATCTGTCATAAAGGATAAACAAACCCAAAAACTGTATGTACTGTAATATATGTAACAATTTCCATCACATATAAAGAATGAGCATACCATATATAAAATCTTTACACAAAGCGGCAGCTTCCTTCCACCTTTATAGAATGTGCCAAAAGGGAAGCAAAGGCAAGGGTGATACGCTCTGTGACTGACAAATGTAAAACTTTGGAGAGAACACCAGCTAAGAACAGAATCCCAGATGTCTTATGAGAGATATGCCACAATCTTGTTCCCAGGCTGATTTAGTAAATAATAATACTAAAATAAAATGAATCATTTTATTATAAATAAACATATACAAGAAACAAGGTCAATTTTACTACACAGAGCTGACACTTTGAACAGTAAATTGTAGAGGTGGGATGTATGAATGCAATGTATGAGAGACAAGTATGGATTATAGTACTGTGAGGGTACATAGGAGAGATAAAAGGCTGTGCAGGTAATGAGAGGATGTGTCTGCATGCGGGGAGTGTGTGTGAGTGTACGTGTCTTCAGGAGGAAGTTTCATCTGTCCTGACAAGCTGTCAACAATAAATGACCCCCAGCAGATACCATGTTCCCATATTTACACCCTTCACTGCAACGAACACAACACACACAGTCTCCTACACAGCACACAGTCTTGAAATAGAAGCTCTCGTTCTGTAAATAAAAAAACCTCTCCCACAAACGGTCCCACAAACAAGTCCAGCAACAGTATTCCTGTTCTATCATCATACTACAGTAGGTGGATGACCAATAATTAATGCACTGTCCTGTAGTGGTGAATGTATTAAGCACACACATATGATTTGTACTTAAATAATTCTGAACATATTGTAATTTTAAACTTAAAATAATTCACAAAAAAAGGTTAAAGGAGTCTTTGTTTTTTTACCACTGTGTTTATAGCCACTTACCTCAACACAGCAGTCAGAGAGCATCATGGGAGGAGCAGTGGTGGATGACGGGCCTCCTGGGGTGAAGGCACCAGACGGCGGCTGGGGTTGGGCGGTGTTGGCTGGCTGCTTCGTCATCACTGGCTTCTCTTATGCTTTCCCTAAGGCTGTCAGTGTCTTTTTCAAGGAGCTGATCCAAGAGTTTGACGTGGGTTACAGCGACACCGCCTGGATCTCATCGATACTGCTCGCCATGCTGTATGGCACAGGTAGACAAGGAAAACACACGTCTGATAGTGATTAACTCTTAGCATCAAAATGCTAAATACCGTACTACACGTGTGTGTACTTTGTACTTACTGACTGGTTGTGTTGTCTTAGGCCCTCTGTGCACGGTGTTGGTGAACAGGTTTGGCTGTCGACCAGTGATGATGGTTGGAGGGCTCTTTGCCTCGCTGGGAATGATTCTGGCCTCCTTTTCCTCCAGCATCATACACATCTACCTCTGCACTGGAGTTATTACAGGTAGAGGCACAATATACATGCACACATAGGAAGAACACAAACATGTAACAAGGACACATAAATGTACATGCATCCATATCTATTTTGTTAAGTCTGATGATTAGCTGCTTCTTTTTTTATAGCTCATTTTATGTAGAATACACAGCAACAATATTGATGAGACATAACAAAAAGGGTCAGTGGAAAAGGTACTATTACTGTGAAATACATGAATTACAACATGATTCAGAGATCATAAAAGCATTTTAGGTGCACACCATGATAATTGTAATGTTGAATAAGTGTTAAATATGGTCAATACATATGCATCTGATTTATATATCTACAGATTTAAATTCACATACAGAGTTATCTACTTTAGATCCTGTTATCATGGTGTGGAGGATAAATGGTACGGACCTTATTGGTACACAGGAAATATCCAAACTGATGGTGTGTGAACCCACATGAAGTATGGCAGCTCCAAGCTTTTTGACACTGAGCACATTCATGCTCCTCAGGGGGTGAACCTGGGCCTTCTGAGCTTTTCTCTAGTGCCACCTCCAGGTCAAAGAACTGTAGACTATAATATGTTGTTTATATTTCTTAAGTAATGTTTTAATGTTGTAGTTTATTATTAGTATTGGTAGTATTGGTACCAGTATCAAAAATACATAGCCCTGCTTTTTTCACATATGACATGTTTGTATTCCAGATAATACAACTATATTATACTCACCACAGTAAAGTGACAAACAGTGGTGAAAATAATGGCGCCAATGATGAAAAACTCCCTTCAGGTCAAAAAGCTTGAAACAATGCCACAATTATGATTCACCCGTTCATGTTGTAATAGTACTGTTTCAACTTGTTAACACAAGTCTGAGGTACTACTCAGCAACAGTGGCACAATCACATAAAAACAGCCAACATTATTATGAAATGTTACAAGGCATACAAAGGAAGTCTTGTGTTTTTTTTGCAAAGTGAATTATTTCTGTAACGTTGTCTGTCTCTCCTCAGGTCTGGGTCTGGCATTGAATTTCCAGCCGTCTCTGATAATGCTGAATCGCTACTTCAGTGAGAAGCGTCCTCTAGCCAACGGCTTGGCGGCAGCGGGCAGTCCTGTGGCACTGTGCTGTCTCTCCCCACTGGGACAGATTCTCCAGTACTACTATGGCTGGAGGGGGGGGTTCCTCATACTGGGAGGGATGCTGCTCAACTGCTGTGCCTGTGGTGCCCTCATGAGGCCCCTGTTGCCCCCTAAGAAGCCTCAGGAGCTGGAGGAGAGCACTCCCACAGTTGGAGAGGAGGAGGAGAAGCCCCAGCCAAAGAAGAAACTGTTGGATTTCAGTGTGTTCAAGGACAGAGGTTTTGTCATCTATACCATTGCAGCGTCCATTATGGTGCTGGGTTTGTTTGTGCCCCCTGTGTTTGTGGTAAACTATGCTAAAGAACTCGGCTATGAGGACACTAAGTCGGCATTGCTGCTCACCATCTTGGGATTTGTTGACATGTTTGCTCGGCCTGTGTCAGGACTCATTGCAGGAATGAAGTGTGTACGGCCCAAAAGTGTCTACCTGTTCAGCTTTGCTATAATCTTCAATGGGTGCACCGACATCATAGGATCACAGGTAACAATGCAGCAATGGGTTCTATGTTACAAGGAGAATGGAGAGGAACAGGCCTGTATGCCACAAAGACCAATCCCTGTACAGAGGATTTGCAGTTACTTCACAAATTTACTAGAAACCATGTCTGTTGCCATCATACAGGTCCAAGAACTAGACCTAGCTCCTGGCTGGTAAAAAGTAAATGATAGTTGTTACGTAGATGTAGGTCAGTTCATTAACATTAAAAGTGAATACTGTAGATTAGACTGATTGTATAGTTAGGCTAGGTTACTGTATGTCTGTATCTCTAGTCTCTTCTCATCAACAGGGCCTGTTTGATCACCTGTACGTCCTCTATAAAGCTGTTGTCAAATCTCCTGTGTCTCTCCTTGCAGGCGAATGACTATGTAGGTCTAGTGGTCTTCTGTATCTTCTTTGGTATATCATATGGCATGGTGGGAGCGCTACAGTTCGAGGTCCTCATGGCTATCGTTGGGACAGAGAAGTTCTCCAGCGCCATCGGCCTGGTGCTGCTGATAGAAGCTATTGCTGTACTAGTGGGACCTCCTGGAGCAGGTCAGATCATGGAAGGAAGGAATGTGAATGTGTGCCTCCTAACCTCAAATTCTCTGACATGTTTGTTCGTCTGAGACAATGCAATACTTAATACTACTAAGGAGCTTTAAACTCTTCTCAACAGGACTTGTCCCTGAGCATCCAAACCTTATTGCGTTTTGCAAGAAGACACTTTTTTATTATTTTGTTTGCCAATTCATGACTATATAGTGATAGTGAAGAGATGACAGGAAACAATGGAGAGATAGAAGCAACAAAGGCCCCCAGCTGGATTTGAAGGGGGAATGTTGTGGTTCATGGTCACAGTCTTGACCCAGTTTTACAGTAAACTAGGTCACTTTAAGTAAAATAAACTAGGTGTGCCATTGTCCCTCAAAGTAAAAAAGAAAATACAATAAATGGTTAAACAACAGTGTTTGCGGTGCAAATCACATTTTAATAATATGATTTTCCCACAGATTTTTGATTATCTTATTACTGATTATTTTATTTAAATAGTTTCATCTGATTAAAACAATCTAAATAAACACATACGTTTCCAGATATTTTTTCTCAAATAAAAACAAAAATAAGAGCCCTACTAATTTTTGCCAACAAAGTATATCGTCAAGAGGAATGTCTAATGTGTGATGATTGACATAATGTCCCTTAGTGAGTGGTCTATATCTGGAATGAGAAATGTTTGACTGATTTTCCACTGAAATTCTTTCAAGCCACACAGCGTTGTGTGATGACAGCTCTAAACTGGCCTTACAAAACCTGCCCAAAGATTTTTGTCCAGAAAACATTCACTGACAATTGAATTCAGCCTGACAGATGGAAGATGGCTCATTTGACAACCAGTTAACATACTAAATCTAACCAACTAAAACAAGACAGCTCTAGATTTTGAAGTCCAACTCAAATTAAACTGTTTTGTGACATCACAACATGCTTTTTGTAAAGGGGAAAAAAACATTTTCTCAAAATGACAAACATGCCTTGGTGTCATGAAGGTACCCCATTTTTTATCCATCCTTTATGAATGGAGAACTTTATTTATTTTTATGATCAATTATTTATTGAAATAATGTAAAATAAAATCCACTCTGGGAACAGAAGTTTGTCAGCACGGATAGAGAAAAAAGACAAGAGGAAAAAAATAAAAAAGTATTAAAATATTAAAAGAGAGCCCAAATAACTAAAAACAATGATGAGTTAATGTTAGCATACAAGTAATTCCACAGTAACAAACAACCACAGCGACGACAAAAAAAACAAAAACCCAAACCAATATATGCTCATTTACAAACATACTCATTTAAACATACACATACATGTGCGTGTACATGGCCCATAGTATGAATGGAGAACTATATAACTACTCAAACCACCAATGACAAAGACACAAAGAGCCATGAACTGAAGCTTAAAGTAGCTTTAGCCATAAGTATGGACACAAATGTCCACCAAAGAAAAGTCATTTCGCAGCCACTGACGTTGTTGCTTCTCAATCTTTTCAGTGTTCTCCTTGTAGTATCTGATGCAGTGAAGGTGTTTCACTTCACGAGTCCAGCTCAATGAGAACCAGTAATAATCATGCTAATATGTTTGTACTCTCCACCAGGTCGCCTCTTGGATGCCACCCATCAGTACATGTACGTCTTCCTGTTGGCCGGCTGTGAGGTCACACTGTCGGCCTTTGTCATTGCCCTGGGTAACTTCCTGTGCATCAGCAGGAAACAGGAAGATCCAGAGACTAAGATGGAGATGGCTGTGACTGCTGCAGAGAAGGAGGGGCTGAACTGTGGGGCGGAAGGCGAGGAAAGTGATGAAGGCGAAGAGGAGCCAAAGGGAAAAGAGAATGGAAAAGTCAGTGCTGTGAAAGCGGGGGAGGAGGTTATGATGGTGAAGGAGATGGGGGAGGAGGGTGGAGAGGATAACACTTCGTTATGAAGAATACGACTAGCGATGAGAAAAGACAAACCAAGAAGACACACGTAAAAAGTACTGAGGATGATCTGTGGCAGAGACATGGAGCAAGGAGCCACACAAAAAGTGAGGGGGAACAAAGTAGGGTAACAGAAGAGGGCTGATATTACCCTAAATGAAAATCACAGTTTGATATAATGGATACAAGGCGGAGAGGTACCATAATTAAGAACTGGTTTCACCATGTTGATCGTACTCTGTGCATTACGGTTATCCTGGAGTTAAATTAAGAGTTACTGTATAGTCGAAATGCTGCAAATGCAACAATTCCTTTGGGCATGAAAATGTCCCACTTTACCGGCAACAAATACCAGCCTTTCTGGGTAAGATAATGTCTCTGTACTGCTGTCTACTCAAACACACATTGCATTTAGAACAAAGAAATTGATATCCAGTTTGTTATACCTTTCTTAGCACCCTTTTTCTCAGACAGATCCTGTTTTCATCATTCAGGACTCAAGCTATTCTACTTCCCAGTTCCCTAATGATTTCATATGAGTTGACAAAAAAACCTTCACTCAAGGTCCACTTGTTGGCTTGTGCTGGAGCTTTCAAACACATTTCACAGTCTTTGTCACCAGATGGGGTGGGTGTGCTCGGTTGTCAAGGACTTGGTTCAGTTGTCATCATGTCATCAACTGTTAGAGGGGGAGTCTTGTCTTCAGGGTGTACCAGCAGAGATGCTGTGTTGAATAGTTTGTAGTAAGTGCTGACTCCTTGTGATTTGAAGACTGTGAAGAGTCTGGTAAGATGTTCTGGGAATCCCTCTGAGAGGTTCCTGGTGGTTCCCAATGTACAGAGACAGAAGGGGTTACAATCCCCCTCCCATCCATATACGACCACCTCTTAAAAAGTGACAGAAGTTCCATGCTTAGGTCACATGATGACAACTTAGCAAACTCCATTCACTAATAAGGACTGTGAGATGCTGTTGAAAGCTCTGGAAAAGCTAGTAAGTGGGCCTTGTGTTAAGAATATATTGTCTGATATTGTTGACTATTGCTCCCAAGCTCAAGAATAACGTACTTGTTGTTTGTTGCACTCTTTTGCTTTATTTATTGACATTTTATGTAACAAACAGGACGACAACTCACATTAAAAAACTGGTTATAAAAATAAACTATTCAATATTTGGGGCACTCAACATGCAGGATACTTGAACAAACTTGGATTGTAAGTCTCAGTGCAGTGTACTGGTGCTGTACACTCAGCTAACGTATGTCCTGTGTTGTCTTTACTACTCTGTAAAGGTCTGCTTAATGCTGTAACACTGGGACCTGCTGTGTTGTGTGTTGGTATTGTGCCAGATGCTGTGATCTATGTGCTCTATGCCCTCTGTGTATCTGTTCGGTCTAATGCTCAACAGACCGACACTACAGAGCAAGCACAACTTGCTTGGGTGAAGAAATGTAGCACTCGCCCACTGCACTTACACTGCTGTTTTTCTGAGTGCTGTCCATATAGGCATATGATGCCTGTTTTTTCCAAATAAATATATTTTCTTTTGTGAAAATGAACTACATGATATGTTTGTTCCATTAAGCAACAGGCTGACATCTGCATGAAGTATGGCAGCTCCAAGCTTTTTGACACTGAGCACATCTGACTGTGCACTGCTGGTTGAATTCCTCAGATGACAGCAGGATCACATTTCCCAGCTGTTGTGTAAAATGGATAATTCTTCATACTGTATGTGCAAATGAAGGTCTTCTACCTTTTCTGCAGCTTTTTCAAAGCTCTCCTGTAGCACCCCCCTTTGGTTACTAAGATAAACTGATTGGTTTGTTTCAATTACTAACTAAGCATCCATCAGTCAATACTGAAGCCACTTTTTCCGAACTCTTCAGTCTGCAACATGCATCTTGGCCAAACAGTTAATCTCACCTCCAAACCTCACTCAAACCACCAAAACACTTCATACAAGTATAGGCAACACGAATGAATCAGAAATGCAGCAATTTGCTTCAATATCCTTTATTTTTTCTATATCTTTGCATATAGTAATTTACTTGAGAAATAAAATGCTGAAAAAAACAAATTCCTGAAATTCCAAGCTGCAATAATAATTACAATAACACCCCACCATGTACACTTTTGATAAGTGTGTTAGCATTTGAATTTGAATGTGCTGCAAGTATATAGAGTTTTGCAGGTGGTGGAGTACGAATGAGAAGAGCTCATAGATTTTGGAAAATGTGGTCATTGAATGCACTGTGCGAAAGCAATGAAAAATGATTGTTTGGTCCACAGACTTCAGTTTCGCTGACTTAAGAGTTTTGACAACGTGACTTCAGTTTTGACCAATACATGTTAGCAATCGAAAAACTAATTCACAGGCACTAGAAAGCAATGACACAAAAAGGTACAAGTAATTCATTTATTTACAGTTTAGGTACACAAATACAGTGGCAAATATAAATGTGTGAAAGTAAATCTTGCTGATCTGGTTGCTTACATAATAGGTGTAGAGCGACTGACCAAAGAGGTCAAGGGTCAAAATCAAAAACTACTAAGAGAATGAGCAGCAGGAAGAATGAATTACAACAGGCCATTTAATTCTGACAGACATGGCAGTTATTCATCACAGCCAGATGTGTCAGACGAGTTAATTATAAAAACCCCAAAACACTGCTGCTGGAGAAGCCTATGAAAGAATGGTCATCTTTCCTCTCAACTAAGAATCATTTCAATAATTGTTTATGTAAGAGGATTCATAAAGAAGTTTTACTTTTTACGTGCCATGACAATATTGCAGTTTGCAACATTGGTGCAGGATCACTGAACCCCTCATGCTGAGAGCAGTAGCTGTGACAGAAAAGCATGTCATACAAAACATCTTTCACATTTAGTGCAACATGTCTGCCCACATCACTGCTTTCTGTTAACTCCATGGCTCTCATGGGAGACTACATTTATGGCAGTCCACACTTAGCGGTAGCTAGGTTCCTGGACCAAGCTTACAAGTCATGTTCAGACCCATTCCTACAGGTCAGTGAAAACAAAATGAGAAAACATTTACAATCAATAATAAAAGTAATTCACAGCTTCAACTTAATACAAATAAGAAAAATGAGAATGATCATCTGTCCACAGTGAATGGACATCTGGTAAAATGTCAGATGATGCCCTTGCCCCTTGCATAAAGTGCACTTCTTTTTTACAGAACACTAGAAAGGGAACAGGGTTCATTGGACAGTACACCAGAGCCTTGAGGTGAACAGACAGCTTGCCAACTAATGAGTGAATAGACAACCTCCTGCACCCAAGATACCAAAGCATATTTTTGGTACGTTCATGGGTTCAACCAGCACTCGAGCCTCCACACCTGACTCTGAAGGCTCACCTCTAAAACATGCAAAGAAGTAGTTTCTTTTTATTTAATACAAATGGCTATAGTTACTGAACAGAGCAATCAGTGGTGGCGATTACTAAAAACAGGAAAAGTGGCGGTGGGAGGAGGGAATGAAAACTGCAAATACCAATGAAAAGCATCACACCCCAAAAGCTACCCTTACATATATATGTACACAATGAAGAGCTGCTGGTTCAGCTTGATACACCTTGCAAAAAAGAGAGAAAAGCTTTATTGATCAGGTATGAACTAGCAGACAGTGGAAGTGGAGTGGTTTCCGCAGAGGAAGGAGACAGTGGCTTTAACTGTTGTTTCATCAGTCAGTCAGTGTCCTAGAAAAGACTGCTGGGTTGCCATGTTTGCCACAGACAAACATGGTGGGGTCTCCTGAAGAAGTGGACAGAAAACTGTTCTGATGTCCGACACTGTTGAATGTTTTAGGAGGTCAGACCAACACAGAAATGGAGAGAGAGAGAGAGAGAGAGAGAGAGAGAGAGAGACTGACTTCCAACGGTAGCTGTAGTAGTAGTAGTAGTAATTAATAGTGGTGGTGGTAGTATTAGTATGTCAGATTGCTTCAGGGCTTGGTCTGCCAGGTTGCTCATCGAGGAGCTAGAAGATGGAGACCAGCAGGGGGTACACCGGACACCATCTAGAGGAAACACAGGACAAGAAGCAGGAGGGTCAAAACAAACAACAACCCTACATCTCTTCTAAATCACTGGACACTTTAAGCTTTCCATGCATGCTTCCCTGTACTGTAGCTGCTTCTGGATAAACACATATAGAGCGCCTTTAAACTGATATACAGTCTAAAGGCATTTTCAAGCCACAAAGTCACCTAAAATGCATAATGTTCACCCCATAAGCTACATTATCAAAAAACATCACAATTTCTAAACTGAGAAAACAGCTGCAGGGTTGTAACTAGGGATGGCTGATTGGTGCCAATAACAATATCCCAATATTTTATGGCTTCTGACAATATTTTTCAACTTCTTTTCAATGACGTCCTTATTGGACAGTGAAGGGATAAATTCATATTTTATAGAAAATCATGCTTTAATACTGCTGCGATGAAGGGAACAAGCTATCAGAAGGCTTACAGCATCAGGCAGGAAATTTGCAAATGTATGAAATTACAAGAGTAAAGGTCAAAGGAGTGTAATGATTAGTTTAGTTGCAGAGCTTTGAAGCAGCTGCAGGCACATGATATTTATGATGTGGTGAGTTAGCAAACAGCCAGTGATGGGATAACCGCTCATACTGCAGCACAACAAAGATGACGGCTCAGAAACACCAGAGGCTTCTACAAACAACTCCTACATTCTATAAGACAAAAGGCATTTAATGAAGCCAAAAAACATTACATTAACAAATACATTAATATGGATATTCTATAATGCCCACCCCTGGTTACAACCAATCCAATCGCCTTTTTCCATGCTTTGTCTGAGGGGAGGCCCATAGTCTCAGACTTTGAAAACCCCTGACTTAAAGGACAGGTTTAGATTTTTTCCATCTAAAAACAATATTGACAAGAATGTTGAAAGAATTACTGGTCACTGTTGCTGTAGAGTGACTACACTGTAAGTAATCAAGGACAAAAATTCAGTCCTCATTCTGTGTAAAATTAATTCTTAAGTTCAGCTGAAGCTAATATTAGCTCTTTTCCACTACAGGATCTTAGCAACCCATACGGGTTGCAGTCCCAACCCTCGCAGGTTTGGGACTTCATTTCTACAAATGGAGGAGATTTGTTCAGAATTAGTGGTCTCCTCAATGCTGAGAAGTACAGGCAGAGCCTTATACTGAACATCATCGAGTCAGTCTGGGATTACGTGAAGAGACAGGAGCAACAGAGACAGCCTAAATCCATAGAAGAACTGTGGCTAGTTCTCCAAGATACTACCTGCCAAGTACCTTAAAAACTAAGTGCAAATGTACCTAGGAGAACTGGTGCTGTTTTAAAGGCAAAGGGTGGTCACACCAAATATTGATTAGATTTATTTTTTCTGTCTGTTTACCGCGCTTTGTATGTCATTAATTGATACATAAAAACGATTCATGGCATTATTTTCAAAAGCATGCTCACAGAAGTGCCTAAAACGTTTGCACAGTACTGTACCTCATTGAAACAACACCTGGACAAACGTGTTTTTTTTGTTTTGTTATTTTTTTTAGATATTTTTTGGGAAGTGCAGTTGTCAGACAACAATGGAAAAAGTGGTACTAATATAGATTTTCTTTTATAGTTACATGTGATGACTTTTAAATGTCTGTATTATTTAATTAATAGAAGAGCCCAACTGGCGGTAGGAGGTCGACAGAACTGATCAGACAGTACACAAGACTGGCAAAAGACAAGCTCTCTCCCTGCTGACCAGCTCAGAGCTAGGTGCATCTCTCGGGACCCAGTCCTGCCCTGAATGATGCGCTGGCAGCTGCCCGTCCCGCTCTCTCTCTGCCGTCAAAATATATCCCGCTGCTGGAGTCGCTCCTGAATCAGAAGACAGGGAAGTGAAGCAGCGAAATAAAAAGTGTAGCTTGAGTTTCTTTTTCTGTCAACTCCATTTTTGCCGTCTACTTTCTTCCCTCTCTTTTTAGAGCCCACCATGTGACATTATTTTTCTCTAACTCACTTGTTTCTCTGACTGTTGTCTCTTGTCTTGTCTCTCCCGTGTGTGTACATCTCACTCACTAAAATCACAGCGCTCATCACAATGCACAGATTTGATTGGCTCAGTAGCATCACGTGAGATGATTAATTTACAATACATACAATTGGTCTGAGTTTCCGGGGCTGCTAAAACAGTGCTGTAAAGGCTAGAAAGCTGCGCTGGTTAAAATAGAAATGCTCCAACGAAATGTAATAATTCTCTATAATTTATTGATTATAGGTCCGGGTAGGACAGCGTCTGGGTCCGGACCCAGACTGCGGCCCGCCTATTAGTGACCTCAGATTTACATGGACAAATGCATAACAATGCATCAAAAACGAATCTAATATTATGAATCAGGATATTGTGCGTATATTAAAACAAACTTCTTTACATTGCTTATCTGAACACGTGTCCTGCATTATTATTCGTGGTGTTTGCTATGTTGCAAACAGATGTTGCATTCATTCCCCCCCAAGAGTATCTGGAACTTGGATTTAGTACCACCTCCTGGGCAGTGCTGAAATTCAGGTTTGGAGAAAATGCACCCAAAGCAGGGGAGCATAGTGGATACAAAAGCAGAACCTGTGAATATGGCTACACCTTAAGTTAGGGGTTGTTAAATTCCTGTAGTGGAAAAGGCCTATATGAGCCTTCAGCAGAGTTAGACAAATCAACTGGTTATCTTTGTCCTGGTAGTCGTATGTAGGTTTATTGCCAGTGATTTATTCCGGCAACAAACCTACAGTACATGCAACTACCAGGACGTATCCCTCTATGGCACAGCAAGGAAACAGTCAAACACAGAGAGAGCTTTGCACTAAATAGACAAACATGGATTGATTTGACTGATTTTAGACTGACTTTTTCCCCTCCAAAAGCCCTCCCTTTCTGAACAATTGATGACATGCTTTCAACCACAGCCATAAGAAAGGTGAATGCTGACTTGCAAACAAGTAGCTTCATTTCATGCAAGTGTGTGTGCAGAAATCTGCAGGTGAAATATCATTGGACTGCACCAAGCAAGGCTAGAGCAGTGGATGTAGGTAGGTAAATTCCTTTTGGATGCTATAGCTGTAGGCCCGCCATCTGATCGATGTGGCCTCAGGCATCAAACCAAAAGTGCAAGCAACAAGCCACAGAGCTGATTAAAGGGGCATTACGTCAACATTACGAGTAGGCAAAGAGGGAGTTACTGTCTAATGCTGTTTTCACACCAAACTTGCACAAGTTTTACCACAGGATCATTTGTGAACGAATAAACACAACGCGCAAACATTTGCCCTTCTGGGTTCACAACATCACCCAGAGGCACACACAGGTCAGTGAATTTCACCGCTTTCTCCAGGAACTTCGTCTGGATGACTGCCGCTTCCAGCTTTACTGAGCCCAGTTTGATGACCTGTTAGCTAGGATCGGTGCCAGGATTTCTCGGATGGACACAAACTACAGGCGTTCCGTTTCAGCTGTGGAGCTCCTGTCCATTTGTCTCCAGTGGGTGGCAGTTTCATAATTGGTGTGTCAAAAATCAATAAATATTTGCTGTATCTAGCAAGTTGCACGTCGGCTGAATTAATCTGGCTTACTACAGTGGCCTGAACCCAAAATAAAACAGCTTTTGCTGTGATTTAATTGCATCAAAAAGGATCAACGGATCAAAAAGATGCAGATATAAATGCATCATGATGCCGATTTGTAAAAAGTCTGAATTTATGCTTTGTCACGTCTGTCCGTAAGACGACAAGCAAACAACTTTTAAAAAATACTTGTTTTCTGAATGGAGTTTGGATCGATCAGGGCTAATGCTAGTCCTAACTTGGTTCATGGTAAAGTTTAACCGATAGCCAGAATCAAGCAACAGACACGTATTTTCAGAACTTACCATATAGTCCAACTTCCTTGCTTACTTTTCTCCAAGCAATCTCTTTTTTTGTCCAGTCTCTGTATAACAATGAAGTAGTATGATAGAGCTCTGGCTGCCCACAGATAGCTATTTTCTCCTCCATTTCTGATTCAACGTCAGGAGGACAATCTCAGTGCTGATAGGCTTTTGCAACACAGCGTCATGCAAATTAATTTGCGTCATTTGCGTCGCCCGGTGCAAATTCGAGTATTCGCATTGACTTTTTATATAATTGCACTATGTGAAATATTTGCTTCGCATTTGGTGTGAATACACCATTAGGCTCTGATGCACTATGATGCATTCACTCCAGTTCTCAGAGGACTGCACTCTCCTGCTCAGAAAATAGTCAGTACTGTTCAATGAGACTTAGGTTGATACAATGCATCTATGATGTCACCAACAGCCAAGTAGATGTACTACCTCAGGGCTGTGACGGTATTGTGCAATATGACATCAATAACTGGTCGTTCAAGCTAAGTCTCATTCACAAACTGGATGTCCAGCTCACTGAATGACTGAGAATCTGCTGTGCTGTTCACCCCTGATTCCAGGTAGGTCTACTTTTGTATTGACATGAACCTGTTGATGCTGATGATCTAATCTCATGCCTACTATCTTGTGCCCCTTGTCTATTTAGAGAATTTAAAATGGCAGACACTAGGCTGGAAGGGAAACATGCTGGAACCAGGACTGAACACATGACTCTGAGGCAGCCCAGTATAGAACTGGAGTTTAGACCCATGCATCCCTGGTGCTTTAGGGACGGGACTCACCCAGTGTTGCCGCCGTCACACAAGGACGTGGCGAGCGTCTACTTGGCATGATGCTCGTAGGGAATGCTATTCTGAGGTTGGGGGAAGGGAGAGAGAAGGCCCAATATGTCAAGTCAGAACCCACATCCTGCCAACCACACAACTGGAGAAAACTGGCTGAATGGAAGCACTTCACTTCTCTAAGAAGAAAAATGAAGCTGGTGTGCTGTAACAGATGAGTATTGACTTCTTCTGCTACTCTGGATCTGAGACCTGTGTGACTACACATCAGTCTTTTGTAAATCATATAGACAAAAACTCCATGGGCATCACTCTTAGTAATCAGACTAATGTCTAATGATCTTATGAAGTAGCAAGATCCAGACTTCCATGAAGACAAGTTTAATGAACTTGTAAATGTAATTGTACCTGCTACTGGTTACTATAAAGCTTAAAGCACAGCTTCCTCCTGCGTTTTCAGAAGAGTGCTTCTACTTCAAGCATAGCCTGGAGTGAGGTGGAATTAACTATGGTAAGTACATAGTTTCTTCTTTCTGCCCAGGGTAGTGGATTAGGTGACACTACAATAAGAAATTAGATGCGTCTCAGGGGTGTCTTGTACCTGTGAGGTGGACATGCGGGAGGTGTCCTGCCGTCCTGTTAGATCTGAGGATGACACGTTGACAGGAGCGCCACGGTGCAGTCGCATGCTGACCTTTCGTTCACGCTCCATGCCAGACACTTGTCGAGGGGATGTATTCGCTGGACACCAAAAACAAAGAACACCATCTGCATCATCTACTTTTGAAGGAATGGATATAATGATAGAATTCATGAATACTTCCCTTTGCATCAGATTCCACACTAATAGGCCCGGCCACTGAAAAGTTTTGATTCAAGTGCCTAGAAGTCATTGAACACTTCACACTACACTGATGGTTTTGCCACACAGATGTAGTGTCCTGAGTCCAGAAGGGCTGAGGCAGGCTGGAGTGAACTGACCTGTGTGTGAGGTGGGCGTTAGTGGGGTGGGCGGGGCTCCGTCCTGGGTTCCTCGTGGTCGTCCTGATGCGGCAGGTATTCCTCTGGCCCCTGGATTCCTGCCGTGCCTCAGCCTGTCCTCCCGGTCCCGGCGTTCCCTCTCTGCTTCCTCTGCTGCACGGTTGGCTCCCTGTGTACAACAATAACAATCAATCAACAAAAACAGGATTAGTACCACTAGGGCCACCTGCTGGCACCACAGGAAAAGTCAGAGGATCACCTAGGTAAGTATGGAGTCTGGGCAACATGGATATCTGTACCAAATTTCACAGTAATCCATCCCATAGTTGTTGAGATATTTCAGTAAAAGCCAAAAATGTCAACCTGTTGGTGGTGCTAGAGGAAAAGTCAGGGGATCACTAAATTCAGTAGGATTCATCCTCTTGGGACCATAAATGCCTTTACAAATAGTCATGTCAAATCATCGAATAGTTTTCAAAATATTTCACTGTGAACCAAAGTGGTGGACCAACCGACACTGCCATCCCTAGAGCCATGTTGCTAGCATGGCTAAAGAAAAACTACAAACAAGACTGTAGCCTTAGATGAAGTTCCTGAGCACACTCATCTACAGTCTGACATGACAATCATTACAATACAATGTAAAAGGATTTGTACTCAGCAGAACGTCTACCCTGCTTAAATACTGTTTCAAAGGCTTTTCCACCATATCAAAAGGTAAAACCCTGAGGGAAAATGAATGTGACAGGAATACAACATGAAAATGATCAAATTAAAAAAAAAAAAAAAACACCCAAATAATTTTAATCTCAAAACATTCGTTTTGCTAATCTGAAATAAAATTAGGGCTGGGCGATATGGCCAAAAATGTTATCACAAGTATTTTTTTTTTCATATCGGTCGATATCGATAATTATCACGATAAATGTCAAATCGTTATTTATTTTAAGTTCAAAGGCTGATTTTTGCTCCTGAGTGAAAGTTGAAGAAATCAGATGTTTAATTGTGGTTTTAAACTATTCTTTATTGTCAGAACATGACAAACACTTGCCAAACAGCGGAAAATAGTAAAAATATCTCCAACCTTCTGAAGCTGAGTGACCTTTCTTGTCAACGATGGCTTCGTTCTGCTTTGAGCTGGTCATGGGCACTGCGTTTTCTTCCATGTTGCTCATTTCGCTTAGCTATATTTTGCTTATTCCGCTCCAACTACAAGCCTGTTGGCCACTGTGTCTGTAAACATACCTCTATTTCTGCAACGTGATTAGCTCTTTTAATCCTGTCTTCTGATTGGCTATTTTAATCCTGGCTTCAGATTGGCTGTTTTAATCCTGGCTTCTGATATGTTATTTTAATCCTGCAACGTGACTGGCTTTTTTTTATTCCTGGCTTCTGGTTGGCTCTTTTAATACTGCAACATGATTGGCTCTTTTATTCCTGGCTTCTGATTGGCTCTTTTAATCCTGCGACGTGATTGGCTCTTTTAATCCTTGCTTCTGACTGGCTCTTTTAATTATGGCTTCTGACTGGTTCTACTTCTCCTCCTCCTTCTCCTTGTTTAATGGCAGGTGGCAACTAGCATTTAAGGTGCATTAGCAGGCCCCTCTCCTGAAAATCGTTATTGTTTTATCGCCAAGCCCTAAATAAAATACCAAGGTATCAACACAAATTCCAACCCCATGAATCAAAGTAGGCATCTACAAACACTTTTAAGTATATATACTATAGCTGATGTTTCAGCCCCGGGACAGTTCAGACATCATGATTAGTACTCACAAACTTGAGCATGTTCCAGTCAAATACATAGTCATAAGAGAAGCCCTGTCTGTGGAAAAGGTTCCTGAAGAGCTGCCGTAGGTATGAGTAGTCTGGCTTGTCATCGAAGCGCAGGGAGCGACAAAAGTTCAGGTACGTTGCAAACTCAGCTGTGACAAAGAGGGAGAAAACATTTCTCAGCTGATGGTAGTGACTGACTGTTCTTGATTAATATTGGTCAATATGGAATTATGAAATCATTTTAGGACAATTTTAAATGAAGAAAGCCTAAAATAAGTTGACACTCACAGGGGTATCCCTTGCAAAGCACCTCAATAGGGGTGGACATTTTCTTCTCACTGATCCGTTCATACTTCTGCCTCTTGGTAGCAGCCTTGAGGCCTTGCCAAGGCAGTGAGCCCAGATTAAAATACATGAGAACGTAGCCCAAGGACTCCAGGTCATCGCGTCTGGACTGCTCTGTAGAGGGAGACAACAGACAACGAGAAGGATGAAGAGAAGAGGAAGACAGGCCAAACAATTAATTTGAAGTTGTATTTTTTTTTTAAAAATGCGGTAATGTGATAATGGCCTATTCAGTATATATATTTTTTTACCAATCCCCAGATGCGTGTTGATTGAGGCGTAGCGTGCAGTGCCAGTCAGGTTCTTGTTCTCACGGTAGGGGATGTGCTGGTGTGTGCGAGCGTCACGATATTTTTTAGCCAGGCCAAAGTCGATAATGTAGACCAGGTTGCCCTTTTTGCCCAGTCCCATCAGGAAGTTATCAGGCTTTACATCTCTGTGGATAAAGTTCTTGGAGTGAATGTACTCAATGCGACTGATCTGTAGTGAAGAAGAAGAAAATAACAGACAAGTTAGGTCACTACACCATATTAATATAAGAGCATTCACTTAGTACCGTCTTAACAACCACCCGCTCACCTCAGTCTGACCGCTCATTCAGTACACCACAGTTTTATACCACATTATGGGGGGTAAGAGTTGGATTAAAGGCTTACTGACTAAACTTGATGACCATGATGTTTATCAGGGCAAACCACTGGCCTATTAAATGTCATTAAATTCTTGATAGTTTTTTCACAGTGTTGTTTTTTTTCTCTTCATGTTTAAATTCAGAATTATAAACGTTGTTTCAATAGTTTTGTTTCCATAAACAGTGTTAAATGTTTGATTATTTAGATAACGACAAGAAAAAAAAAAAGTCTTGTTGCTGCTAACATCTCTCAGCGGGCTACTCCCTGAAATATTTCCTGGGAATCACTTTCTGAAAATCTCAATAGTTGCCTAGTGGGAATTGTTGGGTCTATGTAAATATAAAGAGTCGCTCTAGACCTGCTCTATATGAAAAAGTACCCTGAGATAACTTTGATATGGTGCTATATACAGTGGGTAAAGTAAGTATTGAACCATTTTTCTCAGTAAATATATTTGTAATGGGGCTATTGTAATGACGTTTTCACCAAATGTCAGCAACAACCCATGCAATCCACACATGCAAAGAAATCAAACCATAGATGTCCATTAATTAAGTTATGTGTAATAATGTGAAATGACAGGGAAAAAGTATTGAACACATGAAGAAAGGGAGGTGCAAAAAGGCATGGAAAGCCAAGACACCAGCTGAAATCTATCAGTAATTAGAAAGCAATCCTGCCCCTGTCAGTGCAAATTAATATCAGCTGGTTCAGTCCCAACTGATGGCCTATAAAAAGGTGTCTCATTACCAAGGTGTCACACAAGAAACATCTCATGATGGGTAAAAGCAAAGAGCTCTCTCAAGACCTTCACTACCTTATTGTTGCAAAACATACTGATGGCATTGGTTACAGAAGGATTTCTAAACTTCTGAATGTTCCAGTAAGCACTGCTGGGGCCATAATCTGGAAGTGGAAAGAACATCATTTCACCATAAACCAGCCACGACCAGGTGCTCCTCGCAAGATTTCTGACAGAGGAGTGAAAAGAATTATCAGAAGAGTTGTCCAAGAGCCAAGGGCCACTTGTGGAGAGCTTCAGAAATACCTGGAATTAGCAGGTACAATTGTTTCAAAGAAAACAATAAGTAATGCACTCAACCGTCATGGCCTGTATGCACGCTCACCACTCAAGACTCCATTGCTGAAGAAAAAGCATGTTTAAAGTAGTTGCACAACATTTGGACAAGCCTGTGAAATACTGGGAGCATATAGTCTGGTCAGATGAGACCAAAATTGGGGCTGTTTTTCAGCATACGGTACTGGCATACTTCATATAATTGAAGGAAGGATGAATGGAAAAATGGAGACATTCTTGATAAAAATCTGCTGCCATCTACCAGGATGCTGAAGATGAAACAAGGGTGGACATTTCAGCAAGACAATGATCCCAAACACACAGCCAAGGACACTCTCAATTGGTTTCAGAGAAAGAAAATAAAGCTGCTAGAATGGCCCAGCCAATCACCTGACTTGAATCCAATTGGAAAATCTATGGAAAGAACTAAAAGATCAGAGATCATAGAAGAGGCCCACGGAACCTTCAAGATTTGAAGACTGTGTGTGGAAGAATGGGCCAAAATCACACCTGAGCAATGCATGTGACTAGTTTCTCCATACAGGAGGCGTCTTGAAGCTGTCATTACCAACAAAGGCTTTTCTACGAAGTATTAAATAAATTTCAGTAAGCGTGTTCAATACTTTTTCCCTGTGTCATTCCATTTTATTACACATTTCTTAATATCTGTACTTATTTGTTTTGGTTTCTTTGTATGTATGGATTACTTGGGTTGTTACCAACATCTGGTGTAATTTCCATGTCAATAGCACCTTTAGAAATATATTTACTGAGAAGAATGGTGACATGTTCAATACTTATTTTACCCACTGTAAATGAAACCGAATTGAAAACTGAATTAATGGAAAAGGCTTCTATGTCCTATGATTCATATATAGTGTTAAAAATGGCACAATTTTCTGTGCAAAATTTGTGACAGAAAAAGAAAATGATCTAAAAATTCTAATAGCACATGAACTGCACATACAGTGCATTCAAGAAGAAATCAGATCCCTTCACTATTTTCACATTTTGTTATGTTGCAGCCTTATGCTAAAATCAATCCATCTACACTCATTACCCCATAATGACAAAGCGAAAACAGGATTTTAGAAAAAACTGAAATATTACAATGACATAAGTATTCAGACCCTTAACTCAGAACTTAGATGAAGCACCATTGGCAGCTATTACAGCCTCAAGTCTTCTTGGGTATGACACGACAAGCTTTGCACATTTGGATTTGGGGATTTTCTGCCATTTTCCTCTGCAGAACCTCTCAAGGCTCTGTCAGATTAGACAGGGACCGTCAGTGGATAGCCATTTTCAGTTCTCTCCAGAGACGCTGGATTAAGTTAAAGTCAGGGCTCTGGCTGGGCCACTCATGGACATTCACATAATTGTCCACAAGCAACTTCTGTGTTGTCAGACATGAAGCTTACAATTGAGGCCAAACAGCTCAATCTTGGTTTCATCAGACCAGAGAATCTTGTCACAGTCTGAGAGTCCCTTTAGGTGCTTTTCTGCAAACTCCAAGTGAGCTTTCATGTGTCTTTCACTGAGGAGAGGCTTCTATCTGGCCACTCTGCCATAAAGCCCAGATTGGTGGAGTGTTGCAGTGATGGTCGTCCTTCTGGAAGTTTCTCCCATCTCCACACAGGATATCTGGAGCTCAGCCAGAGTGACCATCAGGTTCTTGGTCACCCCTCTTACCAAGGCCCTTCTCCCCCGATTTCTCAGTTTGGCCATTTAAGAATTATGGAGGCCAGTGTCCTTTTGGGAACCTTCAATGCAACAGTTTTGTAGTTTTCCCCAGATCTGTTCCTTGACACAATCGTGTCTCTGAGCTCTGCAGGCAACTCCTTCGACCTCATTACTTGGTTTTTGCTCCGATATGCATTGTCACCTGTAAGACCTTTATATATACAGGTGCGTGCCTTTCCAAATAATCAATTGAATTTACCGCAAGTGGACTTGATCCAGATAATCAAGGTGTAGAAACATGACAAAGATGATCAAGAGAAATGGGAGGCACCTGAGCTAAGTGTCATAGCAAAGGTCTGAATACTTATGTCAATGTGATATTTCAGTTTTTCCTTTTTATAGTGGCAATAGACAACTTTTCAGCATTTCAGCGTCATTGCTATAACCTAATGACAAGTTATAGCAATAAAGTTGTCTATTGTCACTTTAATAAATTTGCAAAAAATTCTAAAAACCCTGTTTTCGCTCTGTCATTATGGTGTATTGAGTGTAGAGTGATGAGGGAAGAAATTAATTCAAACGATTATAGCATAAGGCTGCAACATAAAATGTGAAAAAAGTGAAGGGGTCTGAATACTTCCTGAATACACTATACGTCTCAGTGACGTGGACCATATAAACACTGAAGCCCTTTCTGCTCTCATTTTCAGCTGCTCTGGATTACCTGTAAAAGTGTCATACAATCTGAAGGTAGAATGTGGGATGCATGCAGTGGAATGGGGGTAAAGAATGTGTGTGTGTGTGAGATTTAAGCGGGCAGTCTCACCATCTGATCAGCAAGCAGCAGGACTGTCTTCAGGCTGAACTTGCGGGAGCAAAAGTTAAAGAGATCCTCCAGGCTGGGCCCCAGCAGCTCCATCACCATCACATTGTAGTCACCTTCAGCTCCACACCACTTTATGGTTGGAATGCCCACTGCAAAAACATGGAGTAAATGGTAAGAACACAAAAACGTAGTCTAGGGAGCACCTCCTGATGATGCGTTTCACTTGCTGAAGACCAAGCTGAAGGCAAAACCCCCCTATAACAAGCAAGAAGTGAAGTTGGCTGCAGTAGCATCACCAGGGAAGATACCAAGCATTTGTTGATGTGTATGGGTTGTATCTTGAGTGACAGCACATTCTTTGCAGTCTGCACTATTACCATTTTCTGTCCCGTGGCCTATTTAGGGTGGCAGAAGGCAAAAATGCTGAACTGTAAGGCAACAGTACTACCAACCAAGCCACCATTCCATTCACATATCATGATTTGAAATATAAATATATATATATATAATGTGTCCAATTAATTTAGGTTGCCTTAAATAGAGTCATTATGTAGAAACAGGTCTACAATTTGTACACAGCTTACCCAATATTAACTTCACCCTCAGCTGCTGATAGACCAACTATTTAGAGTTTTTTATGAGTAATACTTACCATTAGTTTTGGAATTGGTCCAGTAGATCGCATCCACAAACGGGCTGCAATGGCTACAACATAATCCTTGCGGGCAATTGCGCCTGTGAATAGTGCATCCACTAAAAGTGCTCATTTTTGCCTCTGACAGGCTCAGGCTGTTAGTCGAAGTGTCCATTATAGAAAGGATCCCTACAGAGACAGACCATTTTGTTAAAGAGTAAGATCCTTTTTGTGTAACCAGAAACAGAAGTCTCGCTCAAGGAAAAGTCTTGCTCTGAAATCTCGTGAGAGGTTGAGTTGTTGCAGGAAGATGAAAGGATCTTACTCTTTAACAAATGGTCTGTCTCTGTAGGAATCCTTTCCATAATGTCATCAGACAGCCTGAGCCTGTCAGAGGCAAAACCAAGCACTTTTAGTGGACGGACTTTTCATGGGCGCAATTGCCCGCAAGGATTACGTTGCAACCATTGCAGCCTGTTCGCAGATGCCGGCGGAGGCGATTTACTGGACCAATTCCAAAACTTCTGGTAAGTATTAAGTCATTTTGAACAGCAAATTTTGTAAAAATGGGGCCCAGGTTTAAAAATACCGGACTTTCCCTTTAAGGATAAAGTAATTTCCAGTTGTGTGCCTTCACCCACGGGTGTGGATTCAGGATCAGATTAAATTTAAGGCTGTGAGTTGATTCAATGTTGCAGTCAATTCTCTATCCCTCAGCTTTGTTTGGTGAGTAATGTGGATTACTAGCAGCTGAAGCCATGTTTGCATCACATTTAAATGGAGGAGGAAGACAGTGGTGGGTGAAAGGGAGAGGAGAGAATGAACGAGGAAGAAGATTACAAGAAAGCAGATATGGTGGGGGCAAGAAAAAAATGATCACGTGACTATGTATGAAAACAGGAGTAAATAAATCTTATGGACAGAGAGAGAAATTGAGATTGAAAATGAGCACACTAGGGCTGAGATGGAGAACAGAAGTCCAATGAGAGATGAGGATTGTGAGCTGATACATCACCTCCTCCTTGCATCATCTTGTAGATCTTGCTCTCGATGTGGAGCTGGGGGTGTTTGGTCTTCACACATTCCAACTTAATAGCAACCTCCTCACCCACTGAAATATCTGTGCCTGGAAAAGGACAAATGTTAATACGCATGGTGACTTTAAAGGATCAGTTCACCCAAATTACAAAAAAAATATACCAACACCTACCAACCTAATGGCATCTAGCTATACAGATAGCTGAAAATTTATCTGCCAAAGTTTGGAAAGATCCAGTATCCAATTGTTTTCTAGTAAAAACTGTTAACAAGAGATGTGGATTACGAATAATCTGACACACTGTTTCTGACATAGCTGGTTTTTCAAATGTAATATTTTAATATGAATCACATTCTTTTGGACCAATCCCAATTCTTCTTTTTATATTGAATATCTGCCAATACCGGGTGCCATACTTTTAAATTATATTTAGTTTATTTGTCCCTCAATAATACACAGACCTGCAAACTCACAAGAGGTGAAAAAGGTGACTGTTTGTAAACTGAACCCCCTGTAGGGGGGTCTGGGGGAATCCTCCCCCAAAAGAATTTTTTGGGGATTTTAACATGCAAACGAAGTATTCTGGTGCACTCTGATAAGAAAATAAAGGAACAACAGAGCACTTTCACTGTGTATTTTTGCTGAGAACTGCGCACATTACGCGGAAAAAATAGGCAAGACTCTGAATCTCTAGATGAGCCGTGCTAAAGACAGCTGTGTGGCTGCTCTAACCTGTTAACATGAACGCCGAAATGAAAAGCAAGAGATTCCGCGACGCACACACGCTGCTCGGGTCAGCGGTGTGGCCCGGCCGTTACCTCAAAACTAGTGTCCATTGTAGTAGTACCGCAAAAAGTTGTCTTTATACATCCATGGAAAATAAGACGATGCAGTTATCTTGATTCTGATTGGCCACAAGACTCAAAACGTCTCACCAAAGATGTTTTATTGAGAAGATGTGACAGCTTTCTGAAAGTCTCAAATCTCACTCCAGTCTATGGAAATTGCGCTAACAGTCTTTGGTCTGAACTGGACGGCATTTCACTGACGTGCTGTGACGTAAGGTTCATCTTAGCTACTCTGGCGTTAAGTCCACACTAACCAAAATACTGTAGCAGAAAATGACATTTTCACTTCCTGTGGCCAGTAAGATTACCGTGTTGTTTCATGCCCAATTGTCTTTGCTACGCAACAGCAAAGAGGCTAACGGCTAAAAATAGCTAACGTTAATCACCAAACAACAACAAAAAAGGTATGTAAACTTATAACTATACAACCTTAATCTATAGTGCTAGTACAAAATAACAACAGTGACACTGACTACACCATAGGGTAATACAACGGTACCGTATTATTGGGCAGATGAAATTGTAACGTTATAACAAATATATAATGATAGCCTACACTGGCAAACTGTTACAGTAGTTGTTAATTAGAAAGTTATCTAACCCTACATATTTTGCTTGCTGGTATAATTCGTTCATCCTCATCCTCCAAGGTATCCCACCTTTTAAAAACAATATGCCATGCCAACCGCTATTTTACAGAGGACATTTCACCTACTAAGGGAAAGGTGTAAGATTTAGATTGTAACTATGTTGGAAGTATTTCAGCTGCAACCATTAAAGTGTTAGTAGTGCATAAACTCCGACCTAAGCTGAACTTACGCATAGCTGGTGCAACCCCAGTGCTGGAACCCATGGTTCCTTCCCCTCTATGGAACTGAAAAACCTAGACTCTGCCCTTTAGATGTGTCTCTGGGTTGCAACAAGCATCACAAAGTCTCAAGTGCCAAAAGTTGGCAATGAATGTTCAATCAGATTCTATTGTCTGATTACATTAGGAGTCCGTTTATGCTCTATTTTATTTAGGATGAATTTTAGTATTACTAAAAGGGTGTTTTTCTTTGCTTTTTAGGCACATATTTGGTGATATAGACTGACAGTGAGCCAGAGTAGGGGAACAAGAGGAGAGGCACCAATCTCTTCCCCAATCCAGCACCACCTATTCCTCCACCTACTCCTAACATAACTTTGAATGAAGCTTGCCAAACCTCTAGACCTCTGCCAGATCCGAGGCATACTGAATCTCTTCATTTCACTGGTATCTTCCTGTACTGCAGTAGTAACATTCTGTAAACCTCTGGTTATGAAATACACCCATCAACATAAAAATGTTCAGTATTAAGTAATAATATAATAACCTAATTTTGTCAGTCGAATCATTGCCCTTTTTGGTGCGTGCAATGCAGGATAACAACATGGTGGCCTACAAACCTTTACAAATCCAGTTTTGTCTTAAAAGCACTGAACTACAAAACTAACTGCAATGGAAATAGAATTGTATTGGTGAAAAAAAACAAATATAAAAAAGCAGAAACCACAAGCACACTGCAGAACAAAATACAGAAGTAGAGTGGGACTAGATTAACACCGGCACTGGGCCTGTTCCTTGCTCTGGTAAAATCCATTTAAAACCGTCTGTGACCATAGAGTTACTATGAGTATGTTGTAGTTAGAGAATATGGATGGAGACTCTCTCTCTCAACAGGAAGAACCAAGCTGCTAGCAGTGCTCTGGACAGGAAGACAGACTCCTACGCTCTACGACGGTTTAACCTAAATCCTGAAATTAAGCAGCAAATGACTGTAAATGATCTCCAGCATAACTTTCCCCAGAGCTGTCAAACACACTGCTGTAAACTGCTATAAATCAAGAGACCCGTTATTGGCACCTCTCTGTCATGATCTAGCTTTGGAAAGCAAGGAATATGGTCTCATATGAGCTGAAACAAATGAACAATAGCAGTAAGGTCTAGACAGCCAAGCTCTTTTTTTCCCCCATGTTTTCTTCCTGGCATTAGAACCTTGTGCTCAGGTAGACAGTTTGTTTGCCTCAACCCAGCTGATTGAAACGCACCTAATTTGCCTTCTATTTGTTGCAACATTTCAAACATTGGCTTGAAATTCCTTTGATTGTGGTCAGTTCAAATAATCTTGATCATGTAATAATTGCGAGCTACCAACCATCTAGTAAAGCATGGCAAGATTAAACTGACTCTTGTAAAGAACTATTTCCTGACAAGTTTCCTAAGGCTATTTTGCTTGATAGCCAATTGATACCTTCATCAACTGGAAAAACCAGTGCATCCAGTGTTTGTGATCACAAACATTTTCACATGACTACTTTACAGTAAATCCATGTCATACATCAAATGGGTGATAGAAATTTAAAAAAGGGACAGGGCAGAATTGCCATGCCATCTACCTACCATCATCTCCAGAACTAGAATTATCCGAGAGAGAGCAGGGATCAGGCTAGTTTAGGCTACTCATTCATTTACCTGGCTACCTATTTCGCCAGCTAAAATGACAGCCATCAGATTTTATTCATTCTGGGAGTAGCAAAATTTAACTATTTGCGGTTGCCTGCAAAATGTAAATAGGGGAGGGGAGGGGTTGTATTATTATGTCGGTGGTGACTGTTTAGTGTCTCGGCCGACTATAACCGTGTAGCCATTGGCACTCAACTGCAATTTATTTGGAGCTGCCTTTACTCGGCGTTGTGTTGCTAAAGTAACAATACACACTGTAATCTAACCGCTGTATAAAGATTAATCTAAGACAGCAGTAGTTTGAGGTTTTCACTGGTTTTATGTAACACACAATGTCAGTTAAACAAGCTAGCTGTCATTTTCTATAAATGCCTGCAATACCACAAATTGGTCAGGGTATTTCGACTCACATTGCCTTGTTTTGTCATTTCAGTAGACTGCATTAGTTAACTTAGCAAGAAAAGATTAAGGAAAAGTAACAACTACCTTGCTGGCGTAAACTGGGGTTAATACAAACATGACAAATATAATTTGGACTCGGAAATGTTTTCAAAGGTTGCTAATAACGGGCAGGGAACAACGGAATAACATTTGGTTAAAGATAACACATTTTACTCACCTAAATAGATGTCCCCGAAAGATCCACTTCCGATTTTTCTGCCCAGTCTGTATCGATTTCCCACTCTCAGCTCCATTTCGCTATTAGCTAACGTTGCGTCTGTTGCTTCGTAATTAAGGTTGCTTATCCTAAATGTTCAGCTTTTAACCTCTTGTTTACGTTACCTCGGCAATTATTCCACCTTCCTTGACTGGTTTACAACCCCCTTAATTCACACTCCCCCGTCCCCCAGAATCCCAGTTCCCTCTGTAACAATACAAATTTCACCATCCCCTTTTAATTTTTCTGAGGAACGAAGGCCTATAATATCGATTTCGTCCGGTAGTCTGAATCGCGTAGTTTATGTTCTCCGTATTTTGGGGGTCATTATTGCCTAAAAACATAAGGATGGAGACGGATTTCGGTAACAAACTTAACCCCTAGTCGTACGCAGCTTCTCTCCGCTGTCGGATTTTCCTCGTCCGTGAAAGCTGTCATTCGCTGCTGACGTCACTTCCCCTAGCAACTACAGGCAAATCTGGATAAAGCCCCGAAACAATATAGGAGTAGGCTTTTAGCAAGCCAAAAGTTGGTCATTTAAAAATCTGGCAACGTTACTTTCATACAGTTACATCATACTTACATACTCGAATAATCCAGTTAGCCCAATTTAACCTTTTCCTTACATGAATATTTAGAAAGCATGATTTAAACCTTTCATTAATTAGGAAGATCATCTAGTAGATGTCTGACTACATAATTCACTGTACATTAGGCTACTACATAACACTGTGGCTGCCTAACACAGTACATCAGAATTCTTCTGCTTAGTGAGTTTTATGTTGTGTTTTACACACTGAGGCTTAGCAGAATGCCAATGAATTAATAATAGAACATTATTACAAAGCCCCCCTTACTCGGGGGAAATACAAGCAAGTTGAATTTATGACTGATTCTTTAATCATCCAGGCACAATAATATATATATTTTGTCCATTGGAAAGAATAAAACAAGAAAACACTTAATAACACAAACTGAAAGGCTTTTCAGAGCTATACCGCTGATCATGATGGCTTGTTCTCAGATTAACATAGCAACACATGTGTGGGGTTTTGTCATATTGTAAATGAAAAAGGAATAACTGAATATGTGCCATAAATTCCTTTAGTTGTGTAAATAGTCAGACATGTGTCGACAAACTGTTCTCTGCTTTGCATATGAGACTGTGGTTGCCAAAACATCTGACCCCCATTCATATGTAATCTAATGTAATTTGATCTGCTGTTGGCCAGACCAGTTTCAACTGTCAGACAGACAAGTTTTGATTGAGATGAGACACATCAGTTTTGTGTGTTGTTACAGCATTCATAATCCACAGCAGTCAGACACTCTCCATTGTCCCTAACAAAAAATACTGTATTAAACAATGTGAAAAACTGAGGTGTTGGTTGTTGGGTTTATTACACAACTCCAGCATGGAAAAACAGAGAATGATGATTCATGTAGGGAAGTAGGCCATGCTCCACTGTAACTTTCCCCTTTGCATTACATGAAAGGACACATCTGAAGTAGACAAATCATATGGAAATACATGTCTCTGTTATAGAGAAGTACATGGCCAGTCTGCGTCATGTCCTTGTTGTCAAAAAGTCTGATCTAATTAGATAGGAGTATACGGTATACAGTAGCTGTGAATTTTTGTATCTAAAATGTTCCAAACTTACTTATATAATACATATTTTCAGGAAATAAAATGAGTGGCAAATGACTGATGATAGACTTGATATTATTCATTCAGTGTGATAAATGATTAGGTAGGACAATCAGAGATATGTTATTAGGCAGCTGAAGTGCCTCTTGCATTTACATCCATCTGGCAGATTTTGTAAAGTGTCAACACCTTGTCATTTCCTTTTTATATGCTTGAATTCTGTTTAGATAAGCATATAAAGCCAGAGAGGAAGAGATAGATAGCTAGACAGACAGACAGACAGAGGAGGCTCTACTCATATCCAAGTTAGATCAGCTCCAGCTTCATAGCCACACCCACTGATGTGAGTTGAGATTTTTCTGATTGGCTGCATACGGCCAAGCAGATTTTTTCTCATTGGTTGCCTGTGGGCCAGTCAACATATTGCTGAGGCAGCTCACATGGCAGACCTGTTGTTCTACAGATTGGGTAACTGGCAGGCACGTGTAGACCAATGCTCTGCATGGAGTCTGCACACTGCATTCACATCCTGTAGGAATAATGACCGACTTCACAGTTTAAGACAGCCTCATTGTGTTCACGATCTTAGAAATGATTCAACACCAGGAATTAAGTTACTAATTAAATACTTTTTGCACTTTATTGATTAGAGAAATATTATTTTGTGTATATATATATATATAACAGCAAACCAAACATTGCAGTGTTCACCATATTAAAATATATCTATTAGCCATGCAATGCAATGAATGAGAATTTTGTTGACACAATGACAAAATTAAGGTAGTTATAAAGAATGACCAGGAACGTTTGCCTTTTGTGTAATTTTAACTGTATATTCCTTCCTACAATTGACAGAACATGTGCTCCGACAGTCCAAAACATACAGACCATAGAGTGTGGATGTGTTCGTAGCCCCATGATAGACTAGTGACTTGTTCATGGTGTATCCTGCTTCTTGCTGGCATAGGCTGCAACCAGCTGTAATATTTAATACCTCCTGTAAGCTGAAGTAGAGCGTTTTTAGTAATTGAGGTCATATTACTATAACTATAGTTATACTATAGTTATACTATAGTTATACTATAACTTACTTACTAATTTTTCCAATTAAAGGACAGAATCAGGCTCTTGGTGTGCTGTTTGGCTTTATGTGGAGACTTTGCATAAAGACTGATTCAGGAACAAAATGCATGGTGATTTTCCATTAACTCTGCATTTTTAAAAACAGTGAACATAAAACGCTTAACACTTTAGGATGGAGTGTACTCTCAGTTAGTTGGGGAGCTGCCAGAGTTGAGGAGGTTTAATCCAATCATCAGAGGGTTACTGTTCTCTATCCCCACATTAAAACAATATCCAGACATGTGCATGGCCTACTACAGAACACAGTGAGTACACCTTATGAAACAGCTGAGTATCTTGCCTATACCAAACTGAAGTGTAGATCTATCCAATATTTGTTTTTACAAATTCTGAAACAAATGATTCTCTCAGTTCAGTTAAAACAGTGGACCTCTTTATCATGGTTGTTTATCAGAACTCTTTATCAGAGCAGGGAATGAAATGTGCAATAAACTACACCTTATACCAACTTTTTCATAAATACACAGCCATGTCATCACGAAACACAATTCTTGTTCAGCATTTGCCTGTTGTTACAATTTGTCTGAAGGGTGGAACACACTGTACATTCTGCTTCAGCTCAGGGCAGAGCTGAGCAGAGGCCTGCAGGCTCATTTATCATTTATTTTTGGCTGCCACATTATAGCCAGAGAGAATTAAGAAAGAAGAAAACTCATCCTAATGGTCAAAAATCGGGGCTCCTAAAAGGGGACCCTGAGTACCATTGAGCTTCTTGAGTCAAGTATTAGTTTGTGGAGAAAAGAAGTACAGTTTTAGTCACTAAGCACTGCAGTGAGGCCCAGTGAGGAAGCCTAACCCTATTACTACAAACTGTAAGCCTTTAGGCCTAGAGCTATGGTATGGCCTGTAGTTATAGGGCCAGGCCTATTGCCATAGGCTATTACTATAGGATACCTGGTGACATCTTAAAATCATGAACACCAAGGTCATGAATGAAAAATAATGCAGTGATAAAGATTTTATATTAATCATTCTTTACCTCTCAGATCTCTCATTTCGCTGACTTCATCCAACCAAATCCTTATCTTGAGTAAATAACCATTCATAATAACTATATCATGCAGCATGACATAAGTGAGAAATTGTTCAAATATCAAGATAAGTTCAGTTTTAGGGAACATGGGTATATATAAAAGAAAGTGATGTTACAGCATACACATGAAGTGTACAAACATGTTCACATTAACATGTCTGTAGAAGGCCATATGTACAGAATGTGCATGATAATAACTGAATTCATCGATGAAAATAGCAGGAAAAGAGATTTACCAGCTGAATCCTGATTATTTGTGAATTTTAAACTAACAGTGCCATCTAGTGGATGTTTGGAAGTAGTGCAGTGAATTGGTGATAGTCCTGTGGGAAATTCTCAGCAGAAGTCCATCCATCCACTATGTAGACCGCTTATCCTTAGAGGGTCACGGGGGGAGCCAATCCCAGCTGACACTGGGCGAGAGGTGGGGTACACCTTGGATTGGTCGCCAGTCAATCACAGGGCTAACAAATAGAGACAGACAAACATTCACTCTTCAATTTAGAATCATCAATTAACTAACCTTTGAATGGTGGGAGGAAGCAAGATGTGGTTTCTTAAAGCTGCAGTAGGCAATATTATTTCATTATATTTTTGGTTGAAATAACACATTTTGACCATTGCATGTCACTAACAATATTTAATTGAAGGGTTCCTTTAAAAAAAAAAGTGTGTCTGTGAGCGCCCGCCCCATTGTATTTAGTTTTTTTAAAAACTGGACCGGGTCTGAATCAAACAACCAATCAGGGTTAGCCAGCATGTAACTAGCCAATCACAGTGACTCTGTACAAACCTGCGTTTTACGTGTCCTCTCTACTAGGTTCAGAGCCGCGCACGCAGTGTCAAGAGCTATGGCAACTTGTGATAAGGCAACTTATGATAACATTAAATTTCCAATGCCTTCTTTGCCTACAACAGCATATACAACAAAACAATTCAAAAGAAGGAAGACTGAGAGCGAGAGATACAGGAGTGTAAGGGGCTGAAAAGTGATGTGGGGTTGCACTATTCCTTCTTGACAGGTAAGTGCTAATGGTAACCAACATTACAAGGGCAGACTTGCTTCAAATTTATTTACAAAGTGGTCCGATTCCATAAATGAGACGGAAGAAACATTCAGGCAGACGCCTCTATCCTGTGGGAGAGAATCAAATCCAGGATGTTACTACTGCAATGAGTGGGTTCATGTGCAAATTGAGTGAAACCAAATGTAGCAATTAAAGCCAAAAAGGCTTTACTCAGAGGGTTGAAGGCCAAACAACAAAACATTTATCAGTAAGGCTTTGGTAGACAGTGATCTGATATTTATAAAACCAGTTTTTGTGGGTCTTGTTGAGGCTGCAGCTTTCATTAGTAGGCCAATCTGTAGAACTAGCAGTAGATGAAGTATTAATTGGAACAAGATGCCTCATATTATTATTATTATTATTATAGGAAAATTGTTGAGGCCTGCACACGTCGCGGTGTGGGGATACAATTGTGATTACCTGAGACATTTTGTTTTGTAGGACTTTATCAGGTGCTTTATGGGATGATAATTAGATTTCTGTGATTCACACAATTAGGGAAGAAGAACTTATGAGTAATACTATGCGGGAGGGAGACAGTCAATATTATAAACTGGGTTATCAGACTGATAGTCTGCACTGTGAAAGTTTCCCTTGCTGGACATATTCTAAAGATGGCAGCCATCTTATCTGGGTCCAGTTTTAAAACTTGCTGTAATTGGAACCTATGGTGAAAGAGGCTTATGTTGTCTTTATAATCCTTGTATTTTTCTACCAATACACCAATACTGTTTTTTATTCAAAGTAATGAGCATCAGACAACTGTGCCTGACAAATTGGTAAAAATTTGATTATTATAGCTCCAAGAGAACAAATCATGCTTTCAGAAGATAATCTCATAATTGTTAAGATTTCTGTTGGGTGGATCCAAGTGCAGACCGAGGCAACGGTATGCAAGTAAAAAGAGGTCTATTTAACAAGGTGCAGAGAAGGTAATGGTTGGAGCGGGGAGGGACGGAGATTGGACGATGAGAGGGACGTGGCTGGCTGTAGGTCTGGGTAGAGCACGAGTGAGGAATGATTCAGCAGATGCGTAGACCGACAGGCAGTGAGGAAGGCAATTAGACAGGCAGTTAGGCGGGTGGTCAAGCAGGGGCACACTGGAGACAAGAGAACACGGTTAGACGCAGAAAAACACCAATAGGCAAAACACTAGAAAGTATTAACTTCGTAAGGCCGAGAACGCAGACAACCACAGTGGTTGATACAACAATCTGGCGATGAGTGACTGAGAAACCGAGGTAGATATACTGCAGGCTGATGAAGTAGATGGGAGTCAGGTGTGCGCAATCAGGCCAACAGCCAGGTGCGCCAAAGGAACACAGCCACGTCACACTCACACAGACAGGGACAAGGCGGGAAGGGAAACACACAAGGGAAAACAGACCACAACCATGACAATGATTTATATTGCAGACGCACTTGTATTGCAGACAATGATTTTATTTTTTAAATTTTGCCTGAACTTAATATGTAAGACCTGTCTTTGGTATTCTGAATGGCTAATATATTACATTGAGCAATATCTTTTTTGTAGAAATCCTATATAGATTCAGTATTATAGCCTATGTTGGCAGGCAATTACAATCAGAAACACAGAGAAACACACCTACTTTAATTAATATATTTATTAATGTCATAAATTGTACATAAGGAAAAGATATATTTCTCTCTCTCTCACACGGGGTTCTGTTTCATTCCTTCCTGACTGCCAGTGGCAGTAAACAAAGTGGATATGTCTCCTCGCGCTCCGCGTAAACAAAGTCACGTGCGTGAGGTGTAGGCTACCTGTGCGTCCCAGCTATAAATACTATGTGGCAGCCTACGCTCCGCCTCTTTGATCTTCTCGCTGTTAGCTGGTGTTTACCGCTGGTTAATCGCTCCATAGATCCGTGTTTCGGTTCTGTATTCTGCAGGTCCAAGGGAGGTAAGCACATTTTGTGTTAATTGGTGTTTGTCATCCTGCCTGTGACTTATGGTCGGAGTGCAACGTGTTGCCCTCTAAGGCTGTGGTTGACAGGCTATCCTGCCTCTCTTCCTTTTCTTATCAGGAGGTTTTCGAGCGTCCTTGTCTTTGTGCTGGCTTGCTCACCAGCTACACTGACTGTCGTAAACAGTCTGTTGTGTTAGTAAATTCCTCCTATTTTGCTAGATGTCACAGCCACATGCAGTGGTTAGCCCATAGCTCTCGTCTGGCGTTTTCCCAGCTTAGACTGTTGAGTTACCTTAAAGGCTAGCAGCTAGCTTGGCGCCTATAGGTGGGCTTGTTAGCTAGCTGCTGGAATATTGCTGGAAGTTCTAATCACGTTCTGTGGCCAGCCACAGTTCTCGCTTGGATTACCCGGATAGATAGCGATTCAGGTGAACAGGCTAGCAGTGGGTTGAAATAGCCTGACTAACTAGCCACTTGTTTGCTTGGTTGCATTTGTGTACGTCTACTAGAGGTTTTGATTCGCGTCCTGTGGCCTAGTCACAGTTTTCACTCAGATTTCCTAGCCTGACCATCTATCTGACCAGAGGATGCTGGTGTGTACGTCTTGTGGCACTCAACTTCAGGTTGAGGATGGTCACGAGTTGTGCCCCAAGTGTCTGGGTGTGGGCCACCTTAGAGAAGCCCTGTCTGACCCATGCATTAACTGCAGTATTCTACCACTCTCTGTGAGAGAGGAAAGGCTGCGTCAGGTGGAAGGCTTTGGGGATGACCTTCCACCCTCTGGACGGACTCAGAGAAGCTCTGGCTCCCGCAAACAGCAGGGAAAGCGCAGAAGCAGGCCACAGGAGGAGTACAGAAGCCCAACACGCAAGAAGGCGAAGGAGCAAGCTCGACAGGAGATGGAGGCTTTACAGGCTGAAATAGAGCAGCTCATCATGGCAGGGATGCTAGGACCCTAGCCTCCATGCGCAATGCAGGGGACCATGGCCTGAATCACATGCCTCCTGTGGACCAGTGTATTGCTATACTGATCCTCTCACCAGATGAGGCACTAAAGGATAAAGCCCGCTGTCCCAGGCCACAGTGCTGGGTAACTGACAGCCTTCTCTCGAGGGCTTATGATACTGTGGCCCGTATGGCTCGTATCGGAAACTCCCTCTTGGTGCTCCTCCTCACCCAATCTACAATGTTTCAGCCAGAGCGTGAAGGGAGGGAGTTGGCTGATACAAATGATGCAGCACTTCATGCCTTTGGGCTGATGACCAGAGAACTTGGTCGGTTGATGTCCACCCTTGTCGTGACACAACGTCAGGTGTGGCTCGCACAGGCACCTATGTCAGATGACTGTAGGCAAACCCTGCGAAAGCTCCTGGTTGTGCCCGGCCAGTTGTTTGGGCCAGAGGCAGAAAAAGCGTTGGAACGCAGGAGGCAATCGAGCCAGGCTTCGGAAGTCTGGGGTCATCGGGGTAGGGGCATGGGAGTCCTGGCCCAGCACTCCAGGAAGCGGGGTGCACGGGACCCACGTTGCTCACAGCACCTAAACCCAGCACCACAGCCCTGGCAACACAGCCAGGTTGCTGCAGGCAGTTGGCAGGGGCGTGACCAACCCCCCCCCCCCAAGCCCCCAAATAAACCTCAAGGCACATGCTGAGGGCCTTGGGCCGGCGGTGGGCAGATTTTCAATGCAGCACCTGAACTACTGGGTAGCCCATTCCCAAGATGCTTGGGTTTTGAACACAATGTCTCAGGGTTACAGGTTGCAGTTCTGCCGCCGGCCCCCACCACCCTCAGGGGTCAAGGTGACCTCGGTCACAGACCCAGTGAAATCCCAGTTTTTGTCACAGGAAATAACCACACTCCTGGACAAAAAGGCCATTACAGTAGTAGACCCACACACACAGAGCGAGGGGTTTTACTCAGCATATTTTCTCATACCAAAGAAGGACAACTCTTTCAGGCCTATACTAGACCTGAGGAGATTAAATCTGTATCTGAAAATCCTCCCATTTCGGATGCTTCATACAAACGACGTCCTTCAGACTATCAATTCCAGGAGAGTGGTTCACCTCCATAGATCTCAAGGACTTTCATGTTCCTATTCATCCAGAGCACAGAAAGTTCCTTCGCTTTGCCTTCCAAGGTCGGGCATATCAGTTTGCCGTCCTCCCGTTTGGCCTGTCCCTGGCTCCTCGCATTTTCACCAGATGCATGAGGGCAGCCCTAACGTCACTAGGTCTGAGGGGAATAAAGATTCTCCCTTACCTCGACAACTGGCTTGTTTGTGCCCCCTCGTTCTGGGAGGCAGAGCAGGCAACATCCAGGGTCCTCGCTCATATCAAGGCACTGGGCATGTCTGTGAATTGGGAAAAGAGCTCGCTGCATCCATCCTAATGCGGGCTCGCCCGACTGTGGAGCGGGTAGAGAGGATTCAGTGCCTGCTACAGTCTTTCCATCTTGGGGCAAGTCTGACGGTCCAGACATGGCTCAGGCTACTGGGGATGCTGACGGCAGCCTCGGCGATCACACCCTTAGGGCTGCTGCATCTACGTCCCCTGCAGAGATGGTACAACAGTCTCCACATGGACCCACGTTTACACAGGTGGGTCAAGATCAGAGTGACTCGCGAGTCCCTGGTTCATCTCCGTCGGTGGAGGGACCGCACATTTCTGCTGTATGGTCCCTCTTGGCTCCGTCCCAGCGAGGCGAGAGGTGGTGACAACAGATGCCTCACCTCATGGTTGGGGGGCGGTGTGGCAAAGGAGGTCAGTCCAGGGGCTATGGGGCCCTCAGTGGAAAGGACAGCACATCAATGTCCTAGAACTGCGGACGGTCTACTTGGCACTGAAGCACTTTTTGCCTTTTCTCAAGGGCAAACACGTGCTCATTCAGACAGACAACACCTCAGCTGTGTTTCATATCAGCCATCAAGGAGGGACCAGGTCACTGAAGTCCCTAAGGGAAGCCCAGAGGCTGTGGAAATGGGCTCATCCACAATTGGCCTCCTTGAGGGCGATGCACCTTCAGGGCAGGGCAAACAGGGTGGCAGATTACCTCTCACGCCAGAGGCTGCCCCCGGGGGAATGGAGACTGCACCCTCAAGTAGTGCAAATGATTTGGGATCGGTATGGGGAAGCCCAGGTAGACCTGTTTGCCTCAGAGGGTACCACCCATTGTCTTCTGTGGTTCTCCTTGGCAGAGACCAGTGCCCCACTTGGGATGGATGCTCTCGCCAATACCTGGCCGAGCAGTCTTCTTTATGCATTCCCTCCGATCCCCCTGATAGCACTCATGCTTCACAGGGTGAGATTGTCGCATCACAGAGTCCTCCTGGTGGCCCCCAGGTGGCCATCGAGGATATGGTTCTCCACACTTATCAGCCTGTTGGACGGGGATCCTTGGCAGCTTCCAGTAAGGATGGACCTCCTGTCCCAGCTGGACGAGAGGGTTTGGCATCCATCTCAGAGCCGCCTTCAGCTCTGGGTATGGCCATTGAGGGGGATCGGCCACTCCTAATTGACCTTGATCCCTCAATTTGTGAGACCTTACAGAGTGCAAGAGCTCCTTCTACAAGGGTGGTGTATAGAAACTGTTGGGCTGTGTTTTCGTCATGGTGCAGGGACGGGGGGTTAGACCCAGTCTCCTGCCCTTTGCGGGATATACTGCGGTATTTGCAGTATCTTTTCGAAGCCGGCCGGGCTGCTTCAACCTTAAAGGTTCATGTGGCAGCTATATCTGTAAACCATGGGCACATTGATGGAAGGTCAGTTTCTGCAGGGTGCCAGGAGGCTGCGCCCCCCCCCAGGGTAAAGCGTGCTGCAGCATGGGACCTGCCACTGGTCCTACAAGCCCTGAGTGAGTCGCCCTTTAAACCCATGGCAGGGGTGACCCTGAGATATATGTCGAACGGCCTTTCTTCTGGCAATCACGACGACCAAGCATGTGAGTGAGCTTCAGGCACTTTCGATTAGTCCGATGTGCCTTCGGTGGAAGGCAGACGGTTCTGGGGTGACATTGTGGCCAAATATCTCCTTCCTACCAAAGGTCTTGTCCCCCAGTCATGTTAATCAGGCCATAGAGCTAGAGGCATACCATTCTCCCCTATTTGGATCTGAGGTGGAGGAAAGGGCCAATTTGTTGTGTCCAGTTTGGGCGTTGCAGCTGTATATTGCAGCAACGCGGAGCTTTAGGCGCTCGGAGCAGTTGTTTGCGGGAAAGACGAGGGACGGGCACTTTCTAAAAAGAGGCTCTCCCACTGGGTTGTGGAGACAATTAAACAGGCTTATGAGGTAGCAGGTAAGCCTGCCCCCTCAGATGTGATCTGTCATTCTACCAGGGGATGGCCACATTCTGGGCGGCACCTTGCAACTTCTCCAGGTTTTATCGCCTTAACATTGCTTCTGGATCCACACTAGCAGCCGCTATTCTTCCATTAGCAGCTGCAGTAGACCAGTAGGTGGGTGTCTGTTTCCTCGTGACACTGCTGGTATGAGTCATCCACTTTGTTTACTGCCACTGGCAGTCAGGAAGGAATGAAACAGAACGGAAGTTACGAAGGTAACTATGGTTCTGTGAATTCCTGGATGACTGCCAGTCATGCCGGTCACTCGGAACCTTTGTTTGGGCGAGAAGATTCCGAGAGGCCGAGCGTAGGCTGCCATGTGGTATTTATAGCTGGGACGCACAGGTAGCCTACACGTCATGCACGTGACTTTGTTTACATAAGATCTCGACCTGCGCGGAGCGCGAGGAGACATATCCACTTTGTTTACTGCCACTGGCAGTCATTCAGGAATTCACAGAACCATAGTTACCTTCATAACTTCCGTTTGTTTTGATGATAAGGAGAAGTTAACGTGCCTAGCTAACTGTAAATGAGGAGTTATTTTTGTTGATAAAGTTTAGTTTTGAAAGGTTTACTTTGTGCTGTAACGTTAATGCCTTCCGCAGAACTCCTGATGGACTTGTCGCAGTTGTTATTCATTCTCATGGCAAGGTAACGTTATGGACATTAAATTTACAATGATAATGCAGAGAAATTGCGGGAATTTTGCAAAACTGCAAGCTTGACCTGAACTGGAGTACAAATCCCAGACTGAATTACTTTACCTGATCAAAACATGGATTATTCTTTATTTGCTTTACTGAAAGGAAAAGCATGTAAAGGCATGAGGTAAGCTGACAACAAGTGATGTTAACATATAATGACTGATTGCAGGATTCAAGGCGGCAATTTTTGGGTTCGCTAGATGTGGTGAACATGTAACGTTAAGTGCGACTCCTCTGCCTCGAATAACAAATACGTTGGCTGATTGTGTGGTTGGTTAGTGTTCCGTGTTGCTGTCAAGGACGTGGCTAACTTTACTGTTGTGTTGATTTGCCTGGTGATTTATTAAATGGGAATTACGAGTGAAGATGAGCGCTTTTCGTTAATGTGTTGTTTACTTTAACGTTACATTTGATTGGCATGGACTCGCCTGCTTAGCGGTCAGATGTTGGGGTAATATTAATAACTTTGTTATAACGTTAACATTACGTTTGAGCTCTAAATTAGTGTAGCTAACATTAAAACAACGTTTGCTGGTTATAACTTAACTGTTTAACTTACCGATCAATGCTGTTGAGAACTAGCAATCAGCAACTTAGAACTCAGCTGGTCCGTTACTTGGTGGCTAACGGTAAAGTTACCTAGTTTACTAATTTTAAATAAATTTCTCATCTACTCTATACTGACTGGTGGAGTGATGCCAGCCTCACTGGTCTCTTTAGTCCTTTTAGTAAAGCAATTAAATGCTGCACATCCGACAAACATAGTTGCTGCCCATAGATGGTGATTGTAATCAATACCCAGGTAACATGACAGATGGTTATGACGTAATGTCACATCTACTGTTTTACAGTATATTTGAGTCAAATGCTCCGTAGCAGAGGAGTCCAACCATTAGTAAACCAACACTGCCATCTAGTGGAAACAGCAGGATGATCCTCATCCTGTCCTCCTCCCTCTGCTGCTGTGTTATGTAAATCAAATAATGACTGTCTCACAAGGCTTACTTCCTGTTTTCAGTAGGTGGTGCTATGACTATGACTCATATAGATGTCCTCAGACCTGTAAAATTATCCAGCATGAGAAATTTGGAGCGTATTGGATCCTGTACACTCAAGTTACAAGAACTTCCTGTTTCACGGTGGGACATCGAAGTTCAACATCACGTCACGGGCACGCTGTTCAATGACATACCAAGCTTTACGCAACCTTTAAACACAAAGGTCTTTAGATTTTACAGCCCAAATTTGAAGAGGATCTGATTTATTCTCTAGGAGAAGTTCATCAAAGTACGAGGCCTGGAAATGGCAAAAATTTCACTAAAAATTGAAATTGCATTCAAAATAACTGACTTCCTGTGCGTTTTAGGGTATGGCTCCAAGAGGCTTTTTTTAAAGTCTAGACATGACGCATGTGCCACCTGAATTTCATACATTTACGTCAAAAACTGCTTCCTGTTTATGGTGAACAATGCGTTATCATGGCAGTGCCGTTTGATGAAAACTCACAATCTTCACAGTGAAACATCATCAGTGTCTTAAGACTTTACTGCCCAAATGTGAGGATGTTGTGCTCAACCCACTCGGAGTAGCATGTCAGACTATAAAATGTGTCATTTCCTGCTGCCAGTAGGTGGCACTATAACTGTGACTGAAAATTAGCATATAGATGCCTTCAGGCCAGGTGGGGTCATGAAACATGGTAAGTTTGGGGGTCTCTTGGACAATGTACAGTCCACTTATAAACCACTTCCTGTTTCATAGCGAAACACAAATTCCACGCCACACCATGCCACGGGCACACCGTTCAACAAAAACTCAAGCTTTACGCAACTTTTCATCACAAAGGTCTTTAGATGGCACAGCCCAAATTTGAAGTCGATCCAATACATTCTCTAGGAGGAGTTCATTAAAGTACAGAGCCCTCTTCTTTTCTTTTTTAAGTCTGGACATGATACATATGCCTACCAAATTTTGTATGTCTGTCTAGGTGAAACGTGCCGCAGGGGATAGTTCATAAAAAAAATTGTAGGGAGCACTATCGAGCCATTTTGCCACACCCATGCGCGAGATCCATAAAATATCATCAAAATTTTCACCACTTTTGACACATGTGCAAAATTTCATGAGTTTTTGAGCAGTTTTAGCCCCACAAAAATGCAATTCATTTGGACAAATAATAATAATAATAATAATAATTCCTTCAGTTACAATGGGGTCCTTGCACGATTTCGTACTCGGGCCCTAATAAACTTCCCTTTGTACATTTGCAACTACAAATTGTGTTTCTTCTTCTTCGGTTTTTGGAGGCAGTACGCATCCAAAATGTTGTGTTACTGCCTTCTACTGGTTGGAAAATAAAACTTAATTATCCTATCTAATTAACTTTTAAAAAATTCAGTTATTTCCAATGTCTTCTTCAGATGTATCTGTGACACACATCCAACAATGATTAATCCACTTCTTTTTGTCCGACATAACTCCAAATCCATCCTTGCTCCCAATAGGGCTGGGCGATATTGCCAAACATTTTTTTTTCCGTATTAGTTGATATCAATCGCTCTGTTATTCCTGGCTTCTGATTGGCTCTTTTATTCCTGGCTCCTGATTGGCTCTTTTATTTCGCAACGTGATTGGCTCTTTTATTCCTGCGACGTGATTGGCTCTTTTATTCCCGGCTTCTATTTTGGCTCATTTAATCCTGCAATGTGATTGGCTCTTTTATTCGTGCAACGTGATTGGCTAATTTAATCCTGTCTTCTGATTGGCTCTGTTCAATCTTGGTTTCTGATTGGCTATTTTATTCCTGGCTTCCGATTGGCTCTTTTAATCCTGGCTGTGATTGGCTCTTTCAATCCTGGCTTTTAATTGCCTCTTATAATGGTTTTATTTGAATGGTTCTTATAGTTTTCTCTGTTCAAATTTATTATAAAAACAGACAAAGAAGAAATGAGAAAACCCTACATCTGGCTCAGAAAATCATACTAGAAATAAAGTTAACACAAAGATAACATGGCCACTGTGGTATATAGCTAGTAACTACTTTCAAATGAATTTGACTCTCAATATTACAAAATAGATAATTTGTCAACAAAGTGAATGTGATTTTAGTCATTAGTGTCAATGCATTTTGATTTAAGATAATACAGACACCAAATACTACTTTTTGTCTCCATCTGGTGGTTAAACTCCACTGTAACAGGATGACCCTTCACTTTCAGGTCAAATTGAACAGGTGATGCTCTGCTCTCTCTGAGTTTGCACTCAGGGGATTCAGACTGCCAAATGTGATCATGAGCATTACGAGCATGAGAAAACCTATTGCTGTTTTTAAATGAAGATACACAATTCCTCTTGCTGCTCAAATCATCTGTTATGCTCACAATTCTGCCCTCCCTCATGCACAAATCTAGTTCTGCTCTTACATATCAAATGCCTGTGCACTCTCAAAGGTTGACTTGCAGACTGAGGGAAATTTGCTTTGTGCTTTCTCAAATCTTTTGTTGTCAGTATACTTCCATATCTGCGAGTGGAGCAACTGCGTGAAGCAGGCCAAGCTCCCCGAGGTTCTAGTAAGGCCTGCATCCTTTCTTATTGTTGGTAATCAAGGCATTTAGTGTATATTTAGGACTGTTAGTAGGTGGTACAACTGAAAGGCTGAGTGGTAATTAAATCCCCTAGACTGAACAACAAACCTTTTTACCAGTACTCCATGTGCCGTGACAGTATCATGGTTAATGGATTTGTGGACATGTGGAGGATTTTTTTCCCCATCAGTATCCTGACTCAGTGGCTTGTATCCACACCTGAAAATTAAAATGTCACTCTGTGCTAAAAAAGAGGTCCCATTATTTGTTAAAACTAGGCAAGAGGACCCCAGAAGCAGAACACAAAAACAAACGGGTGAGAGTTGATGCAGAGTTTATTTCCACACAGAAATGAGGGCAAAGCAGTCACGTTAGCCAGGGAAAGGCTGTAGTCAGGGGGAAATCCTGGTGGAGCGGGACGAGGCCAGACAGGTGGACCGAGCTGGAGAGTGGACTGGGCTGGATGAGGTGGGACCGAGCAGAGTGGCAGCGTGGAAAAGGAAAGCGAGCTGGGTAGACGGATCTCTGGGCAGATGGATGGCCTGAAGCACAGGGAGACAGAGGTCAGTATCACAGAAAACACTGGAGAACTTTAATCAACAAAGCGGCCACCACAGTGGGAAAACGGAACGATCTGGCGGAGACTGGAGAGTAGCACCAGGTATTTGAACACTGCTGGGATGATTATTGACGAGCCACAGCTGCTCCGAGGATTGGCGGGAAGGGAGACTGCCGTCCTGCCCAGGCATAGACATACAACACAAGACAAGACAAACAGGAACACAGGGAGGGGGGAAAACCAGGAGAACATAGGGAAGGTGGAGGGGAACAACCCTAATCCTAACATTATTATTGTTGTTGTTGTTTAGGTTCTCCATTAAATGCTCTGGCAAGCCAAGGGCAGCAGTGATAGGGACATGAGAGAGAAATTTAAACTTGTTAACCAAACAAACTGAGACACTTTGTTCAAAGCAGCTGTTTAATGTTGAGATAGACACAAAGCTTCTGCTGCACTAACCCTCCTTCCTTTCTGTTCTATTCTGTGTTTCTCCCACACACAGCACTTGTCTGTTTCTTCTCTTCTGTGTTTTTGTTCTTTTCCGTTTGGGTTAGAGTTGTGCTCAGAGCTCCTCCTCATCAGATTCATTAAGCTTCGCTTTCCTCTCTTCCTCTCTCTGTTTGCCACTTTTTCTCCCTAATTTCTTCTTCCTATTCTCCATTCCTCCACTTGTTTAGAAAAGCAAGACTTTTTGGCAGATGCTGTGTATGTTCTGTGTTTGAGGAAAAAAAGAATGACCTGAGGAGGGAAAGACGGGACAACAACCTAAGAAAGGAACCAAGGACTGTAGCAGAGTGGAACAGAAACAAAGGGGAAAGCCAGACATTTTTCATTGCCAGAGGAAAAATACTGGACTAACAGAAAAACTAAGATCCCTCTTCTTTGTAAAGAACTTTTTGTATGGAAACAAATCAAACACTAACTGTGGTTTATTTTTGCAAGACTGTGAATGTATTAAAGCTACTGAATAAAACAAGGTCCTGGCATGTTGGCATCAGGTTCTTCTTGCTGTTGTTGTGTTCTGACACACAGCTGGCCTACACATGCATTAAAGACTCCACATGCAAAATAATTCCACTTGGTATCATACATGTCTAAACGCATACACCCAATTCTACAGCTGTAGGACAAACCTTTCCCAGATGTCAGACCTTGAATGCCCTGTACTTCCACTCTGGGGGAGATAGCTTTAGGAAAAGCAAAAACAAACAGCAGCAACAAACTATGATGCAGTTTGATGTCTGTGTAATAACCTGATTTACATCAGTTATTTTGTATTTGCTCTCATCTTGGATTATTGCCAAATTATTGATTTGATGCATAACTCTTAGTCAGTGTTGTTAATGTGCATTAGATTTATTGAAATGTTTCATGCATCTATAATAAGATTCATATAACTGTTCATATATTACTCTGTTAACAGTGATTCAGTAATTTACAGTTAATACATATATTTTTTTCAAGATGTTTCAAGGCGGTTCAGTACCTAAAAAGCTTAATAATTCTTGTTTACGTTATAGAATTAATGACCTGGAAGACTTTGATTTCCTGTTGACCTCTGAGTAATCAGAGAGAAAAAATGGTGTGGAGGACAGAGTCAAACGTGTATGAGTCGTTACAGACTATAAAGTGTTTGTTGTGTATTTATTTTGTATTGGACTTTTACCTTTTTGCTGGTTAACACTTGCTGGTGAATGCGATCTGACGTGTGTGAGTTTGGGACTGTTTACTATCGAGATCTGGGTGAAGTGAGCTAGCTAGGTTAGCTAAACTGCCGCCATTGTCTGGAAAACGTTGGGTTGTTTTTTTTCCTTTGCCTGCACGGACGTAGAGACTGTGTTCGGGAGAAGCTTCAGCTGTCGTCGCAGATGTTTTGCCCAGCGCTGAGGACGTTCTGCTGTCGACAAGGGTGTGGTTCCTGCTGTTCATCGCTGCTGTGCTGCTGCAGACTGAGACGGGTCTGGTGAGAGTGATTTCTACAGTAGGAGCTGTTCTCATTCTACACAGAGGAGGTACTGCTGTTCTGTTTCTTCATGAGCTCCGACGTTAAGCGCGCCAACGAACCTTAATGCAAGCTTCCTTAAAAGAACAAACTAAAACAAAAAGTGCACTTCAGGTTAACACAGACTAAAGACTAAAACTTGACCGGGTCTTTCTATTTTATTTCATTTTTTATTTTCCATATTGGGGTTTCCCGCATTTTGATTGAATTTTGCATTCCGTTAATACAAATTGAAACTGAGATACTGTGTGTGTGTGTGTGTGTGTGTGTGTGTGTGTGTGTTTGTTTGCTTCTCATATGCTGTGACTAAATAAGCTGATTTGTACATTTTTGCAGTGACATTATATTGGGTTCTTAAAACCAGAATTAATCCCTTAGCCTCTGATTGGTTATTAGAGAGTGAGAGTCATAGTCTACCCTAGACAAGTTTATAATACAGTGAGATGTCTCTTTCACCATTTTACCATGTATTGACTGGACTGAATCCTTGGTAGGGTTTGAGATGGTTTGGACGTGCTCAGGTGAACGTATTGTCTCATTTCCGGTTACCGGTGTTTCTGTGTTAGTGGTTGCAAAGTTCGCTGCTCCAGCTAAACCCAGTTAATTTTGATATTTTCTTTACTATAGCGGTTAATTACCCGCTATACATTTAAGGATACACTAGCTCTGTTTAAGCACTCATATCTGTCTCCTGTTAGCGACTTTCCGCTAATCCCACAGTTGTTTACACGCTAGTTAGTTGCTACTTTAGCTCAGTTAGCGATGGCGTCTCTCTCTCCTTCTCCCTCTCCTGCTCTCTCTTGCTCGGTGTGTCAGATGTTTAGTTACTCCTCTGCCTCCTTTAGCGATAATGGTACGTGTAACAAATGTAGTTTATTCACCGCCTTGGAGGCGAGGCTCAGTGAGTTAGAGTCGCGGCTCTGCACCATGGAGAGTCTGTCAGCCGTAGCTAGCCAGCCCCCAGCCGGTGCGAGCCGACCAGAGGCAGCTTCTGCTAGCCGTCTCCCGGCAACTCCCGAGCAGCCGGGAAGCCAGGGAGGCTGGGTGACTGTCCGAAAGAAGCATAGCCCTAAACCAAAGCCCACGGTTCACCACCGACCCGTTCACGTTTCTAACAAGTTCTCTCCACTCAGCGACACACCCGCTGAGAAACCAACTATGATTATTGGCAGCTCCATTTTGCGAAAACGTAAAATTAGCGACACCAGCGAACTTAATCAAATGCATCCCAGGGGCCAGAGTGGGCGACGTTCAATCCTATTTAAAACTGCTGGCTAAGGATAAGCGTAAATATGCTAAGATTGTTATTCACGTCGGCGGTAATGACAGCCGATTGCGCCAATCGGAGGTCACGAAAATTAATGTGGAGTCGGTGTGTACATATGCAAAGACAATGTCGGACTCCGTAGTTTTCTCTGGGCCCCTAGCTAATCTTACTAGCGATGACATGTATAACCGCATGTCATCATTCAACTGCTGATTGTCGAGGTGGTGTCCAGGTAATGATGTGGGCTTTGTAGATAATTGGCGGACTTTCTGGAGAAGACCTGGTCTGATTAGGAGAGATGGCATTCATCCCACTTTGGATGGAGCCGCTCTCCTATCTAGAAATCTGGCCGAATTTATTAGTGGCCCAAAGCCATGACAACTCAAAAGTTCAGACCATAGACTTAATACAGTCTGTGGTCCAGACCAGGAGGCAGAGTTGCAGTCCTACATGCTTCTCTGCGCTTCCATTAGAGCAGTTACCCACCCTAAACTCCACAGAGAGGTTGTCTGCCCCCAGACCACTTAAATTATTTAAATCCAAAGTAAACAGAAGAGGAGTTACACATAAAAACCTAATAAAAAGTAAAACCACCACTGCAACAGTACAGCAAAATAGGAGAATTAAATGTGGACTCTTAAACATCAGATCTCTGTCATCTAAAGCTGTTCTAGTAAACGATCTAATATCAGATCATAATATTGATTTATTTTGTCTTACTGAAACCTGGCTGTGTCAAGGTGAATATGTTAGCCTAAATGAATCCACTCCCCCCACTCACATTAATACTCACATTCCTCGAGGCTCAGGCGAGGAGGTGGTGCAGCCATCTTGACTCAAGCCTATTAATCAAGCCCGAGCGAGAACTAAATTGCCTTCGTTAGAAGCCTTGTTCTTAGCCTTTCACGCAACCTGGAAAGCCAATTCTATTTGTTATAGTGTACCGAGCTCCTGGACCGTATTCTGCAATTTTTATCTGAATTCTCCAGAGTTCTTATCAGGTTTAGTCCTTAAAGCGGATGAAATAATTATTGTAGGTGATTTTAATATTCATGTGGATGTGAAATGATAGCCTTGGTGCTCGTTTTGTCTCATTACTAGATTCGATTGGCTTCTGTCAGAGTGTACATAAACCCACTCACTGTTTAACCACCGACCTTGTTCTTGTTTATGGGATTGAGAATTGAACATCTATAGTCTTTCCACAGAATTCTTTTTATCAGACCATTTTTTATTAACTTTTGAATTCCTATTACTGGACTACACGCCATTAGGCAAACATTCCTACACTAGATGTCTATCTGATAGTGCTGTAGCTAAATTTAAGGAAGTGATTCCATCGGCATTAAATTCAGTTCCATGTCTCAATGTAACAGATGACTCCTATGCTAACTTTAGTCCCTCCCAAATTGATCATCTTGTTGATGGTGCTGCAGGCTCACTACGAGTGACACTCGACTCTATCGCCCCTCTAAAAAAGAAGATAATAAAACAGAGGAGGTTAGCTCCATGGTATAACCCGCAAACCCGCAAATTAAAACAAACATCGCGAAAACTTGAAAGGAATTGGCGTTCCACCAATCTGGAAGAATCACGTTTAGCCTGGCAAGATAGTCTTAAAATTTATAGGAAGGCCCTCCGTAATGCAAGAGCAGCTTACTACTCATCATTAATAGAGGAAAATAAGAACAACCCCAGGTTTCTGTTCAGCACTGTAGCCAGGCTGACAGAGTCACAGCTCTGTTGAGCCATGTATTCCTATAGACCTCAGTAGTAATGACTTCATGAGCTTCTTTAAAGAAAAAATTCTAACTATTAGAGAAAAAATTCAGCACCTCCTGCCCTCAGTTGGTACTGACTTATCTTCAAACACAGGAACCTTAGAAACAACTGTAAAACCTGTACATTTAGACTGCTTTTCTCCCATCAACCGTAATCAACTAACTTCCATGATTTCCTCATCGAAGCCATCAACGTGTCTTTTAGACCCCGTCCCAACTAGGCTGCTTAAAGAAATTTTACCCTTAGTTAGCACTTATGTACTAGATATGATCAATCTGTCCTTATTTAAAGGCTGTGTGCCACAGTCCTTTAAAGTAGCTGTAATTCAGCCTCTTCTTAAAAAGCCCACTCTTGATCCAGGGATTTTGTCAAATTATAGACCTATATCTAACCCTCCTTTTCTCTCTAAGGTCCTTGAGAAACGGTAAAAGCCAATCGGTTGTGTGACTTTCTACACAACCAACAAAGCTGTTTGAGGATTTTCAGTCAGGATTTAGGAATTGCATCATAACACAGGGTGGCACTGGTGAAGTTACAAATGACCTTCTAATTGCATCAGACAAAAGGACTTGATACTCTGTACTTGTCTTACTAGATCTTAGTGCTGCATTCGATACCATTGACCATCACATTCTATTACAGAGACTAGAACATTTTATTGGCATTAAAGGTACTGCACTAAGCTGGTTTTTAAATCCTAATTATCAGATCGATATCAGTTTGTACGTTAATGATGAATCCTCTATGCGCCAAAGTTAGTCCGCGAGTTCCACAAGGTTCTGTGCTTGGACCAATTCTATTTACCTTGTATATGCTTCCTTTAGGCAATATTATTAGGAAGCACTCCATAAATTTTCATTGTTATGCAGATGATGCAATTGTATTTGCTCGATCAAGCCAGATGAAACCAATCCAATTATTAAACTTCAGGCATGCCTTGGGACATAAGGCCTGAGATGACCTGCAATTTTCTGATGTTAAACTCAGACAAAGAGCCGAAGTTATTGTACTTGGCCCCGAACACCTTGAAACATTATCTAAAGATATAGTTTCTCTAGATGGCATTGCCCGGCCTCCGAGCCGTGAGGTCTTGGAGTTATCTTTGATCAGGATATGTCCTTTAACTCCCACATAAAACAAACTTCAAGAACTGCCTTTTTTCATTTACGTAACATTGCAAAAATCAGGCACATCCTGTCTCAAAAGATGCAGAAAAACTAGTCCATGCATTTGTTACATCTAGGCTGGATTATTGCAACTCTCTACTATCAGGCTGCCCCAATAAGTCCCTTAAGACTCTCCAGCTGATTCAGAATGCTGCGGCACGTTTACTGACAAGAACCAGAAAAAGAGAACATATTTCTCCAATATTAGCTTCTCTACACTGGCTCCCTGTAAAATCCAGAATAGAATTTAAAATCCTTCTCCTCACCTTCAAAGCCCTAAATGGTCGGGCACCATCATATCTTAAAGAGCTCATAGTACCCTATTACCCCACTAGAGCACTGCGCTCCCAGAATGCAGGGTTCCTTGTGGTTCCTAGAGTCTCTAAAAGTAGAATGGGAGCCAGGGCCTTCAGCTATCAAGCTCCTCTCCTGTGGAACCAGGTCCCAGTTTGTGTACGGGAGGCGGACAACCTCCTCACATTTAAGAGTAGGCTTAAGACTTTCCTCTTTGATAAAGCTTATAGTAGGGCTGACTCAGGTGACCCCTGAGCCACCCCTTAGTTATGCTGCTATAGGCCTAGACTGCCGGGGACTTCCTATGATGCACTGAGCTCCTTTCTCCTCCTCTTCCTCTCCATCTGTACGCCCTCATATCCCATCAATGCTTGTTATTAATTCAACTTCTTCCAGTAGTTGTGTGCTTTCTCTCCTCTCTCTCTCTCCCTCCCCTTCTGTTGCTTTCTGCAGGTGTTTCTGCCTCTGGAGCTGTGGAGTCTGGGTCTGTGGTTGCTGCCGCCTGCTGCCCCCGTGCTCCTGCTCTGCACCAGCTGATGCTATTGCTGTTGTTGCTGTTGTTATTAGTATTACTATTATAATGTTGCTCTTAGTGTTGTTTCTGTTGGTGTTAACATCAATGCCATTACCATATCTATGCTGTATTGAGCTGCTGTATGTTCTCTTTCCTCCTGCTCTCTCTCTCCCGCTCCCCCCTTCCCCTTCAACCCAACCGGTCGAGGCAGATGACCGCCCACCTTGAGCCTGGTTCTGCTCGAGGTTTCTACCTGTTAAAAGGGAGTTTTTCCTTGCCACTGTCGCATAGTGCTTGCTCATGGTGGGAACTGTTGGGTCTCTGTAAATATAAAGAGTCGGTCTAGACCTGCTCTATTCGAAAAAGTGCCCTGAGATAACTTTGTTATGATATGGCGCTATATAAATAAAACTGAATTGAATTGAATTAATGTAACTGGAAAATGACAGCCTCATGGTATATTTGCTATGACTAAACAAACAACGGGATACACAGGATGGTAGTTTCTTACAGGATTGTGCATGTGTGTTTCTGACTTAGGCTACCTTCTGGGACACATTTCAGACTAAAAACCAGTTAATTGGGGATGGCTTGACAAAAGTCATGTCCCCAATTGTGAAATGCTGATTTTTGGGTCCGTGGTTAAGGGTAGGTTTAGGGTAAGGTTAGAGTTAGGGTAAATCTCCAGGAAATGAATGTAAGTCTAGGTAATGTCCCCAAAAGTGACCTAAGTCAACATGTGTGTGTGTGTGTGTGTGTGTGCGTGTTTAGAGGTGTTATGGGAGCGGACGGGGAGAAGGAGGGGCTCCTGGCGTCAGCGGGAAGAGCGGCAGCAAGAGGTGGAAGAGACGGTCACACGACTACCGCTATTTACTACCCGGCTATTGTGCGAAAATGTCCACGATTCAAACACTGAGAGCTTTTGTTAACCAGCGACTGACTGCGGCTGTGGAAGAGATCTTCGGCCTGCTGGAAACGACCATCTCAAACTACGAAGAAGAGATTGATCGCCAGCGTAGGCTACTGGAGGATGGTATCAAGCCTGACATCCACATAAACACAGCAGGTCCGTGAATGGTTTATTCACTGGTTTCATGAGAGTGACAGATTCAACCCTTTTACATTGCTCTACTGAATAGCAGAAACAAAGTATGTCAGTCTGTCAGCAAAATTATGTTAGCCTCCCGCAGCTGCGTTAAATTAAACCAGATGAAAGCCGGAAGTTGATCGATGTAGACCTTCATAATAAAAGCGCAAAGTAAGACGTTCAAATAATGCAAAAAAGGACTGAATTATATTGATAGATTAATGTGTAAAAAGTTACTTGTCAAATAGAACAGCTTTACAGACCCTGGTAAAGCTAAAACAATTAACTGGCAACTATTTTTATACGCAATGTCTAAGTACTATTTTTAAGGAATAAATGCCTATGATATGTATGATAGTTGCTCATCAACCTATATTAGCTGTTTGTCTGTATTTCTGTTTTACCTCCAGATGTCCGAAAACTGATTGTCAGAAAAGAAGAGCAGCAAGAGTGGAGCCTCAGTGTGGACCAGGAAGACCCAGAGCCCCCACGCATTAAAGAGGAACAGGAGGAACTCTGGAGCAGTCAGGAGGGAGAGCAGCTTCGAGGACAGGAGGAGGATGATACCACGAGGTTCCCATTCACTGCTGTCTCTGTGAAGAGTGAAGATGATGAGGAGAAAGCTCAGACCCCACAGCTTCATCAAAGGCACACTGAGAAGAGCAGAGAGGCAGAGCCTCCAGCCTGCAGCTCAGCTGAACAGATGGAAACAGAAACTGACAGCAGTCATCAGCTGCTATCTTTATACTGTTGTGAATCAGAGACTGAGGATAGTAATGATGATTGGAGGGAGACAAGAGAACAAGAGTCAGGTTCAGACACACTGAAAAATGAGAGCACTGTGAATCATAATAAATCCCACATTCACGAGAGGCCATTCAGTTGCACAGTTTGTGATAAAAGATTTGGCTGCAAAGGAAATCTGCACGCCCACATGAGAAGCCATACAGGGGAAAAGCCTTTCACCTGCACCGTTTGTAACAAAAGTTTTAGTGCAAAGGTCAATCTAAAGACACATATGAGAAGTCATACTGGGGAGAAACCATTCAGCTGCTCACTGTGTAACAAAAGTTTTAGTCAGAAGAAGACATTAGTTATACACTTGAGAAGTCATACAGGGGAGAGACCATTTAGTTGCTCATTCTGTGGAAAACGTTTTAGTGAAAAGGGAACTTTGAAGAGACACACTAGAGTTCATACAGGAGAGAAACCATACAGTTGCAGTGTTTGTGGACGGAATTTTAGTTTGCTGTCACATGTTAAAAGCCATAAGTGTGCTTGTGCGAGCAGCAACAAGTGAAGCTGCCTGGTTTGTGTTTTCAAAATGATATTTGGGTTAAGCTGCGTTCAGACCACAAATGGCACTGTGTTTTAAAATATAACAAAACATGCGGCTGCGTTATGGGTGTGTTGCGTCAGCTACTGGTGAGACAATGTGCTATGCAGGAAGTCTTTGAGTTTGAAGGCTTATCAGATGCCAAAACACTGCACAGTGTTTTAGAATACTATAAGATAAGATTTTACAACTCTGGAAATGATCATGGTGGCAATCATGTTATGCTCCATCTCAACAATCATAAGGTAAACATTAGAATTATAGCATTAATTTTACAAATGAATCTACCAGAAACATGCACTTGCAGGTATTTGAGTGGCCAACACAGTGCGTTGCTGGATGACGTTACATTGGGGCAAAAGTTGAGCTAGTAAAAACTAACACTAGTAAAGACTCCCTGCAGCTGTCTGCTTAAAGATGAAAGGGTAGTCTATTCTGTTTGGGATGAACCCATTAATTTTCACCACCGCAGGTATTGCATTGCCAGCTAAGAATGTGTGTGGGGTTTCTATCACGGAGCAAACAACAACAAAATATAATAAATGTAATGTATATTGTTGCTCTCGTTTGTGCACATGAAAAGTGGCAGAAGTGGTTATGTGAAGAATTCCTGCCTACATTCTCACCTCTGCACACCTGGCCAATCACTAGATAGTATAGAGTGGATGTGATTGTTGGATTGTCAGTTTGGTAAAGTAACAAAAATAAGTGGTTGCAGCCCCCCTTGTCCTGACGTCCGACCAGCATTTGTTTTATACAAACATACAGTATACATGTGCAGGCATTCTCTTTGCAAAGGAAAGTGTGCCCCATTGTCTGCTTTGCTCTGCTTTATAACAGACATGTTGCCATAGTAGTGGTATAACCATATAGAGACAGTTCTATTCAGAACTAGCCTCTACAGTAAATTAACACATGCTCAACAACATTGTTGTTCCCTGTAAACAACTACTCATGTCGACACAACAAACAATTCAACCAAATGAAGTAGAACTAGAGTTACAACTGCGATCGCTAATTACTCTGTAACACTGCGTCAATTGGCAATAAATTATCATTGACCTACAATGCAACATGTTTACAGATGGAAAACACATTCTATAATATTTTTACGCTCAACACACATCATGGTGATGGCGGCGTGTGCAGATGCAACAGCCAGTAGCTCCTTCAAACGTCACTACATTTTTGTTTTAATTTGTTATTTTTTTCGCCTTCATTGCTGAAGCATGTATTACCTCACCATCAAAGGAAGCGAAGGGATTGGATTAAGTGCAGCGGACCCTGGGACGATCACTGCCCATGGCATCTTGCCCACCCAGCCAGATTGCCACCGGACCAAGTGCTGCTGCGGGCGGTGCGACTGCCCCAGGAAGAGGGGGAACAGAGCCGGAAAAAGAGCTAAACTAACCCAGCTTGGACCTAAGGCTGCTGCACTAACCAGCCTACTCCTGGCTAATGTCCGGTCGCAGGAAAATGGAATGAATGAACCCAGCAACTGGAAATCAGAGACTGTTGTGCCCACATCATTACAGAGACCTGGCTCCACCACAACATCCCGGATCAAGCTATTGCACTCGACAGGCGGACCGCGTTCCATACCGACAGAACACAGGAATGCTTAGTGCTCAAATGTAGTCACAGTTGATAGACAATGTTTCCCAGATGTCGAGTTTTATGTTAAGATGCCAACCATATTATCAACACTATCTTGTTGCTGCTGTTTACATTCCCCCAGACGCAAATTCAGAAACATGCACTACAGAATTATTGCTTTCTGGGTGTATACATGCATGTAAACAGCTGTATATATTGTTTTATTTTTTGTTTATTCTATTATAAATTAAATATTTGTTAGTCATGTTTGTGTGACATCAGAGCAAGTCAGACAGAAATCTAACTGGCATGTATTGTGCAGTGATTACCAGTGATCAATTCTGCGCAAGCCTGGCTCATCTTGAATGACCCCACAGATGATGCATTTAAAGAACAGTGGCTACAGTGGCACTTCATTCGATCCTGGTCACAGTTGCTTATTTGGCGAATACGCTGTGTCCCAATCCAGCCCCTGAAGTACGCCTTTGTTCAGCAAATTTGGAATAACAGTCCAATAAGTCTGCCTCACCTCTCCTTTTTTCTGTTTTTCTCTCTTTTTGCTTTTGACACCAAAACATTACAGTAACAATGAACAGCATATGCCTTAGGTTTTTGGGTAGACTACGAAGAACCCTCTTGGGGTGAAAGGGATTATTCTCCCCTTATTGTTTCATTTCAGCAATAAATCAGTGTTAAAAGTTGAGTGTGAAAGTTCATTCTTGACTTGGGAAATAGCAGTTTGACAAAATAATCTCAACTCATGGAGTTTGCTCAGCTGTCTAACCAAGCAAACTCCATCCACAGAAGACGTGAGGTGCAGTTGAAAGCTCCAGAAAAAGCTAGGAAGAGGACACTGATTAAATATTATTTTGACAGTTACTATGTATCATGACATTGACATATTTGAAATGTTTACTTTTTACTTCTGTCATTCTCTAGATGAATGAAAATGTTCACAAGATGAACGTCACTTGGTGATGCTACTGAATAAGGTGCAATGATTTAGTAGAAACAGCATTGGAATTCATTCTTGATGTTTTAACCTGGAAAGCATATGAAAGAGGGGTTGATAAGTGAATGGTATTATAAACTATTACTGCATAATGCAATACAATGTAGTAAAAAATTGTACAATTAAAGCATTCTTCATTGGAGTCCTTGTAATATTTACTGAAATAGAAAGTACTTTTATTCATCATGTTATTACAGTGTAAGTACATTTGTATGTGAAGTGTTGTGTAGTAGGTACTTTTGTCATTCACTTATTTTAATTCTGTTTTGTTTGTTTTTTTAAACCTTAAAGGGTTGATTTACCCAAATTGCAAAAGTTACACTTAAGCTACTCTAGAACTACTCTATCTAGCTAGTTACTTAATATATCTCATAGGAACTATTTCTTTAGTACGATTTCTAAGGAAGAATTTGTGGATTAACCAGAGCAATGGGGTCACTGTTTCTTAACAGATGTTGCAGATTTTTTGTAAATGTTATTCTTCAATGCTGCGACTGCTACAAACTAAATTTGATTCACCTCCATTGTATTGCATTGGAGTTAGAAATGTCAGACTGATATTCTAAAACCTGGACAAATAAAACCAAAACTATTTGAGGGTGACTGTATTTTCGAGGTTGATTATGGATTAGTGATGTGATTTTCCGGATTAATCCGGAATTCCGGATTTTCCGACCTGAAAATGTGACCCACATAAATCATGCAGATCCGTAAAACCAGCATACACCAGCCTAGCTGATGACCAGCATATGTTGTGTTTTGGTGCTGGTCATGCTGGTGAGGATGACCTGGTGAGCATGACCAGCATGACCGTGCTGGGCATAAGCTGGTGATGGGATGCTGGTGACCAGCATGGGATGCTGTGATGTGGGGGATGCAGGTATATGCTGGACAACCACATTGAATGTTATGATGATTGAAGCCAGTTCACACAAATATTACAGTGCCTTTTTGTGTCATGTATGCTAACTAAATAAAGACAATGTAAGGTTTTTATAACAGTTCATTTAATAAAGAAGCATAATACATAGTAACACAGTAACAACATTATTTAACAAACAAGCAAACAACAAATAACAATAAAAGACTTACACATGAACAACAACTTACCAGAACAATTGTATTTAATTTGAAGATTAACTGAATTAGCTGAAATGACTGAAAAAACAACACTTGGGAAAAAAAGACCATCACATTCTCACTTAAGTTCTTTTTCCTTTGTTTGTTTATGTCCATGATTTTCTCAGTGATATATCTCCCAGCCTTTCCCCATCTGGCCTGCAACTCTGTCTCCACCACGTTTTTCTTGCTAATCCATTCCTTGAAGCAGACTGAAAAGAAATGTACAAATAAACAGTAGCTGAGTATCAATATTTTTATTCATCCACATGAGCATGACCAGGACTACAAGGGAAATATGATACATTGGTTTAATTGTTACGTGTGTGTGTATGTATTTGTAAAAGTGAATAATTCTTAATCTTTTACTTAAGTCTAAATTTCCACTTTAAATGGTTTGATAAATAGGTTTCTGCAGAAAACAGTAACCCAGTTTCTTTATTGCATGTGAATGCAGTGACATTTCTGTCACACAAGAACAAAGAAAATTCCAATAGTCCATATCAAATAACCCAGTCCATGTTTCAAGTTTCTGTGGGCTCAAAGCTGCCTGGTGGTTTTGGTGGTGGGGCACTCTTCCTGTTAGGCTTCTTTTCCCTAAAGTTTTTGTGCCCCACATTGCCACCGCCAACTCCTTCACAAACAAGGAATCACGTGAGTTCCTTGTTATCCTGGACCAGGCCTCTTTGCAAATATGGATTCCTTCTCCCAAGCGAATCTTAGAAAAATTCAAAACAATAATCAAGGTATTAGACTGGACATTTACAAACGTTGCAAACACTTGAAGTGTGGTTGAGGTTCTTACATTAACCAAAACACACAGATGCAGTGATCTTGTTTAGTTTACCTGTTATGGTTTTCAAGCTATGCATGTAGTGACAACATATATTGCAAACGGGACAAATATTGTACCTCATCTCCTTTTGCAGATTCAGAAGGTTTGTGGGGAATAAAATTAGATGGAATTAATGAACACTGGACACTAACTGTATGACAATAATTGAGTTAACAAAGATCACTGGAAGTATAATACCAAGTGTAATTGTATAACGTAGTATTAATGAGCACCTAGTATTAAAGAGCACCAGCATGTTATAAACAGATGAAGAGACATCGAGCATGATTAGCTGCAGAATAGATGCATTAGTTATCACATGCCTACATGAGCAAGAGTACGAATGACCTAAGGGAAAACCCCTATGAAAAGGTCCAATGTAAGGATAGGCGGTAATAAAACTAAAAGACTTGAGGAAAACATCAGATGACTGTTAAACTATGAATAAAGCATGTGTGATGAACTAAAGGACATGAGAAAAACATCATATGACTTAAACTATGAATAAAGCATGTAGAAAACAGCAGATGTTTAACCCACCCTTAGGGGAAATGGAAGATACCAAGGAGGACACTGAAAGCACATGTTTTTAAAAAAATAGACTCAACATTGTGGTCAGACACCATTAACTATGGACCAAAGAGGATGAGCCCTTAGGACTTGGAAAACACCTAGCAGATGACACGATTGTTTATTGTGAACCAAGTACATCAGATGACTTGAAGTGATGACCACTGGAGAAATGACACCATTGTTTCTCAAACACAGGAGAATGGATAAAAAAAGAAAAATAATGGTGTCTAATCAAAGTGGCAATTCAAGGCCAGGAGGAGGTACTAAAGTTGTAAAACCACAGAAGGGGGGGTTCCAGAAAGAGTATAAAAGGCAGGAGCTGTGCATTGAGAGATCAGTGCTTCCATGGAAGGACTCATGTTTGCTGTACTGCTTGCTTTGCTTGAACAGTAAACTTTGCTCACATCTGAACTCTTTTTGACTCAGTGTTTTATTGGTGACTGTTATTCTCTACAGTGTGGTGAAGATCCTGAAGACATCCGGCCCAGCTTCTTGATTTTTCCTCCACATTACATTGGCGAGCCAGCCAGGAGAGGCCGTGGGGCCTGGGGCTTGGACGAGGCCACTGCAGCTCTGACAACGGGGGCGCCCCATAATACCGGTAAGCAGAGCCACTTTTTAATTCTGCATACACTTGTTGTTTTGAGCACAGTGTGTCATCGCCCAGGTCACAGACGATGCGTTGCCTCTCCTCCAAAGATCCTAGATTTAAAGTAAGAGTTCTGATGTGAGTTGTGTGTTGACTGACTTAACTGACCGGACAGTGACTGTATGTTGCACTGGGAAAACTGGGATTAGCAGGATTTAGCACCAGCATGTTGATTGGGCCTAGTGGCATGTTAGTTTAGCATTAGTCACATTGAGGAAAAAGCTGATATTGATGTTTTGGGATATCAGGAGGAAGTAAGCATTCCAAATTAGTTAAGTAGCATAGCATATTAGGTTGTTAGCATTGTAAGGCAGGTTGAAAACAGCATCACTGGCACCTAGGGGGCAGGAAGGTGTACCATATTAGCCTGTTTTCAGAGCAGTAGCATGAGCTTAGCATTTTAGCATTAGAGGTAAAGCTTTAGGTAGCATCCCTGATACCCGGTGTGAATGATATTACCCCATGTTAGCCTGATAGCCGGTTAGCTTAGCATAAAAAGTGCACTAAAGGACAGATATATATATATTTTTAGAATCAGGAGATCTAGCTGATTCTGAAAAATAGTATAAATAGCTTGTTAAATAAAATTTTATAGCAAAATAGTCTGAGACTTAGAATATAAAATAGAAAAGTCCTGCGGCTACCACTTCCCTGTATCAGGGAAGGTCTGCACGGGTAGGCATCTAGTATAAGTTAAAGTCTTGTGGATACCGCTACTTTATTGAATGATTTGAAGTAGGTCTGAACAGGCAAGCATAAAGAAAACCACATCTGAGGATACCGCCTCTGAGACGTCTGAGGGTCTGTACGGTCAGATGATGGGAAAAAACACCTGCGGATACCGCTCCTAGGTAGGAGGTCTGCACGGGCAGGTAATTGAGAAAAGAGAAAAATAATAAAAAAAAAAAATAAAGAGCTGTGGCTACCGCTCCTAAGGTTAGGAGGTCTGCACGGGCAGCAAGAGAGATTAAAAGAGAATTAGAGTCACTGAGGTCAGTGACAGCCGGCTAAAAAGGAGTGAATGTGACGTCATGTGTGAAAGAGGGATTGTGTGAGTAAAAAGTATGGTGGGAGTATATAGAAGTATAAAGTAAGTTTGAAAGTAAAACATCCGCGCAAAATTGAATAATTAATGCTCGAGTTATTATATAACGATAGTAGACGCTAAGATATATATATATATATATATATATAAAATCAAACAACATTAAGATGGGAAATCTGATGGAATAAGAGGGTAAAAACATCTAAAGTGACTGAATTTGGTGGTGCACCTGTAAATAAACCTGTGCTGTAAATGGCTTGAAAGTGTTTTTAGTGTGTAGTAAAATAGTTGTAGTAAGTGTCTCATGTGTATGATAGTCCTGTAAATAAATAATCATTGAGTTGGCAGACGTGCCAAGAGGGGCTGTGGAGGAGGATGAGATTGATCTGAGCAGAGTAATCAATCAAACAAATATAGGTAACAGGATATTTTTGAGCATTTTTGTGGTAGCATGTGTACTGATATGGGTAGTTGTGATTTGGAGGGTTTGTGAAATTAAATGGATGATGTCGAGACTCAAGGTCTTAGAACACATTTCTGGTTAGAAAGAACATATGTGGATCAGGATGGAGTAGAGCATTATCAGGATGCACAGTTGATTAATCTGAAGCTCTGGCAAATTACTAAATGGGTCAATTGGCAAGAGGTGCATGCAGATTTTCCTAATATATTGTGGAAACCATTTTTGCAGAGGCTATGGACAGTGACTACTCTAGCACAAGTGTTAGAATATTTATGTCAGGACCCTGAGGGGATAGCTACACTCCCACTTGAGCCATTCTTTGGTGTGCCTGAGGGGTTTCAAATAGAAGGAGAACACAGGCCTCTAGTCAACCCTCGGTTGTGCATTAGTGTGGTCCCCCGACGAGTGAGGTGGGAGGCAGGAATCTGGGCAGACATAATCAAGAAACCAGGCACAGGGGGAGCTGAGCAGTTAGAGTGGGAGCCAGATTTGCTCTCACGAAGAAAGTACAAAACAGGCGTAACAGCAGAAAAGATATTGGTATTAATAAGAACCAGGGAACTGGACAGTCAGCCTGAGATTCCTAGAGCTCCTAGTGTTAGACAAGGATATCTGGGAACACAAGACACCATGGGGAAACAAGATAAGAAAGAGAAAGTTACTACACCAGCACAGCTGATCATTAATAAACATCCTGAACATAAGAAACAGATTCTAGAATGCATGAAGGCATGGAATAAAAGAACAACAGGAGCTCAACAGTGGCCTCTTGAGGGGACCTTTGACATTGCATGCTGTGAAGAGGTCACCACAAATATAAAACACTACAAGGCATCAGACAGTAGCAACAAAAGAGTAGGGAAAAGATATAAAGAGAGGGAGGTGCTGAATTGGTTCAAAGAAGAGAGTGCTGCATACATGCAGACCATCAAAACTATGAGAGCAATATTGAATGAGGAAAAAGGAGGGCCAGAACAAAATACAGTAAAGCAGTCATCAGCACCACTCGGCATAGATCAGCCAACATGGACCATAGATCCACCGCCTTATCCTGAACAGAAAAATCCATTCAAACGAGTGGGTAAGTTGCTCGGTATAGGGCAATATCCGGTACATGGGGACCCAAACTCACCTGAAGACATAGACAGTGTAGAAATAACAGGGGATATCAGTATAGAGGGAAAGGCAACATTGACAATCAGAAAGGAGGGAAATCCAAATCTTGAGGAACCGTTGTGTGACTACGCAGCTCTGCTGAAGCGAGATGTTAGCCTAGAGGGAGATCAATACCACATACAAGATAGAGAGGAGTATCAAAAATTGGACTGTAAGAAAGGGAGACAGTACCCATCTGAGCATCTTCAGCTAGAGACAAGCCAAAGAGAATCGCGAGACAAGCCATGGTACACATCCACACCTAAGTCATGTAGTGCGACACCCTCAAAACCAGAAAAGGCTCAGCCTACTGAACCAGAGACGGGCATAAGTAGCTCAAGTGAAGAATCAGATAGTGGTGAAGATACAGATCAGGATCACAAGAAAAAGGCAAAAGGGGTGTCAAGATTAGTGCATGGGAGTATTTGGCTGGAGGATCGGGGGACAGCAAAAGGAAGGGAAAAAGCACGTGAGCGAGTCAGGAAGGAAGACATGAAGAAAACGAATGAACTTTTGGAAAGGTTGCGAGTAACACTGGAAAGAACTCGTTTGGATAGAGATTGTAGGGAAAAAGGGTTAGAAGAAGCCCGCAGACAAAGCCAAAAACTGGGTGAACAGATGCGGGCACAAAGGGAACTTGATAGGGCATGTGGTACACTTAGAAGTGGAAAGCCATACTCATTTCCAGCAGTTCAGAGTGTAGATGAGGAAGAGAAACCATTTGATATCTTACAGTGCCCACTATTGACTAAATCAGGAACTACACGGTATGTGCCGTGGTCATTTATGGATATGGAAGGATTGGTTCAGAAACTGCCAGAGCTCACAGAGGGCGCAAATAAGTGGATCACTGCTCTTGAAGAAAGTAGAGCAGGAGAGAGGTTAGCCTTAGGTAATGTCAAGGCTCTTTTGATGAAAGTAGCAGGAAAGCATGTCACAGAGGAAGTATTTGCATCGGCAGGATTAGCACTTGTGGTACAGGGTAATTCAGCAGATCAGGTGGGTTTTGGAGGTCATAGAGCACAGATTTGGGAGAAACTGCGTCAGAAGTTTCCTGAAAGGATGGATCCCTCAAAATTGGAGGGAGAGCGGCTGGGGGAAGATGAGTGTCCCACTAAATATTTGTATGCTTTCCAGCGAAAATGGAAGGCAGAGACTGGGAGTTTATGGGATGCTAATCACATGACAGCTAGTCTGTTTAAAGTGATGGTGAAGAAAAGTATGCCATCAGAGGTGCAAGACCGTTTGAATAATGTAGTGGGCCTGATGAAAATGCCATGGGAACTGTTTCAAGAACACATAGTACACTATGTAGAGCAGTATAGGAGAGACAAGCAGAAACAGGAGGAACAAAACAAACAGTTGGCTAATAAATTAACTCAACTACAGGTGGGAGAGCTAACTAAAAACAAAAAAGATAAAGGTAAAGTTCAATCTCCACTACAGGTGCAGCCGGAGGTTCAGGTACAGGCTCCTGTGATAACCATGACAACCCCACCACCACCTCAACCACAAGCAGCTCAGCCCGCTGCTCTTCCATTAGCAACAGGTATGGGAATGAGTTATGGTCCTCCAGCACAGTATCGGGGTCAATGGCCACAGGGCAGTTATGGTCCTCCACGGGGAAGAGGGCGTGCGATGGCTAGGGGAGGTCCAGGTCAGAGAGGGGGATGGAGAGGCAAACAGCGTTCTTTCTATTATGCACAGCCGCCTCCAGGACAGGAACAGGGACAGGGGCAACCAGACCCGCAGCAGATGCAAGGCATGAACTGGCAAAATAGTAATGGGATGTGTTGGGGTTGCTATCAGCCTGGTCACCTAAAAAGGGAGTGCCCTACTAATCCTTGGGAGGGGCCAGCTGCAAATTGGCAACAATAGGGAGGCCCGGAGGAGTCAGAGGGGAGAAGGATGCTGCCAGCAATATCAGTGCATCCTCAGGAAGAACCCACAATAGCGGTTGTTATCAATCAGCAAGAACATGCATTTATGGTAGATACGGGTGCCACATATTCCTGTATTGGCAGAAAAGGCTCTGGTCTTCCCCTCTCAAGATCATCAGTAAAGACATTAGGCTTCTCCGGGAAAAGTCAAATAATACCTCTTACAGAGCCAGTGCCCATGTTAATTGGCGGAAAAAACGGTTGTTGCACCATTATTGTATTCAGAAGATACCCCAGTTAATCTAATAGGGCGAGATATACTATGCTCATTGAATGCTAGCATAATGTGTACACCAAGTGGGATTCATATTAGTTTTCCAGACTCTCCTGATTCAGCACAATTAATGATGTCAATGTTGGCACCTGAAGCGACATGACCACTTCCAGACAGCTCATTGGTTTATTGGATGCGGCTTATACCACAAGAATCAATGTTACAATATCAGTGGAATCAGTGGAAAGATTGGGTTAAAGCTCAGGTGGGTGAAGCACAGGAGCCTACTCTACCACTGCATTGCACAATGAAGTTTGATAAAGATCAATCAGACACCAATTATGCTGAATGCTGGCAGGAAGTGGTTAGTGGAAAAACTTTCCATATCATAACAGAAGACATATATGTGGGACCACAAGGAGTGGCAGCAGCTGTTCATCTCCCAGAACCATTGTCATCTTGGTTTCAAGTTGAGGGCTCAGTGCCACATGTCACGTTAATGATTACAAAAGGGAATAACTCACAGGATTTAGGTCCAATGATGAAACAAGCACTGCAGGTGCAGACCTGGACTCAAACGCCTAATCCAAATTTACATGTTTCAGCAGACAAACGGTTTATCAGAATAGCAAGCAAAACTGGTGATCAAGGGTTCGCTGAAGCAGTCTATATAGAACAAACGGAGGACAAAAACATTCTGCAGATGCCATGCACTGCAGAACAGGAAACGCTGTTACAGCAAGTCCCAGATTGTCTGTGGTCTCAACATAAGACGGATGTTGGGCTCGTGAAAGCAGCCCAGCCAGTACAAATTACATTGAAACCAAATGTTAAGTTGCCGTATCAGAGACAATACCCACTCTCACCGCAAGCAATGGCAGGTATCAAACCCACAATTGAGGGACTACTAAAAGCAGGAGTATTAATAAAAACAAAAAGCCCGTGCAACTCACCCATTTTTCCCATTAAGAAGCCACATTCAAACGATTATCGTTTGGTACATGATTTGCGCATAGTCAATGCTGTAGTGCAGGCAGAGATACCAGTAGTACCAGACCCCCACACTTTGCTCTCAAACATTCCACCAGAGACTCGATGGTATACAGTGATCGATCTGTGCTCTGCATTTTTTAGTGTGCCCTTACACCCAGATTCACAATACCTGTTTGCATTTACCTACCAAGGTCAGCAGTATACCTACAGTAGGACCCCACAGGGGTTCTGTGACTCCCCGTCAATCTTTAATAGAGTGTTGATGGAAGCATTACAACATTTGGATATTGAGAGCACACTGATTCAGTATGTAGATGATCTACTGATCTGTAGTCCCAGTAAAGAACAATGTCTTAAGGATTCATTGGCAGTATTAACAACATTGGCAGAAGGGGGGCATAA